>CM052895.1:132184736-132232160 GCA_028534135.1 Potos flavus | reverse complement strand
ATCCATTCGTCTGTTGAAGGGCATCTTGGCTCTTTCCACAGTTTGGCGATTGTGGCCATTGCTGCTATGAACATTGGAGTACATGTGGCCCTTCTTTGTACTGCATCTGCATCTTTGGGGTAAATACCCAGTAGTGCAATGGCAGAGTCATAGGGTAGCTCTATTTTTAATTTCTTGAGGAATCTCCACACATTAACCTCTTTCTGTGGATCCTGGCTCTCGCTCACTCAAATGCAGACGGCAGCCCCAGATCAGAGTGGCCCCAAGCACCCTTCGTCATAAAGGATGGGCCTTCTGCAGCCCTCTCTTCCCCCAGCCCCCAGGAAGCCAGGGACAGTCCAGGCCAGGCTTGTACGCGCAGGAAGGCAGCAGTCAGACCTCTCCTGGCTCTCACTTCCTGCCAGCACCCTGCTCCATGGGGAAGCAGCAGCAAACCATTCCCCTCCCCTAGGCTCCGGGGATAGTGGGCCGACCTCCTCTGGCCACCCACACACGGGGAAACGTCTCTGCTCCCTCCCCTTGCTCCTGAGAGAGCCTGCTTCCTCGGGGACACAGCTGTGCTCAACCCCTCCCAATAAATTACCTGCTTCCAAAGAACACAAACATAGTGATCTGAAGAGGCACCTGCACCCCAATGTTCCTAGCAGCAGTGTCTACAATCGCCAAACTGCGTAAAGAGCCGAGATGCCCTTCAACAGACAAATGGATGAAGACGACGTGGCTCATATAGATGATGGAATACTATGCAGCCATCAAAAAGGGCGCGATCTTAACCATTTGCCACCACATGGATGGAACTAGAGGGTATTTTGCTAAGCAAAATAAGGCAGTCAGAGAAAGACAATTATCATATGATCTCGCTCATACGTGGAGTTTAAGAAACAAAACAGATGGACACGGGAAGGGAAGGAAAAATAAAATATGATGAAATCAGAGAGGGAGATAAACAGCCAGAGACTCTCAACTCTGGGAAACACATGGAGGGTTGCCGAGGGGGTGGGGGATGGGGTGGCTGGGGGATGGGCGCTAAGGAGGGCACGTGATGCGATGAGCACTGGGTGTGGTACGCAACTGATGAATTCTTGAACTCCACATCCGAAACTAATAATACACTCTATGTTAACCAAATTGAATTTAAAAAAAAATAGAGTAGAGCTGACCCTCAGTATTCGTGGATTCCACATGTGCAAATTCTCCTATTGGCTCAAGGTTACTTGTAGCCCCCAAATCTGTGGCTGCCCTTCCTGCTGTTGGCCACTGACCGGATGCAGAAGGTCAGCGGTAGCCATGCACCAGGTCCCACGCCCACGGCACCCCTCCCTCCGTCTCACGCGTGCACGTTGTCATCTCACATCACCACAAGGACAAGCCTGAGTCCGGTAGGATAAGGTACTTGGAGAGAAAGAGCATCCCACGTAACTTTTATCACCATATGTTGTTATAATTGTTCTATTTTATTGTTACACATTGTTGTTAATCTCTTACCATGGCTTGTTTGTAGATTAAACTTTATCGTAAGTTTGTACATAGGGGAAAATCATAGTTCTCTATAGGGTATGATGCTCCCCACAGTCTCAGGCCTCTCCTGGGGCCCTGGGGGTGACGGGTCCTCCTTGAGAAGGGGGTGTGCGTGGTCACAGAGCTTTCCTGATCATGCCCGGACGCGCGTGCGCGGGGGTGACACACTTGAGCCTCCGGGTGCGCGTTCCCAGCTGAGGTGGAGCCGGGCAGACTCTGCCTGCCAGGTTCGGCTTGCGCGCTGCAAACACGTGTGGTTCCTGCAGTCTATTTAATGGGGTGCTTTTTGAATTTTTGTGCTTATTGTTGGTGACCTTGCTGTTTACATCGGCCCCCGAGGTGGAGAGAAGTGGTCTTTGGTGCCCCAAGCGCAGGAAGGCCGCCACGTGCCTCACAAAGAAAATGCATGTTAGGGAGCCTCTTTCAGGCCTGATCCTGTTTCACCGGCTTTGAGTTCAATGTTAATGAGTCCACGGTGTATCCAATAAGGCGTCTTGGAGGAGAAACACGCATAAGACAAGGCATGGAGGTGGGAGGACAGCAAGGCCCAGCTCAAGCACGGCGGGAGGAGTGGATTCGCTCTTCTTCCGCCATCTTGCCGTATGAGCACCCTCCACGCAGGCGCACCGGGACGGGCCTTCTGCTTTACTCAGTTTACCAATTCAGGTGCTAATTTCTTCTAGAAACACCCTCGCAGACACACCCAGAAAGAAGGTTTAACCAGATATCTGGGCTCCCTGCGATTCGGTCAAGGGGACACGTAAGCTCCGTGAGACTGGGATGGCCGCAGGAGGCCGGTCACAGCCGGGCGCTCTCCGTCTCCGCCGGGAAACTGCCCCTGCTCTGGGGCCTACGGCCTCCTCCCGGGTTCCGAGGCTGCAGCGGCCGCGGCCCAGCCCCAGGTCTGGCCTGAGCTCTCTCTCCGTCTCGTCTCCGGCACAGACCCCCTCCCTGTCCCCTCCCTTCTGGTCTCAGGGTGTGACGGCAGCATCGTCAGCCCTGGGCCGGGCCGGGGGCCGGGACCGGGGCCGTCCCGCCGAGGAAAGCGCTTCACCGCCTTCCAGTGCTTCTGCAAGGAGAACCGCCTTTCCTGTGACTCGTTTCCTTCTCGAATCCATCGGAGGTACACTTACTTGCCTGTAAAGACTAAGTCATTGCTAAGGTGCCCGTGAGCTGTGGCCAAAACCAGGGTCCACGACGAGCGTGTGCGGTGTGGCCACGGTGTTTCCCTCGGGGCCGAGGCCCTGAGTCGCCCGCCCGCCACTGTCCGCAGGCGGGCACAGCATATGGTGATGACAGCTGGGGAGCCGGGCGGCCGCGCCGGTCGAGGGGACCCCTTGAATCATTCAGCAGCCTTACAAGGGAAAAGGTCCTCTGACAAGCGGTGCACTGTATTTAAGTTCAGGGAATCAATTAATCTTTAAAAGGCAGAGTTTAGCGAGCACGCTGGCATTAGGCAGAGCAAGGCAAGCGAGCAGGGATGTCAGGGCACCTGTCTTAGGAGGCCGGGATCTGGCAGTAAGTAGCCTCCGCTGGGCTCCCTTGGGAGAAATAAGATGGCGGGAAAGCAAAACCAGGGATCCACGCTCCATCACCCAAGATCGGTTTTCCCCTCCCGGAAGGTTTACTTAATTGTCGTTCAGCCAAGGAACCCAAGAGTGTCTGCCCCCTGCCCGGGCCCGGGCCCCGGGGGCAAGTGGGTTAACCAAGGCCGGCCTGGTCATCTGGGGAGAGCCGAGAGTGGGGAGGTGGGTACTTGGTGTAGGGTGGCGGGAGCACCCCGGGGCGGGGGACAGCGCATGCCCCTCTTCCCTCGGCCCCGGGGGAAGACTCGCACCATCAGAGATGTGTCTCCGCCGGGCGGGGGGACCGCGGGCAGCGCCCGGCTCTTCCCCCAAGGGGATGGGCCCTGGTGACGGTGTGCGAAGAAAAAGTCTGGCTGCTGGACGTGAACTTGCCCGAGTGTCTAGCTCTTCACACACCGTGCTTTTAATGTAGATTTCCTGTCTATTAGTCACCACCTTATCTACGTGACAAAGTTTTATTTTTGTGTTATACTCCCACTATTTTGGGGAAAAGGGCAGTTATATTTCATAAATCCCTGCATTTATCTGGGACTGAATGGAATCCAGAGACATAAATTGGTCTTTTTTTTATTGTCCCTACACCTCCTTCAGAGCTCCTTTGCCCCCTCCCCAACACACGCAACACATGCATGCACACGCACGCACGCACACACACGTGCACACACACGCACGTGCATGGACACACACATACACGTCCGCACATGCACACACAAACATGCACACATACACACGTGCGCGCATATACACATGCACACACATGCACACCCATACACACACATGCACACACACTCTTGCCTGTGTCCTAGGGAGAGAACACACCAGAATACGAGGAGGAAAAAGAAGTCACTCAGGTTTCTAAATACAGACATTTTCCTCGTTGGGTTGTTGTGTGTGCCTATTTGTTTTTCAATGCAAAGCAGAATTAGTCATCCTGAAAGACAAGCCCTCCTTGGTCTTTAAGGACCAGGCTTTTTCCGTCAAAGGCTGCTGTTGGCGTTCTTTAAAATGTCGAACACGCAGGCCGGAGTCTAGAACAGAGCGAGGAGCACGGGACCTGGAAGCACCTTGCCCAGCCAGTGAATCCTGCCCCCACGGATTAGGGAAGAACCGACAGGGGCTAGGCCGCTGTGCCCCCTCCCCTCCGTTTCCCTCCCGGCAAGCTGGGTGGGTTGGAGCCACGCTCGAGCCTCCGCCCACGTGAGACCCTGCGAAGGGGCTGTGCCCGCCGGCCGCTCGGGGCATCCGGGCCACCAGCAGCAGGAGCGGCCCCTCGCGTGGCCGAGTGTGGCTTGTAGCCGTCTGTCTGTGGGGAGGGGGAGCCCGGGGAGCGTCCTGCCCTCAGATGGGTGCCCACGGAGCTGAGAAAGGTCAGGACCAGAGAGAGGCCTCCGACAGAGACGGGGCGCCTGGGCGATGTCGGCTGCGGACCTGAAGGTCACCGGGGAAAATGCTTGTGAGGGTGACCACGGACTCGAGGTTCCACACTGAGTGCAGCCGCCACGACGGCCCCTCCCGCAGGATAGGACGCCGACGCAGCCCTGAGGAGGAGGACAGCGGAGACTGGGGTTTGGGTCAGAAATCACTGGGTGCGACTGAATTTACCTGTAAAATAAACATTCGGCTATTTTCCCCCCACCAAGCAGACCTGGGGGTCGGAAAGCACAGAAGCCACTGAGTCAGTTAACGACAGATATGGCCACGGCCGTCACCAGGGTGGACCCTCAGCCTCTACCCCAGCCGCCTCCCCTCCAGGAGCCTCCCCGCGCTCGGAGAGGGAGCCCGCCTGCTCCCGCCGCGCTCTCGTTTCTTGGCACCTCAGGAAGCTAGTAAAGCAAAAGTAGCAGTTGAGAGGAATTAAAGTAGCCAAATGGGTGTTGGGGAAATCCAGTGTTTCGGTGCCAACAGGACAATAAGGTGGACCAGGGCGCGGCTGGAATGGGAGGCGGTGGGCGGCTGTGCTCTCCCGACGATGGGACAGGAGTGCCGGTGGCTGCTGCTGGGATTTCCGTCATGGGGTCATAGCGGCAAGGAAGGGAATGGAACACGCCAGGTTTTACTGGAGGTGGTGAGGCTCAGTCCCTATGACACCTGTGTGTCCCGTGTGTGCGGTTTCTGACTGTGGTCTGCATCCAGGATCTGAGGTCACTGACGTCACGGCCCCTTTGGAACGAGCCAGAGGCGTGTTGCGTGTGACCTGTGTTACCCGAGGCCGGTGGGCAGATCCTAGCAACAGCTTGGATGGGTCTATGCGGTGTAACAAACTGCCCCAGAGCCTAGGGGCTCGAACAGCAACTGTGTCACCAGCTTCGATGGTTGTGTGGCTCGCGAATGTTTGGGGCTCAGCGGGGTGACTCTTCTGTGCCTGTGGCGTGGACAGTCTGCGTATGCAGCGGGCAGATGGTGGTCTGCAGCGCTCAGGACGGCGCCCCCCACGTCTGGTCTGGCTGCACGCCGGGGTTCAGAGAGGACTCCTGGGCCGGCTCCCACCGGTGGCCTCAGGATAGTCAGATTTCTGGCTGCCGGGGACCACGGGCGGCAGCAGGCGGGTGGCCTCTAATGACCCCAGCTTGGAAGTGACATAACATCCCCCCTGCCCAGCCCTACCAGACTCGAGGGGCAGGTCGTGCGTGAACCCCACCTTTCCAGGGAGGCGTGTCCAGGAATGTGCGGCCGTGCTTTCGGCCTGCCACAGCCGGCCAGCCGCGGTCTGCCTTCCCAGGGTCTGCAGGTCCCGGTGAAAGTGGCCATTCTCCCGAGAGCCCTGCCTAAGTCGCAGAGCGGTAACTCAGCAGACAGCAATGTGCACTTTTCAGTGCAGAATTTTTACTTGCAAATTCACAGCACACTGACTTGAATTTTTCTCAGTGGCTAGAAAAGCCTCCTAAGGACTGCTAAAGACATCCTCTGCTTCTCATGAGTTTATAGCGGACAGGTGTCCTGTGCCCTGTGTCCGAGGTCACTGAGCAGAGCCTTGCAGGGAAAGGACACTGTTCAGCAACACCGGCCACCAGACCCCGGGGACGGCAGGTGCTCCCCGTCACAGAAGGCCCAGGGCTGGCCTCTGGGATGCTGGGCGGGCTGCTGTGCTTTCCATTTGTAAAGCAATACATTTTCCTCAAAAATTTAGGAGGCGTTGGCTATGTGGGTTGTTTGATGATTTCCTGCCCTTTAACCGTGAAATGATTAGGAAGACTGGAATGCCGGCCGCTTTGGCAAACAACTACTCCAACGTCCGTTTTAGTTAGAAACTAAAAAAGAAGATGCAAAACCATGAAGCCTCCTCTGAGTAAATTCCATTTTGTTCGGTTTTACATTTTTAAAACAATAGAGGGCAGGAGTTTCAAACTGATTTCAAAAGCTTTCTTATATATGTTCCCCCAAACGTAGCAACATTCCCAATGCTCACACACTTTGCTGGTACTTTCAAGAGCGGTTTGTGGTGGGGTCCTACGGTCATTTCTAACACTAGGATGCAACATTTTATAGGGCTGTGCAGATCCTAGCAACCGAGGGATTGAAAAATGAACTCTGCTCCTTGTTCTTGATTCATACCACGTTTTGGTTTTTGGCTCAGAATTAGAAAAGTGGTCTTAGCTGATTTAACCCATCTCCATAGATAGATGATAGATAGATAGATAGATAGATAGATAGATAATGGATAGATAGGTGGATAGATAATAGATGGATAAATAGATAATAGATGGATAGATATATAACAGATGGATAGATAGATTGATAGATAATGGATAGATGGATAGATAGATAACAGATGGATAGATAGATAACAGATGGATAGATAGATAACAGATTGATAGATTGATAGATAATGGATAGCTGGATAGATAGATAATAGATGGATGGATAATGGATGGATAGAAAACAGATGGATTGATAGATGGATAAATAATAGAGGAATGGAGAGATAATAGATAGATAATAGAGGGATAGATAATAGATGGATAGATAACAGAGGGATAGATGGATGGATAGATAAGAGAAGGTAGATTGATGGATAGACACATAAACAATGAGCAGAGCTTAGATCTTGCACAGTGAGGCTCTTAATGTGGTGGATATAGGCTTGTACTGTTGAGTGAAGCAATTGTCATAATGAATTTAACAACACATTAACATGTGCTGGATGCATATTATGCGCCCGGCTCTGTGCCCCGTCTGAGCTGCCTCCATACCACATTATGGGGGGATAGTTTTCTTTCCCCACTCTACAGGGGCAGAGACTGTGGTACAGGGGCTTGGAGAACGCTCTCTAGGCCAGAGTCTGGCACAGCTGGTTCCCCCGAGTGAGCCCCCCATTCTGGGACACCAGGACCCTTCAGCTGCGAAGACCGTATCCCCTCGAAAGGGACGATGAGGGCGCAGTAGGCACTGGGGGCAACCATTCTCTGTCGGGTTGCCCCTCCGTCCCCGGAGCGCGGTCAGCAGCATCGTCTCTTCTCACCAGGGGCACTCACTCCAGTTGTGACAACCCCAGATGCCCCTAGACTGTGCTTGATCTCCCATGGATGCAAAATTGCTCCCCCATTGCCCTAAATTCACCAAACTGCCTTTATTATGTATGTGATTGAAACTGTGTGCTTCCCAATGTACAGTATTCACAAATGTGGGGACACAAGTCATCCTCTTCCAAACTCCCCCGCAGGAGAAAATGTCCACCTACAACAGGCTCTCACCTGGCCCTCCCGGCCGCGGGGTGAGGATCGGGTCATCCTCTGCCCACGACTTGGTGGAGTGTTCCATCAGCCTCTCCTGGAGCTGGGCTAAGACTGGGTGTGGGGGCGGTGGGGGGGCCAGGGGCTGGGGCGGTCCGGGGTGGCCCTGGGTGGCCCGCCGCCTGGCTCAGCCCTCCAGGGAGCGAGCCCTGCCCGTGGATGGCTGAGGACACTTTACAACCCCGAGTCGCCGGCTGTCACAGTACCAACTATCTGGAAATTCAGATACTGGAGTATCTAATAGGGCACCATCAATCTTTTATAGCGAGAGAATACATAAATTATAAACAAATATGTCCTTTGGTCTCGTGGAACAGCCTGGCGATCAAAGAAGCACGATAGAAACGTATTTGCTTCTGCAGCGGCGCATTCCCCGGCTCGGCCTGCGCCGCCGGCCGCCGGGAGCCGCCAGCTTTGTTCCATCTGTCACACTACACTTCCCTCCTGTTGTTTTAAGTAATCAATATGGGGCTGAAATCACCTACTGCTACCTCTACTACCTCCTATTTTGTCCACTCATAAATTATGGAGCGGCGCGCAACATCAAGTCTACAATTTCGATTGCATTTGCTAATCATTGATCAATAATTCAGGAGCCGCTCCTTCTTCAAGGCCCCTGCCTTCCTGCAGCATATGGCACTGGGCTGACAGGGAGCAGAAGCCCCTTATCACAAAGGGCAGCCGCGAAAACAACTGGTGTAAAGTTGTCTCCTCCCCTTCCCCTCGCGTATCGGGCGAGGCCGACTCGGGTGGGGCGCGCGCCCCTCCCGGCCGCGGGGGCTCGAGCCGCAGTGCATGCCGGGCACGGATGCTCAGGATGCTCGGCGGCACAGCGAGTCTCCATTCTGCCTGGGGGGGGGGGGGCTCCCTGCTCCTGCGGGGTCGCTGACTGGGGTCTCGTGGGGGAGGGACCGTCCCTGCTCCCACCGTGTCTGGATGTATGTGCGGCTGGGGCACGACCTTGCCTCCCAAAGCCCGCACACACGCACGATGCAAATCTGAACATTATACCCTGGGTGCAGCCCTGGGCAGGGTGACTTTGAAACCCTGAGCTATTTTCAGATGTGCCCTTACTGTTGCTGTTGTTGGTTTTTTTTTCTTTCTTTTTTTTTTTTCTTAAAGATCTGTTTCCATCCAGTTTTGTATGGTTGTGTTTGTGTCCTTTCTTTAAGATGATAAAATAAAGAATAGCCATCCTTTCAGAAATCATCGCAGTGTTTATCGTAGGTCATTTTCAAAGGAAAGAATCCTTTTATTGGGACCTCCTAGAGACAGTGATGTCGAAGGC
Source organism: Potos flavus (assembly GCA_028534135.1). NCBI lineage: Eukaryota > Metazoa > Chordata > Mammalia > Carnivora > Procyonidae > Potos > Potos flavus. Next base: position 132,223,038 of record CM052895.1, on the reverse strand, counting down.
TCTCTGGCTGCAAACACAGCAGAAAGGGGGTTGCTGGTTGTGGAGAAGCTGGAGGCCTGCTGTGTGGGGGATAGGCCATCTGGGGTCCGCCACTAGGCAGGGAATGGCTTTCTGGGGACCCCTGCCCACAAAAGGCCATGGCAGGGGGTTCTGGGGGTGCTGGAGTCCAGGCACACCACCCCCTGGGAGGAAAGGGCATGAGGAGGGACCTGGTGGCCTCCCAGAGCACCGGGCCCTGCTCCTCCCCCAGAGTAAGGGCAGGTGTCCCGGCCCATTGTTGCCAGCCCAGCAGGGGGCCGCCACCAGGAGTCCTCTGTGGCTTCAAAACACTGTGAAACAAGAAACAGCAGGAAGGGCAGAGAGGAGGGAGAAAGGGAAAGGTTTCAAACAGTCTGGTCAGAAGCAGACAGGAGAAAAGCGGTGGGTGATGGAGACACACGGGAACATTCTTTAAATAGGGAAGAGAAAAGGGTGAGACAGCAAATGGCCTTAATTTCAGCAAGAAGGAAAGAAATTGGAAGGGGCGAGAAGAGGGAGCTATAAGCACAGAGCCCAGGACAGGAGAGGAGGGGACCGCCGTGGCGCCCACCTGCCTGGGGCTCCTGCACCGAGTGTGCGCGGCTGGCCAGCCTCTGGAGATGCAGACCCCCTGGTGGGTGCCCTCGTGACCCGGGCGGTGTCCCCTGCCCCCGCATCAGGCCCCCATCTCTGGACCCTGCCATCCCCGACCCCTGGAGGCCTGGCGGCCGTGGTGCTGGCCAGCGCGGCCAAAGCAAACCCCGAGGGCAAGCAGCAGCCGAAGGAAATCTCTCTCCCTGCGGCAGATCTGGCTCCCTCCTCCGCGTGACTTGTGGAGGGAAGGCTGGGGTACAGCAGGGGCTGTGAGGAGCACCCACTCCCAGCGGAGAACTTCCCTCAGCCCCTGGAACCGAGCCCTCGGGGGCCAGGAGCTGCCGACGGGCACGCGGAGGTGGCTGACTGGGAATGCGGCGGCCGGGATGCTGCCTCCTGAGATTCGGAACTTACGTTTCTCTATGATCGATCATCTATCTATCATCTGTCTATCTATCTATCTATCTATCATCTATCATTTATCTATCATCTATCATAATTCTTTCCATTGTCAATCACTGTTTCTCATTCAATATAGAAGTAATTCGAAGTTTTCCCATTAACCGGCTGCGGGGGCACTACTGTTACCTACACCTTTTAACCTCTCCCCTCCCTTGCACGATGGCATCCGCTCATGCGGGGCACAGTCCGTGTCCCGTTCGGGGGAAAGCATTAGGTGTTCGCTGGGCTCTGAGAAGAATGCAGGCGGGGTCCGTCCCCATCCAGCCGGGACAAAAATTACCTCCCCCGCTCCACTCGGCTGACCTGGGGAGCCTGTCGTGCGCCTGCCCAGCCTCCCAAAGTCTGACCGGCGGATGGGATAACAGGAAGTAATGGTCCCCAATAAGGATGGAACGGGGTTTTCCTTTCCAGCTGTGCATCTCAAAGAAGCTCAGAAAACACAGAGACTTTGCTGCTGCAAAGACCCTCTTTCCTTGTCCCAACCACTACCTTCCACGTCCCAGCCCAAGGCCACCCACTTGCGAGAGCGTTCCGAGACTCCCACTCTCTCACCTGCTGTCCCCGCAAGCCTCTTCCCTCCCACTGCCTGTCGTGCTTTGCCTAGAGGCTCAGGCTGCGTGTGCACGAGGGTGGGAACGGGGGCCAATATGTTCGGAGTTGCACCCCAGTGGTCTCTGGGCAGGGCCCCACCCCGTCTGCATGCACCATGGCCGAATTGAACTAAGCCGTCGGTAACACAAAGGCCACATGTGCACGGGGACACCTCCCCTTCGCCCGGAGAGAGGAGCCTGCCCTGCCCTTGCCCCGCGCAGCTGGGGCTGACCTGGGCTGACTGGGACGGGCCGCAGGCATGGCGGGCTTTGGCCTCGACATTTCTTTTTCTTTTTCAAAACCTGTGCATTTTCTCTTTATTTTGTTGAAACTTCTGGGTCTTTCCCCTCAGTTTCTTGTGCATGTGTGTGTGTGTGTGTGTGTGCATGTGCACATGTGCATATGGTCCCCCGTGCACACATGTGTATGGCAAAGCAGCCCTGAGCGGAGAAGAAAGAAAATGCCCTCTAGCAAACCCTAGCTGTCTCCCAAGCCCTGAATTCATTCCCGTTTTCATCCAAACACAGTCAAGATGTTTTCCTAGGGCCTCGTTGGCTTGGCCGGGGCTCCGGGCCCAGGGGAGTATGGCGGCCTAGGGTTTCAGGAGGTCTGAACCAAGTGTTCGGTAAGTTCCGATGAAGTGGAACTAAATGGCTTTTCTCAGCCCAATTTAAAATGATTGGTTTGGCTCCCCCTCGCTCAAGCCCTTTCCGTTCCACCGCGGACTTTATGACAACAAAAAAGCAGTTGTGGGTCCCTCTGTGTCAACCTTCCAGATGTTTTCTCAGAGAAGAAAGACGTATTTATAAGGTACCTTCTACTTCTTGTTCCCTTCAACATGCAGCTCAAGAAACGTTGGAAAAAATGGGAGGAGGGATGGTTTTCATTATATCCCCCTTCCTCACTCCGGTTTCTGAAATCGGCACCACGGCTCACACAACCACGTCTGGCCATCCGCTCGCCCCCTGAACCCCAGGATCTGAGCAGAACAGAGCAGCTCCCATGCCCTGGGCTCTGAGTTGGCTGCTGCCTGGAGATCAGCACTGGAAAACGGCTCCCACGTTCGGGAGCAAGCAGCCTGCCGGGGTCACTGCGGCAAGGCTGCCGCGCGGGCGCGCGGAGCCGGGAGCCGGCCGAGCTGGCAGAGCCCAGTGGAGGCGGCGCTATGGGAGGGAGGGAGGATGCTGCCGAGGTAGCCGTCTTCCCAGGACGGGAGGGGAGGGATCCAGAGGTCCGCCGCCCCTACTCAGCGGGGAGTTCCCGAGGGCAGGACGAGGCTGTGTCTCCTCCCGCACCGTGAGCTCGGGCCGTGTCTGGCCAGCATCCCAGGGGACGGTCCACACAGCTGTGCAGAACGTCGCTGTCTATGTAGAAATGTAAAATTTCTCCCCAGAGCTCCTTCGCTATGCTTCAAATACTTGATTCATTGACCTTCCCGGGTGTGGAATTAATTGTAGACCCTGGAAAGTAACAAGTCAAATTCAAATCCTTCTTAGTTACATGTCCTGTCTCCGCATACCCATTATTTATGTCAGGGGGAACGGCTGTGCACACCTTTTAATCTGTGAGTGCGAGGTAATTGATGGGACTAGGGGGGCGGTTATTTTCTGTCCTTGCCCTGGCCGCCCGGCTCCGTCGCCGCCTAACCGAGCCCTGTGCCGGCCGAGGCCGGAGCCGCCGGCCACACGCGCCACCGGCATGATCGAGGAACTGAACTTGACATTTTAATTAATTAATACTTAGATGTATCTATAACTCACACATTGTATTTAGAATTTAAGGTGAAGCGGTGTAAACTATTTCCCATTAAACACAACTTGGTCTTTGCCTAGGACTCAACATTTCACCTGAACCGTTGAAAATTTAGTGCCCGATTGGAGATGTGATACAAATGTAATCTAATTATGGATTTTGAAGGCTCAGTTCGATGAAAATGAATGCAAAATATCTCCTTAATAATTATTTGTATTAATTATAGTTGACACGATGAAATTTGGGTATACTGAGGGCTTTTTAATTTCACCTCGTTCTCTTTGCTTCTCTTGAAAATGGACACGACCCAGCTTGTAGCCGTCTGTGTGGCTCACGTCACTCTTCAAACTGGGCAGTTCTGGTCTAGAAGGAAGGCATCCAGGTCTGAAGGCAATCGACAGATGAACTTAAACCCAGTGGGCACCGACGGGGTCCCCGGACGTTCTCCCACGGAATTGTCGCACCCCACTCTTGCCTTTCCAGAGACGGTCAGCCGCGAACCAGTGGATCAAGGCTCCTAAAACATCTCTCAGACAGGTTGAGCAGAATGCATGGTCTCTCATTCTTCCCCTGAGGGTCTCCCGTCCGCTCGTCAGTGAGAGCTGCCGGAGGCAGAGCCCTCCCAGAGGGGCTGGAGGAGCCGTGAGCAGCGGGAACCCCCAGGAGCCCCATCACGGCTGGTCGGTAGTGGGCTGCTGGGCCGGCCGCGCGTGCCCGGGTTATCCAGCAGCTGAAGTTGGTTGTGACCTCCTTTGCCCTAGATCACTTGATAACCATATTCTAACAGGGTTTGACTGAAGAGTTATCAGAAATTGATCAATAAAGCAGAATATATAATCAGTGGCCTCAGAAAATTCAGTAAGAGATCTAAAGCATCTTTAACGTTTGCGTATCATTTCATATGCCGTGATGCCCTTTGAACGTTTTTGAATAGAATATACTAAGAATAAGATATCCCTTATTCATTATTCTATCATAAAATAATTGGAAACAATGGTTTCTGTAGATCCACATGTTTCTAGACAACCATTTGGTTTTACCTACATTTTTCACAAAGCTGTAGCCAGCGATCTCTGTGTATTTCTGAAGACTCCTTTCAGTTCCATCTCAGGGGGCAAACAGCCTTAGACTGTCCTATGTTTATCAAAATTCCCCCAGTGTCCAGGCATAGGAATCAAAAGTATAATCAAAGGATTGGTGTTTTTAGAAGAACTAGTGTTTCCATGCACCGATCTGTTGTATTTAATAAAAAAAATAATAATAATATTGAGATACGATCCACATACCACAAGATTCACCCCCTTTAAAGTGTGGGATTCAGGGGTCCCTGGGTGGCTCAGTTAATTAAGCATCTGCCTTGGGCTCGGATCATGATCCTGGGGTCCTGGGGTCGAACCCCAGCATCGGATCCCTGCTCAGCGGGGAGTCTGCTTCTCCCTCTTTGCTCCCCCTGCTCGTGCTCTCTCTGACAAATAGAGAGAGTTCTGTAGCGTCTGTCTCGTAAGGGCACAAACCCCACCCTCCTGAACTCACACGACCCTCCCTCATCACCTCCCAAATACTCCGTCCCCAAACTCCAAACACATTGGAATTTAGGGCTCCAGCATATGAGTCTTGAGGCGACACACTGGGTCCATAAGAGACAGGTACAAATAATTACGACAAAATTGTGTTGGGAAGCATGCTAGTTCCCTACCCAAGCCACAGGATGTTTTTTAAATAGATATAAATTTCAAAAACTGCTCTGGTTCAGCCTGGAGAGTATAGTCAGGGCTTTGTTTGGGCCAACAAAAGAAAGTAAAGCTTAATAGTGTAAGTGACGGCCTTGTTGTGGAGTCGAGAGAACCCAGGTTGAGACATCGGGGGGACGATGCTGAAGGCAAATGGCATAATAAGGCATCTACTTTTTATCGGAGCACATGTGGGTTGTCTGCCTCTGAATCCCGCAGTGCAAACATGCTTTAGAGGCCCCCGGGGAACACGGCATGATTCTAGAAGGCACATTTGCTGCTCAGTACCGACAAAGTCACTGCATCACCCCAGCAACAAGAGTGTCACGTGCATGTTTCACGGTCACCACAAGCCTCAGACTGCTTCCACAATGAGTCCCATCGATGGTGTTAGCACAAAATTAAAAATAGAATCACGGGACCCAAGAACGTTAATTGAATGCTTCATTAATACCACTGCACGCCAACTAACTGGTGGAGTGAAAACAGTGGAAAACACCAAGTGTTGGTGAGAAGGTGGAGCACTGAAACTTACATGCTGCCGGTGAAAATGCAAAATGAGGAAAGATACGTTTTGGAAAACAGTGTGGCAGTACGTTATAAAATTAGGCATCACTACCCCGTAGCGATTCCGCTCCTGGGATCTGCCCAGGAGAGCAGAAAGCACACACTCCATAAACACTCGTACTCACGACAGTATTATCCAGAAGAGCCCCAAACCAGAAAGGTGGCAAATGTCATCTGCCGGAGCATGGATAAGCACGTCGTGGTACATGCATCCCGTGCAACACAGCTCAGCAGTGAAGAGCAGTGGGCGCTGAGGCAGCACGATGCATAAATCTCAGAAGCATTTTGCTAAAGGAAAAAAGGTCAGATGCAAAAGACTCACAAAGTAACTCCACTTCCATACAAATCTAGACATGGCAAAATATAGTGACAGAAGGCAGATCAGTGTTTATGAGCAGTCAGGTTTGGGCTAGGGCTCAACTGCAAATGGACAGGAGGAAGCATGTGGGAGCGACGGGAATGTTCTATGATTGTGCTGGTCGCTGCATGCCTGTGTGCGATCATCAACACTCATGCAACTGAACTTTGAATGAGCCGTCAGTTACCATCACAGTCAGGACAATAAAAAAAAAGTAATTTAGCATGACTAAAATAAGTAAAAAGAAACTAAATAAAACTAAAACAAGAAGCCTCAGAAGCAGAGCAGTAAGTGTTGTCTCCTGATTGAAATGCCGCATCTAAAGTCCCTGATAAGGTCTGCAGCATACCCTTTGGGGAGGCCTGCCCAGAACGCCATGATTCCCCTGTCCATGTACCAGTGCACGCCGCACACGATGTCCGTGTATCCCTGTCCCTGGTCACAGGGTTCAGACAGGACGAGGAAGGACCATCCTGAGCAGAGCTGGCAGATCTGATTTTCTCCATGCAATTTACAGTTGGGATTCAGCAATGGGAGAGGATGGTGTGCCCCTCTCCCAGCCTTTCTCCACGGCCCTCCTCCTAAGCATGTCGGAGCACCTGAGATCTCTTGCCCACCACAGTGCCTTCCCTCAAGTTTCTGGGGTCGCTTGGTAGCCCTGCCTGTGTCTGCTCCAGTGAGAGGTAACAGTTCTCAGTTGTCCTTTGGGCTCTCCTCTGTCCTCATGCCATTTTCCCTTCCCATGTTCCCTCTAAAGTGACTTCCCAGCAGTTGGTTTCATTCCGTATTTGTATCCGTATTACCTCGGCCTGGCATTTTATCACTCTCTCGTATGTCCAGTAGTGTCACAGGAGACAAGAAATTCAGTTCACCTAGTTCTCTGTTCAGCATCTAACTCAGTGCTATGCACAGTTAGGTATTTAATAAATGTCTTTTAATGATGCGGTTGGTCGTGTGGATGATAGCTGTGCTTAGCTTCCTCCTGGGAGCTCATATACTTTGAGAGCTGGGCTTCCTGAAATCAAACCATGAAATGTGAAATCAGTTTCTTCATATCTGTGGTGACCCACAAGGTTAGTGACTTAACGAAGGTAAGAGGATTGATGGGGTGCTGGACAAAGTTCTGCATTCCTCCTGCTGAACGTTCGCTCTGGTTCGCAAGGGTTTAATGCGGCCCGTGCCGCTTGCATTCTATGTGCTCCTGATTGTAAATCTAGACTAACTTAGTTCATGTGTGGGATAAACTAGTATGAACTTACAATGTTTACAATGGTGGACTAGCTTTTTAGATAACGTTAGTTGCCAATAAAAGAAAGCTTAATTTCGCCAGGGGTGAACTTCATCATTCTTAATGGAATATCCATGTCTGATCACCGTGTCGCATAATCTGTCCTTGCTGCTGTGTGCAGCACGCTACATTTGTCACAGCAGCACACGCTGTATGGAGTCATAATGGGTTGGCGCCCATTGGCCTTTACTGTGAAGCATGGAGAGAGGGAGAGTGGGGACCCACCTTGGATTCTACAAGACCTGTCTGAAGGTCATCCCATTTCTAGGCAGTGCCAGCAGCAGGAGACCACCTTGTGAGCAGGGACTCGAACTGGCTGGGAGCCAGGGCCCCGTTAAATCAGGCCCGGGCTCAGAAAGTTAGACACAGGCCAGACCTTAGGGTAGCAATCCAATATCACATCCTGAGTATGTCGGGTGAAAGTTGGTTTGAGGGCCCCCAGTTTGTTCATTTATTCATTTATTCATCCACCCATCCATCCATCCATCCACCATCGCCCACCCATCATCCATCCATCCATCCACCCATCCACCCATCACCCACCCATCATCCATCCATCCATCCACCCATCCACCCATCACCCACCCATCATCCATCCATCCATGCACCCATCACCCACCCATTATCTACCCATCATCCACCCATCATGCACCCATCACCCACCCATCATGCACCCATCACCCACCCATTATCTACCCATCATCCACCCATCATGCACCCATCATCCACCCATCATGCACCCATCACCCACCCATCATGCACCCATCATCCACCCATCATCCATCCTTCATCCATCCATCTATCCATGCATTCCACAAATATTGGCTGCACCCTTTTTGTGTACCTAGCCCTTCTCAGGTCTTGGGGACTCAGTCCAGCTATGAAGGTGGCTGCTTGGCTCCAGGAACTCATCAGTAGGGGAAGGGACCCAGGCTGAAGGGGCAAGAAGGCTCCAGGCTCCACTTCCTGTGAACTCCAGGCGCCTAATGTTCAGAGAGAGGGGGACACAGTAAAGCAGACCATTCATACCACCTTGGTTATACTGCCGGCTCAGAACACACTGGGAGAAAGCCCATCACCATTTCTTAAAATTAGTTTTTACGTCCTCAGCAGTTTTCACCCTGTCCCTTTATGAGCGGGTATTTAGGTTAGCTGCACGCCCCGAGGACGTACAAACAGTGAGCTGGACACCTGCAGCCACTCGCTGTGCGTTGGCCGCTGTCTCCTGACAGCCCTCTGATCTCACTCCTCACGCCAGGATCGAGGACTCTGCCAGCGACACCGTCACAGCGACGTGGACCCAGAGGCCACGTGCCCTCACCACGGCATGGCCGCTTCTCCACGCAGCAGGGGGGGACGGCAGGGGGGAGGGGACTCTGAAGACACCCTGTCCCTACACCTTGGCCGCCTGCGCAGGACCGCTGCGGAAGCAAGCCGGCAAGTCAGGGCTCCGCCTGGGCGCACAGCTGGGATGAAGGCGCCGTCCTGGTGTCCGGGGCAGGAGACCCGGGTTTGAACACCGCTGAGCCGCCCGTGTGTTCACTGTACTTCTCTGGCCAAGGGTCTCTTTGAGGTGGGACCGACGAGGAGGGCCTCTCCCACCACCCCCAGCGGGCAGGATGACGTTTCCCTATTCGAGGGTCTAGCACGGTGCCTGCTACAGGGTGGGCACAAAGGTCATTTCCCATGTCCTTTTGAGACATGCATCCCCCTCCTTCATTCCACACGGAGACAAGCCTTTTTTAAGCTTTGTTTTCCATCAGGACTAAACCAATCTTTGGGATCAATACGGTTAAATGTGGCACTAATTCTTTCCCTCTTGCTGTTATGCCGTGAAGTCAGGGGCATTCCACTCAGAAGGGGAGGGAGCCACGGAGAGTCCCCCCGGTTCTGCGAAAGGTCAAGATCAACGCTCTTCAATAAAGTCCGTCCGTTCTTCGCTGCCGAGCTTTCTCCAAGGGCATGTTTTATTTTCCTGGATCAACCTCGGGATGAAGAACTAAGTCGAACCTCCCCAAACGACAACCTCTAGATCTGCTATGCAGCGGAGAAGAAGAATCAAAATGTCAGTCTCTAATTAAAACTCATAAAGGAAAAATTAAATCCCATTCTTTAATGATGCCATTTATCGTCATGGATACTAAGGGGGGAAATCGTACTAATGAAAATGCATCGAGGAAACTTTACACTTTGGAAATCGTGGCTTGTGGAGTGTTTCCACTACAACCGGATTCTAACGGTCCCGTTGTTCTGAGTGCGTGCGTCAGTGACTGCGCCGAAACGGGGAATGAATGGTCCAGAATTTATCTTTTGAATTAAATATGTAGAACATTTTAGAAAATTCGGAGACAGCAACAGAGAAGTGTGACGTGCCGTGCAAACAAAACCCGTGAGGTTTCCGGGTTTTTGGATTGTTTTAAAAGTAAGGATTTTCAGAGATGGGCTCGGCGGGGGCTGCGGGCAGGGCGAGGGAGCACAGCGGTCATTGCAAGCCTTAGATTCAAGCAGAACATGGGAGATGTGCTTTAAATCCTCCCGTTTACCCAAATGAAAGTGCCTCACACGATTTCCTGAAGAATCCACTTAATTGGGTTTGGTGTAAGGTTGGTGTCCTTCCTGCTGGAAACTTTCCCAGGTCTTTCTGGGCGTCGGTGGCCACCAGACTCCCCGGTCACCCTGTTAGCCCAGACTTTAATTAGCTCTGGCGTCCTCTTCATAATGATAAATGCAGAGATGATAAATGGAAATGCAAATGACGGTGAAGTGCCTCAGCCATCAGCGCTGAATATCATTAGTACCTTCCCACTGCTGAATCCATCACTGTCACCCTATGCCTGCGTTCCGTGGGGCACGTGGCCGCCGGCCAGGACGCCTTCCCGAGCACCGGCAGGCCGAACTTGGTAGGGTTTTCCTCCCCATATGCTTTTATTCATCTTTTGCTGAATATTTGTTTGGCAACCAGAGTTCCAATATATTTCCAGCTGAGATGATAACTATTTTGGGTCAATAAGCAAATAGCTAATTTAGAGCAAAATAAATACCAATAAGAAATTATTCTCCGAGCATCAAGATCCGAAAGAAAGTCAATGTAATGAATATATCTGACCCGCTTCGAAACGGAACAAGCTACTTTGAAGCTGCCTATAAGTCGACTTTAAAAAGAAAATCTCGATCTATAACCCCAATTGAAATGATGTTAGATTTTTTTTCAATATCTGGAAACACAAAGTGCTCTTATGCCTACAGTTGCAGAGTTGTTCCCTCCTGGAAACTGATGGTTTCGGAAGGATAAAACATCGTCTCCGACAAAACACGTCTCCAGCGCCCACCGCCGAGCACCCGGTCCCCTCTCAGGACGGCTGAAAAACACTCCTTGCTGCTTACACGGAGTCATTCTCATGCAGCAATTCAAAGATGGGGAGTGTCAAAGAGTCTCCACGTGGAAGCTACAATAATGATCGCTCCCTGTGTGTACCCCGCGTGCCTCCGACCTCTCTCGCCTCATTCTAACCTCACCTGTTTCACTCCCTCCCTCCACCGCACCTGCCCATCTCCGTGCTGACCCCCAACTTCCAACTGGCCAGAACATGTGACATCCACAAAAGGAGGCTCGAGGACTTCATGGCGAATGTCTCGAATGTTCTCCCGATGAGGGCACCTCATCTGCACCAGATCTGCCTTCGTCCCAAGCCAAAGCGTGATTGCGTGTAGATCATGTTGTCCAAGACTTGGGACATCCGCCCCTGGGGCGGCGTGCCGGAACACGGGAGCTCGGAGCACGTAGTCTCGTCTATTAATGTGCCGCTAGTGTCTTCCTGCCTTCAGCACAGACCGTCAGCAGAGGGAAACAAGGAAGCAGACCAACAAGCTCTTTCTCTCCCAGTCTGCCCCTTCTATAGTGTTCTCCATCCCTGCGGCAGGTGCCCGCAACAACGCAGGTTTCATCCCGGAAACCTGAGACCAGGAGGCATCTCCGTCCAGCACGCCCCTCGTCCTGCAGATGCGGCCTCTCCATGACATGCTTGGACCGAGTGTGTCTACGGTCCATCATCTCTGCTGGCCCCACCAGGGCCCGGCCTCAGTCTTCCCACGCACAACGGCAGCCACCTCCTGCTGGACCCTGGCTCTCTTTCTCCACGGCCGTCCCCCCTCCACTCCTTCCTCACGCTGCAGCCAGGGGGATCTTTGGAGACCACTCATCTGGTCACAGAATTCCCACGCCTAAACTATTTCAGAGTTTTTCTTTCTCGCATCTAAAGTCCCAGACAGGCCCCCAGATGGGCCGGTACCTCTTTCCAGTCCCTCTTTGCCCCCAGCCCTCCTTCCCCTTCCTCCAGCCACGAGTTCCTTCCCTTCTTCCCCCTCACCGCACCATCTCTGAGCCGAAATCCTCCGTGAGTGCTCGGTTGGCCGGGAGCCCTTGTCCACCTGCTCTCCTGGGTCGCCCCTGCTCAGCAGTGTCCATGTGGCCCAGGAAAGGGCAGCCCCCGCACAGGGGGACGCCGCAGTGCGGAGGTGGCTCTAGTCTTCGCAGACGCCGGGACGTAGCGGGTGCTTGGTGCTTTGTGTCAGTGTCCTTATCTGTGAAATGAAAACAATGATGTTAGCCCCTCTCAGGGAGATGATAGAGACTCAATGAGCTAATATGTGTAAGGTGCTCGGACCATTTGCACACTAACATAATAAATGTTTATTAGATTTAGCTCTTATTAACTTACTAGGTTAATGAGGGGCCTTGGAGTAAATGCCACCCATTCACGAGAGCTTTCCTAGAGCTGGCGATACGTTCTATTTTCCAAAGCTGACTGTACCGCTGTCTCCTCCATCCCACATGCTCTTCTGCGGTGGGACCTGCCCCTCTCCCGTCGTGAGATGACCTTTGCTGTTGGTATTGTTTCTCTGCGTGGACCAGGGGAGGACCCCACGACTGCTCTCCCCGGCCCGGCTCAGTACGACGTCCTGGCAATAGGACAGAGCCGTTGGCTCTAGCGGAAGCTTCCTCTCCTTGCCTCTCGGAAGGCTTGCCTTCCATTTGGGGTGCTCCCTCTGGAGACACGTGTGCCACGAGAAGCCCGAGCACAGGGAGTGGCCCCGCGGTGGCTCGGGCGGAGGGCTGAGCAGCCAGGCCACAGGCAGGATCCACACCGGAGGTGTGAGCGCACCGACCCGGATACCGAGCAACTTCGCGCGGCTCCAGCCCCAGCAACCCGCAGAACCCCCAGCACTAAAACTGAATTGCTGTCTTCAGAACAAAGTTTAGGGGTGCCTTCTTAGGCAGCAATCAGACTCCATCCACTAAGTGCGTCCCCTGTGGTCAAGGAGGTGAGACCCACTCATCACTGTCCCTTGGCACATTGCCTGGTCGTTGTGTCTCCCCACAGGGCCGAGGTGAGGGCAGTGTTTCCAGCTGGGGACGCAGCCCAGGGCCTGATGGGACTTGAGTAAACACCTGCAGAAGGAATGAACAGGGCAACGCTGAGTCTCGTTCTTTTATGGCCCCCGCCCATCCCCGGCGGGCAGGACGGTTCTGGTGAGCCGGGATCCACGGAAAGCCCGAGGTTTGGCTTCTGGCAGCCTCACAGGTTGAGGGCCTCAGAGACCACACAAGACACAGACCCCACATCCACCGGCGGGCCCCGCTCCTACCCCGCGTTCTAGACCCGTCTGTTGCCGGGATGAACTGAACAACTATTTCAATGAATATTAAAAGTTTACATCGGAGCGAAGAAAACTTCACAAAGACAATGCTGGGTGTCAAGGCAAAGCAATTAAATTTCAGGTTTCATTTTAAAATTTTCAAAACTGTTATTCTATTTGTCAGATTAATAATTGATAGACAGATCAGCCCAAAAAGATAATGAAGGTAAACCACTCCCCTTTCTCTTAAAGCATTGTCTATAGCTGGGAGGCTACCTTTTAAAGTTACTATTTTATTAAAATTAACATCTTAACATTACATTTGATAGTACCGCTTCCTTCCTCAATGGAAAGTCATAAAAAGCAACTTTATTTGAAGATGCAAAGTAATTCATTTCTAAAATAAATACAGGTGAATTGATTTCCATCTGACTACAGGTTAGATATTTTATTTTGTTAGCATAATGAAAACAGAAAATAAAAGGAGACAAAATGTTTTGTTACCTTGGTGCCTATTAAGATTTTGGCATCCTTTCTAGAGGGTGCTAGCCAATTTCAATAACATCGGGAACATGAGGAAATAAATTAGACATTTTAATTGTGAGATTATAACATACTGATGGAAGAGCTGGGAAGGAGCCAGAACCAATTTTAATGACAAAACAACAATCTAAGCAAAGTAGAAAACATTAGATTCCAAGGGCTTTGAGGGAAAATAAAGAAGCAAAATCAGTAGCACCTCGAAGTTTATGAATCCAATAAACTGGACAGTGCCTAAGTCGTGAGTGACGTTCACAGATGTATTCTAGATAATGCAGACTGCTTGAAGCAGTAAATCAAAAGCATAATTGGGGAAAATTTCATAGATCCTTAATAACTGATGCTTTAGGTAGTGACAAGAAAATTGCGTCCCTCAGGAAAATTTAGAAATTTCCAAATAAAGACTCCTAGTGCCCGGACGTGAACGGCCACCAACAAGGACTCGGGCTATTGAAAACAGTTGGGTAACTTGACCGTGGATGAGTCAGTCTTGGATGAAAGAATTTTACTTGCTGGCATTGCAAACAATAGGTCTATTCTCAATACACTCAGCAACTTGGCAGTGGGAGAGCCTGGCGGAAGCTGGGGGTGCTGTCGGAATCGGTTAGCCCTTGATCGCCACCTTCCCGAGACACATGGCAGCACGTCTTCAGGCCTAACTGAACAGGGTGAGGACGGACGGACCGTGGCCCCAGCCGCTGCTGCCCCCCGGTCGTGTTTGCGGAGGGACCGCGTCCCCCATGCAAGCGTCCGATGGAGGACAGCACAAATGCTGGGTGTAGAGATTCAAGACACTTCGGGGAGCTCTCCCTTGGCCTGACCACTGCAAATCAACCTCACTGAGGTGTAATTCATATACAACGAAATTCACACATTCTTGGTGTACGATCTGATAAGTTTTGGTAGATATTTACCAGAGGAACTACTTCCATCAAAATAGAGAGCGTTTCTATCTCCCCAGAAAGTTCTCCTGGGCGTCTTCTCCACGAACAGGGCCCTCCTCAGGCCGTCATCGATCTGATTTCTATTAATACAGATTCATTTTGCCTGTTCCAGAATTCTGTGTGAATGCAATCATACAGTCCTACTCACTCAAGTCTGGGCTCTTGGGCTCAACATAAGGCAGTGAGGTGTACTCGCATTTTTCAGTAATTCCTTTGTTTTTACAGCCCAGTGTTGTTGCGTGGTATGAAGGGACTGCATTTTGTTTATTCACCCATCTATAGACAGACGCCTAAGCTCATTTCTCCAAAGTAAGTGTGTAGGGGTGGCTCAGGCAGCAAGCGTATGTCTAACTTCACGATGGCTTACGGGATGCTTGTGCCGTTCTGTACTCCCCAGCAGTGTGCAAGGGCTCTGCTGGCTTTGTCCTCTTCAACAGTCCACCCTGTTTGTCTTTTTAAGTTGTAGTGAGATTTGAGAGTGTTGTGAGTGTGGTACGCATACACCTGATGATTCACAACACTGCACATCCGTCATAAACGTATTGCCATTTATGTATCTTCTTTGGAGAACTATCTATTCATATAGTTTGCCCACTTCTTAATTAAAACGGTTGTCCTGTTATAAGAATTTTTAATACTATATAGTATTATTAACTATAGTCCCCAGGATGTACATTCCATCCCCAAAACTTATTTATGTTATAGCTGGAAGTTTGTGTTTTTTGACACCCTTCACACATTTTGCCCCCCACTCTGGAGCTTCTGGAGGTACCAGCTGGTGCTCTGTGTAAGTTCAGGTTTTCTTTGTTGTTATTTTTGTTTTAGATTCCACATATGGATGAGATCATGTGGTCTTTCTCTGAGAAATAATTTTTATCTCTGGTTCTGTTGCTATGTGTGTGTGTGTATATGTCTACCTATTACCCATGTACATGTCATTTGTGAAATATTTGCATACATGTATCCTGTGTGGACAAAGATGTGTGCCCAGATTTTCCACATGTATGAAAATCCCTGACACAACTTTTGGTCATTTACACCTGTGTTGTGACTCTTTTCCTTCGGGCTATGGTTTTGTTGTTTCCCATTCTTGACACTGTCTTCGAAGATTGTAATGTTTTAGAGCTGATGCTGTCCAGTTCATCCTTTTGCTTGAAATCAGTATAATCCAACCAGCTCTGTCATGGTGTTTTTGCGACACATCTATCCCATCCTTCCACTCTTAGTATCTGTCTGTATGCAGGAAACGTAACCTCCATAGATGGAATTTAGTTGGGTCTGACTAGTCCAAGGAGCCTGGAGTCTCTGCCTTATAATTTACATGTTTAGTCCATTTAAATTTATTGTACATATATGATTATTGAACTAAACCAACCATTTCGTTCTTCATTTATCATTTATCCATTCTGCTTTTCTGTCTGTCATTCTATTGCTATTTTGCTTAGATTCATAATTGAATTTTTTTAAATTTCATCTATTACCTTCTTACCTAAAACTTTTTGTTATTACATTTT
This sequence comes from Potos flavus, assembly GCA_028534135.1. NCBI lineage: Eukaryota > Metazoa > Chordata > Mammalia > Carnivora > Procyonidae > Potos > Potos flavus. The sequence continues at coordinate 132,207,043 of CM052895.1, read as the reverse complement.
AGTTGTTACTGTAGGGCTATTTAGGTTCAATATTGTAAATCTTCACACTTTAGACTTCTTACTTTATGCCTGATATTTTCCACTGTATGTATCCAATTTACTCCATTCTGAAGTGGGGAGTGGACCACCATCAGGCAAGAGCTGGATGAACTCAGCTCACTGCCTGAGTTTTACCTTCTTGCCCACTTCTTGTATCCTGAATGAAAACCACGGTCTTGTATATTTGTCGTTTTGTAGTTGGTTGTGGTGAGAATCTGCTCCAATATCCATAATTCCATTATAGTCATACATGAAAATCTGACCTAATAATTTCATTGAGACAAATGAGCCTTTGGAGTAAAGATGAATGTTTTATGGGTTTCAAGAAGTAAGTGGTTTGTATTATTTAATCTAAAGCTGCAACAAGGGGCACCTGGGTGGCTCAGTGGGTTAAGGCCTTTGCCTTCGGCTCAGGTCATGATCCCAGGGTCCTGGGATCGAGCCCCGCATCAGGCTCCCTGCTCAGAGGGAAGCCTGCTTCTCCCTCTCCCATTCCCTCTGCTTGTGTTCCCTCTCTCACTGTGTTTCTCTCTGTCAAATAAATAAAATCTTTAAAAAAATAAAAAAATAAAGCTGCAACAAGAGAAAATTAGGCAAAAATTTGGCAGTTACCTGGTTAATTTGTTCAAGGTAGATAACTGATTCAGATTATTATGTTCTTAGAGTTAAATCATTTGGCTTGAAATAATTAAGCTGACTTTTCTTGATTAAATAACAAGATATTTATTGAATCTTCACTTTACTTACTATGGCGTAAACATGATTCAAGACATAATCTTTGTATCAGGAAATGATTATAGTTTCAAAATTATTTTGTCTACTCCTTTTGTTAACTTATTATCACCCCTATATTTATATAGATCATTAAGCAAATTATTTTTGTTGATTTAAGAACCTCTCAAAAGGAGCTTGGAGTTGCCATCCATCCTAACAGTAAGTAGAATGCTAACAGACTGAAGAATCAACAGCTCTTTCTTGGGTTGGTAAGAGAGGTGAGGACACAGGGAGAAATGCCCACAAGATTGGAGAGACAGATGATACAGAGAGCTATGGCTTCCTTGGGAAAATTGGAGCTATAGTTGAAGAATTGCTGGGGGCTCAGTGTAGATAATTTTGGGAGTTAAAAACTCCAACGGGTCATAGGAGAACCCCACAATATTGTGAGATTTACCTTCAGGAGCTTGGCCAAGTCCCCACAATAAATATTGAAGAGCAGTCTCCTTAGACTTCCAGAAAGGGAAGTGGGGGAAATTTTGAAATTTTGAAATTCTGGAGCACTCTGTTCTTCTTAACAAGGCTTGCAGCAGGGGAAACTGTCAACAGAGCCCAGGCTGCTAGAGAATCAACACAGTCTAAACGACCTGGAGGAAGGAAACACCCAACTCCTGTCAGCTCTAGGCTTCTTGGTGGGAGAAGGGAAATACCCCAGTATAACCCATTCTAGCCATCCAGTCTCATCCAACAAGGGACTTTTGTGGATCTTACAGTCCAGAAGCACGAGCTCACTGAAACCCCGAGGCTTAATCAGCAGAGTAGGAAGCACTCCCCCTCCCCTACTCGTTATTACCACACTGGGGAGACCTATTTCCAGCAGTTCTTCTTACCTCATATGCCATGTCGAAACCCGCAAGACAGGCTAAGAGGCAAAAGGCAATTGAAGAGCCAGAGCAAGCATCAGAATATTCAACATGGCCAGGATGTTGGAATGATCAGGCTGGGAATATAAGACAAGTGTGATGAATATGCTAAGGACTCTGACGGACCAAGAGCAGACGGACCGTTGGTGCAGAGAAATGGGGATATTAGGGAAGGGTCCAAAAGACACTGAGAGATCAAAAACACTTTACAGAAATGAGGAATATTTTTGGATATTTTGATATGGGCTTATTAGTAGACTGGATACGGCTAAAGAAAGAATTCTAAATTTGAGGATATATCAACTGAAACTTCAAAAACTGAGAAGAGAACAAAGATGAAAAACAAATAAACAAACAAAAACCACAAGAAAACAAAACATCCACAGAGTATCTAGGGACTATAGGACAACTACAAAAGATATAATACCCATAATAGAAATACCAGAAGGAGAAGAAAGAAACGAAGAGAAAAAAAAATATTTGAAACGATCATGATTGAGAGTTTTCCTAAATGAATGTCAGACACCAAATCACAGATTCAGGGAGCTTGGAGAATATGGAACAGGACAAAGGTCAAAAAGGCTATACCAAAGCATATCATTTTCAAATTAAAAAAAAAAAAAAAATCAAAGTTAAAGAAAAAAATCCTAAAGGAAGTCAGAAAAAAATAAAACACCTTACTAACAGAGAAAAAAATGTAAGAGTTTCATCTGATTTCTTTTCAGAGAGTATGAAAGCAAGAGAGTGGAGTAAAATATTTAAATTTCGAGAGAGAGAAAAGTGAAAACATCAACCCAGGATTCTGTACCCTGAAAAATTATCCTTCAAAAGTGAAGAAGAAAGACTTTCTCAGAAAAATAAAAATTGAGGAAATTTCTTGGCAGGAGACCTGCTTGTATGAAATGTTGAAAGAAGGGTTTTGACAGAGGAGAATGATACAGGAAGACTCTAAAGAAACCAGCAAAGAAGCAAAACAAAACAAACAACAACAACAAAAATACCCAGCTCAACATAAAGAAAGGAAGAGCACTGAAGAATGAATAAGTGAGGGTTAAATAAAAAAGTTATTTTTTATTATTTTTTAAAAGATTTTATTTATTTATTTGAGAGAGAGAGACAGAGAGCAAGAGACAGCACAAGTGGGATGAGGGGCAGAGGGAGAAGCAGACTCTTCACTAAGCAGGGAGCCTGATGCAGGACTCGATCCCAGGACCCTGAGATCATGTCATGAGCTGAAGGCAGAGGCTTAACTGACTGAGCCACCCAGGCACCCCTTATTTCTTTATTCTTAATTAATTTAACTCTTAACCATTTGTTCAGAATAATAGCAATGATGTATCTGATTATTTATGCTTATATATATATCTTGTGTGTGTATGTGTATCTATATATGTATACATGTAAGTAAGTACATGTAATTATGTAGCTTACATATAAGTGAAATAAATGATACATGATACAGTCATGATACAAGAGATGAGAGGTAGTAATTAAGACATTTTTAATAACAAGATACTTGCATTACCCATGAATTGGTATAGTATTATTTTAAAGTATACTTAGATCAGTCATAAATGTATACTGCAAACTCTAGGGGAACCACTAAAACAAAACAAAACAAAACAATACAAAATAAAATAAAATAAAATGTATGACTGACATGCCAAGAAAACAGAGAATATGGAATCATATAAAATACTCAATTAAAACTACAAAAAGTGGGCGCCTGGGTGGCTCAGTGGGTTAAAGCCTCTGCCTTCGGCTCAGGTCATGATCTCAGGGTCCTGGGTTCGAGCCCCACATCAGGCTCTCTGCTCAGCAGGGAGCCCACTTCCTCCTCTCTCTCTGCCTACTTATGATCTTTCTCTGTCAAATAAATAAATAAAATCTTAAAAAAAAAAAACTACAAAAAGTAAAAAACACATGGAAGACAAAAATGGGAACAAAAAATAAGGGCAACAAATATAGTAGATATTATTCCAGCTATGCCAATAATCACTTTGAGCATTAATAGTCTAATTAAATGACAGATATTGTCAGAGTGGATCAGAAAACAAGATACAAATATGTATCATCTATAAGAAACCCTTTTTAATTATAAGACACATATAGATTAAAAGTGAATAGTATTACACTAGCAAAATAAGTTAATGAGAGAAAGAAAAATACCATCTGATCTTACTCATATGTGGAATTTAAGAAACAAAACAGATGAACATAGAGGAAGGGAACGAAAAATAAAATAAGATGTAAACAGGGACACAAATCATAAGAGATTTTTTTTTTTTTTTCATAAGAGATTCTTAACTATTAGAAACAAACTGAGGGTTGGTGGAGGGCAGGTGGGTGGGGGAATGGGGCAATTGGGTGATGGGCGTTAAGGACGGCACATGATGTAATGAATGCTGGGTGTTACATGCAACCGATGAATCACTAAATTCTACCCCTGACACTAATAATACACTATATGTTAACAAATTGAATTTATTTTTATTTTTTTAAAAGATTTTATTTATTTATTTGACAGAGAGAGAGATCACAAGCAGGCAGAGAGGCAGGCAGAGAGAGAGGGGGAAGCAGGCTCCCCGCTGAGCAGAGATCCTGATGTGGGGCTTGATCCCAGGACCCTGAGATCATGACCTGAGCCGAAGGCAGAGGCTTTAACCCACTGAGCCACCCAGGCACCTCAACAAATTGAATTTAAATAAAAAATTTTTTTAAAAGTAAATGGATAGGGAAAAATATATCATGCTAACACTAACAGAAAACAAGCAAACTATATTAATCTCAGACAGAGCAAATTTAAAAAAAAAGTTATCAGGGATAAAGAAGGGCATTAGGTAATTATAAAGGGACCAATTCTCCAAGAAGACATAAACATCTGTAATATATAGGTACCTAACACAGAGCATCAAACCACATGAGGCAAAAACTAAAAGAACCGCAAGGAGAAAAATAGAAACCCACTGTCATAGTTGAAGACTTAAACATCTTTCCATCACAACTAGATCCAGAAGACTGAATATCAGTAAGGACATAATCGAATGAAGAACACCATCCATCAGCTGGATATAACTGACGTCTGCAGACTACTTCATCCAACAACAGCAGAATGTGTTCTTTTCAACCATACACGGAACATTCACCAAGACCGACTGCATTCTGGGCCTTAAACACACCTTAACAAATATAAAATAGCAGAAATCCTACAATGTCTTCTTTCAGACCACCTGGAATTGAACTAGAAATAAATAACAGAAATATAAATAGAAAATCCCAAAATGCACACTTCCAAATAACACGTGAGTCAAAGAAGACACATGAAGAGTGATTATAAAATATTTTGAACTAAATGAAAATGAAAATAAAACATATCAAATTTTGTGGGATGCAGTGAAAGCAGTGTTAGAGGGAAATTAATAGCATTAAATGCACATATTAAAAAAGAGAAAAAAGATCTAAAATCAATGTGGAAACTAGAAAAAGAAGAGCAAATTAAATCCAAAGTAAACAAAAATTAAGAAATAGTAAGACTTAGGCTAGAAATCAATGACATTGAAAATAGGAAATCAATAGAGAAAATCAATGAGAACAAAAGCTAGTTCTTTGAAAAAAGCAATAAAATGAATGTCTCTAGCTGGGCTAAGAAAGGGAGAGGATATAAGTTTCTAATATCAGAAAGGAAAGAGAAAACATAACTACATATCCAATAGATATTGAAAGGGTAATAGCCAATACTATGAACAACCCCTACCCACAAATTTGATACCCCAGATGAAATTAACCAAGTCCTTCAAAAACACAATTTCCAAAACTCACACAAGAAGAAATAATGTGAATAAGCCTACATTTGTAAAGGTGGTGGGTATTGAGGAGGGCACATATTGCATGGAGCACTGGGTATGGTACATGAACAATGAATCTTGGAACACTGAAAAAATAAGATAAAATTAACTAATTAAAAAAAAGAAATTAGATTAAAAAATCAGTAATCTTTCAAAACAGAAAGCTCCAGGCCCAGATGGGTTCACTGATTAATTCTACCAAATATTTAAGGAAGAAATCATACCAATTCTCTACAATCTCTTTCAGAGGGTAAAAGCAGAAGGATTACTTTATAATTCATTTTATAAGAACTGCATTACCCTAATACTAAACCAGAAAAATACATTACCAGAAAAGAAAACTTAGACCAGTGTCTCTCCAAACACAGATGTAAAAAACACTCCACAAAATATTCACAAGTTAAATCCAACTATTTATAAAAACAATTACCACCACAATCAAGGGGAATTTATCTCAGTTATGTAAAGCTGGTTTAACATTCAAATATCATTTAATGTAATACATCACACCAACAATCTAAAAAAAAAAAATCACACTATCATGTCAATAGATGGACAAAGCATTTGACAAAATCCAACATTGATTCATGATAAAAACTCTTAGTGAACTAGGACTGGAGGAGGAACTTCCTCAACTGGAAAAAGAATTTTAATGAAAAAACACAAAACAAAACAGAACAAAACAAACAAACAAAACAAAACCCAGTCAACATCATACTCAATGGTGGGAAACTCGAGGCTTTTCCAATAAGACCAGGACCAAAGCAAAAATGTCCCCCTCTCACCACTCCTTTTCAGCATCGCACTGGGAGTACTAACTAGTGCAATGAGATAAGAAAAGGAAACAAAAGCATACAGATTGAGAAGGAAAAAATAAAATTGACTTTGATCACAGATGACATGATTGTCTATGTAGATAATCCAGAATACTCTACCAAGAACTCCAGGAAATAATAAGCTGTTAGAGCAAGGTTCAGGATACAGAGTTAATATACAAAATTCAATTGTTTTTCTATGTGTCAATAATTAACGAGTAGAATTTGAAATGTAAAAACACAATACAATTTATATTAACAACTTGAACCACGAGCTATGTAGACATAAATCTTACAAAATATGTAAGAGAAGATGAAGAAACCTACAACAAGACTGATGAATGAAATCAAAGAACTAAATGAATGGAGAGATATCACATGTTCATGGATAGGGAGATTCAACATTGTGATGTCAGTTCTTTTCAACTTGGTCAATAGAGTCAATGCAATCCCAATCAATTCCAACAAGTTATTTTGGGGATACCAAAACACTGGTTCTAAAGTTTACATGGAGAAGCAAAAAGGCAGACTTGCTAATGCAATATGGAAGAACAAAGTTGGAGGCCCGAGACCATTCGACTCAATAACGCGCTATAAGGTTACGCCAATCCGTGCAGTGTGGTGTGAATGAGAGAAGAGACAAACAGATCAATGGAACGTCATACAGAGCCCGGAAATAGATCCACAGAAATACAGTGAATTGATCTTCGACGACGGAGCAAAGGCAATACAGTGGAGTAAAGAATTGAAACACACTGCTCAAATATGCAAAACATATGCTCCTCTCGCTGAGGACAGACCTGACCATGTGTAAGAGTGTGACTACACACCATCGTCCTCAGCTGATGGACCTCTCCATTCCAACATTCAGTTCGGGCGGCCCGTGCCTGTCAGCCTCTACTATTCACCCTCCCTCCTGCTGTCCATGTCATCAGTACATCCACTTTGTCTACCACTCAAGTACCGGGCCTTCGATTAAACTCAACCACACCTGCACGCGGATCTCTGGCTTCTGTTAGTGGAGTAGTGCTGCAAATAAGAACAGAACCAACAGTTAGTATTTCCCAAATGCTTTCTGGGTCCCAGTCCCTGGGAACACACTGGTTCTGAGGCTCACTCGTGATCCCCATCCTTCACATGGAGAAGGGTCATGGGGCTCCCAGGAGTTGAGCTCCCAGAAGAAGGTCACACACGTAATGAGTCAGGGAGCTGGGATGCCAGCTTAGGATCCTTAGGCTGGATTGATTGACAACTTGATGTGTTAGTTCTCAAAACTATATTGGCATCACGTATGCAAAGCTCTGAAGGTGAAATCTCAGCGGAAGCTTCTCCGGGCGCGCTGTGATCATGTCACCTAGTAAGTGACACCTGGAGTTGAGAGTGACCTTTGTGAGGACCCAGGACACCGACACTTCCTGCTCACCTGTTTCGGGCAAAGCAGGAAAACAGTCCTCATCATCGTGGGTCTCATCGGGGGGGACACAAGGACCCACATACATCCTCAACTGGCAGAGGAACAATTTGTATGTACTAATTAAAGACAGTAGTAGAGGAGTTCCAAGACCACTCTTCAGGGAGGATTCAGAACATGACAAGGGTATCTCTTTGAGGAAGCAATTTACAAATGTACTGTACTGAAAATGAAGGATTTAAACAAAATTAGCCCATTTTTAGAATTACATAGACACACATTCCCATGGTACGTGTACAAAAACGTCCAGGCTGGACGGTCCACCTTCGGAGCCGCTCGGGTGGGTCTGGGCGCGAACAGCGCCCCCTGCAGGTGCCCAGCACAGGGACTGCTCCGCCGGCCAACACCGGGGAGCAGCTACTGTCTCTCCTGGCTGGATCATGGGTGGTATTCACTTTTTAAAATGTGCTCTCTGCACCGACTTGCATTCCCACCAACAGCGTAAGAGGCTTCCCCTTTCTCCACAGCCTCTCCAGCGTTCGTTGTTTCTTGCTTTGCCAATTTTGGCCATTCTAACCGGTGTAAGGTGGTCTCTCAATGTGGTTTCGATGGGAATCTCCCTGATGGTGGGGGGTTGGGTGAGCCTGGTGGTGGGTATCGAGGAGGGCATGGATTGCATGGATTGCATGGATTGCAGGGTGTGATACACAAACAATGAATCTTGGAACACTGCATCAAACACTAATGATGGACTGTGTGGTGACTCACGTGACACAATAAAAAAAATAAAAAATAAAAAAATAAAATGTGCTCTCTGATATTCTTGATCTGTTTCTATGAACATACGTATGACTTTTATAGCCAGAAAGATATAAATTCAGTTTCATTTTTTATTTTTTATTTTTTCGCATTTTATTTTTTTGTAATTAATTTTATTTTATTTTTTCGGTGTTCCAAGATTCATTGTTCGTGGATCATACCCAGTGCTGCACGCAATCCGTGCCCTCCTCAATACCCACCACCAGGCTCGCCCAACCCCCGACTCCCCTCCCCTCCAAAACCCTCAGTCTGTTGCTCAGAGTCCACAGTTTTAAAAAAAAAAATAAGGAAACCAATCACAGAAGATAAAATGATGATTTCTTCCGCTTTGTACTGGGTCAGTAAAATTCTAATTTTCTTCATAGAGGGCAAACATAAAAATCACAGGAATTATTATATTTTTTTAAAGCATCCGTAAACACACTTTAAGAAAGTATAGCATGTGTGCGTGTCTCCGTGTGAGTTTCTAGGAGTGGCCGAACTCTGTATCAAAGATCAAAGACCAGGCAGCTGATTCAGAAGAGTGGACACCAGCAATACTTTCATTTTTTCCCCTTTGCAAAGTGTTGGCCTCTGCTATTATGAAAGACAAGCAGCCAACCTAATAGCCCCTTTATTTGCTGATCAAACCTCTCATTAACAATTAATCGGATCAAAAGTTCACAGGCCATTATTGCTGTGTCAATTAGATGCCTGAGGCCCAGGAAGCTGAAACGGAATGACCTGCCCAGCTGATAAATAATTTCCAGCGGTGACTCGCCTTACTGCTCGGAGGTCACGGTCCTGGCCGCGAGGCCGCCGCTGCTGCCCCTCCGACAAGAACAGATGCAGCCTCTCTTATCAGACATGCTAATTTAGGCTCCGCAACCTGACACGTGCGGAGCCCCAGCTCGGGGCACACGGCGGGGGGGTGCCGCTGTGGCTTCACCGGAGCCCCGGGCCTGGCCCGCGCTCCTCCGGGGAGCTCGGGGGGCCCACCGGCTCGGGCCAGCCGTACCTCGTGCCGCGAGGCATTGGGGCGCCCTCGCCACCCCCGCGCGGGCCCTGGGGACGTGCGACCTCCTGACCGTGCACCCTTGCCCACGGTGTCTCTCCCGTCCTCTCCAGGAGGGAAAACCTTACTCAGGGCGGAGCGGGAACAGGATCTCAAAGACTGTTATTCCACACCGAACTCATTAGACTCTAACGAGTCCTGCTGCGCCCCGGCCAACGGGGAGGCGGCTCGGTTTAAACCAAATAAGGGAGAAGCTACCAAATTTCAAATTATTTGAGGCGGGAGAAAGCTTCTCCTTGACAAATGTCCGAAGAAGGACGTGAAAGGCAGGTTCTTACCCGGCTTCTGCGTCCGGTCCGGTGTCGGGCTCTACCCTGCGCTGGAGAAGGGGGGCCGCCCAGGGGAGGGGAAGATTGCTCTCTTAACGCTCTGTTCCCCATGCGCACCGTGCCAGAGGGGAGGCCGCCTGAAAATGTGCCGAAATGCATCAGCTTCCGATGGATCTCAGCGCAGGCAGGGACTCCACCAGAAGGGCAAACGCCTCCGAGACCGGGGCTGGGGCCTGCTTTGGTCCTTGCCGTGTGACGCCACGGCGGGCTGTGTTAAGTACGAGGGCGTTCTTTAGCTGATAACCTTACGGGCCGGCTCGGGGGTGCTCTCGGGACGGTGACTCCACCCCTGTCCCCTCCCTCCACATGTCCTCCGAGAAGGGGGCCACTGGCTTCTTCTCACCGAGATCTGAGAAGCGGGTGGGGCCACGTGCCTCCCCAGTGGTCACTGCGGACAGGACTGAGTGGGGTTCGCAGCCTGCTCCTGGGGGAGCTGTGGAGGACGTTGGAGACAGTCTTTCTTACCACTGTGGAGACCACAGAGACGGATCTGACTCCGTTTCCTGGAGGCCCGTAAAGACCGCATCACTTCGGCCGGTCAGGGAAATGGAGAGCCAGCCACACCCACCAGGGCCTGGCCACCCGCGATGGTCAGTTGCACATGTCGACCAGGGCCTCAGGCACCCTCGGGGTTCGGTCAGACGTCACCCGGCCTGGGTCTGCGAGGCCGTTTCTGGGGGACGTCAACGGTTGAGTCCACAGGCTCAGTGAAGCTGATTGATGGCCCTCTCGGAGGAGGGTGGGCCTGGGTAGAGCAGGAGGCAGAGGAAAGGGGCAGTCAGTCTCTCCGCCTGATTTCTGCAGCTGGGACCCGGGGGCTCCCCTGACCGTGTCCGGCTCGCAGCAGCGGCGCTCCTGGTTCTCACGCCTGCAGACACGGACTGGAAGCACAGCGACCGCTTGCTCGGTCCCGTTTGCAGAGAGCCAGGCCCTGCGGACGACGTGCCTCCCGTCCGCTCTGGCGGCTGCCTCTCCGCAGCCCTGCCCCCGGCCTCGCCCCGCCCCCTCCCTGCACCAGCCGCCCCTACGCCGTGTCCTTCCGTCTCTGTGCCTCTCTGAAGGGCACCTCTCCCAAGCCCCTTGCTGCCGTCAGTAGCGACGGCAGGCAGCCCACGGCTATGCCCACGTGTTGAGTGGAGTTCACTTTCAGCAGAAGAGGGAAGTCACACAAGGGCCGGTGCTTCGCCAAGATTAGGTATCTCTGACTACGGAATGGAAGCCAGCTCTAATGCTGCCGGGCGAGACTAAATCAATCGAAACGGTGGGTTTGCTCTGGGGCCGCGCTCCTGCGGCTGTGGTCTGTCCAGGTCTGTCTGGGGTCTGTCTAGGAACTCGGAGCGAAGACCAGAGCCTCGGCGCGCGGCAAGCCAGCGACGGGCGGGGAGGGTCCTCGGACTCGCCGTCCTCTCAGTGCCTGTGCCTGCACTGGGCCGGGCCCTGCGGCCGCCCTCCCAGCACCTCGCCACGCAGGGACGGGGGTCATTGGGATCAGTCGCAAGCCTCGGACCGAGCCTGAGCGTTTAGGGCCCCCAGCAGACGACAGCGGGAGACCGGAGGTGGGGGTGAGTGCACAGCGCTGGGTCACTATGAAGATTTTGCCGTGGGGGGCGGGGGCGAGGCTGGATCGCGACGGAACTGACACAGAAGAGAAAGGAGACCGTTCGTGGTCGGCGTAGTCCTTGCTGCCGACGGGGCACTGCCCTGGTGGGGGCCCCTCAGCCCCGAGGGCGTGGGTGCGCACAGCCGGCATGCCATGGGGACCGAGGGCGTGAAGCTGGGTGCCCGTGCAGGACGCGGTGGCTGTCCAAGCACAAGAAAGCCGCCGCCGCTGTGTATCTGCTCCTTCAGGGGTGCTATGAACGGGCCACTCGACACAGGAGCTTGAAACACTGTGATGTCTCACGGGCATTAAAACATCGACGGTCCCTATTTTAGTGTGAACATGGGGCTTTCAATCTGTGTGTGAGGTTATTTCCGTGGGGTTGCCTCACGGGAAGTCCTTGCTGATCACTGACGTCACTCTCCTCCCGTCCGTCCCCTCGTGGACGCGTCCGGGCGCGTCCCTCCTGCTCAGCTAACGCACGTGGCGTGGCGTGGCCTTTGCGGCATTCCCTGCATGGGTGCATCGGCTCGCTGTCCCCTCCAGCGCGGCCCAGGCTGTGATAGATGAGAGCGCCACGGACAGGGAGACCTTCCCACTGGCCCTGCCGCACGAACCCCACCAGGCTCTGTGACCAGGGAACCAAATGGATTTGGGGCCTCTGCAAGCAGACCGATAGGCCCATTTATGGGGAGACTAAAAGACAAAGGCTCTGAGCGGTTGACGGAGCGAGCCTTCCCTTTCCTCTGGCTCTAGCTAATCTCCCCATGAATATTTAATCACCATGGATCCAATTATAGACTCTACATGCAGCGGGTTGTCCGAGAGCTTGTATCCGTCCAGGCCGGTTGAGGCAGGAGAACCGAAGCCAGTGCGGGTGACGGTAGCTGCAAAGGGGCAGGAAACATGGGGAGTCCACCGACGAGACACCCAGAATTTCGTAACAGCGCTCTGGTTACTTGGCCTGGGAGGAGGAACAGGGGAGGGAATGCCGCCGGAGCCCAGGGCCGATGGGGCTGCGGAATCTGGGAAAGGGGGACCGTCTGCCGCCGGTGGGTCCTACACGAGAGGCAGGTGATGGCAGCGGAGGCATCGCAGGAGGGGAGAACAGAGGAGAAATGCCCGGCGCTTCCTTCCTCCCACGCCCCAGTCCCCTGCCGGCCCCTGCCCAGGGGTCCGCCATCCACGGCCATGACCGCCAGAGACCAGCGCACAGGGGAGCCGGGGCGGGGTCGCGGGGTGGCCCGCGGGGAAGCAGGGGTGCGGGGCGGGCGCAGACAGACCCAGTGTCTGAGCAGCAGTGGCAGCAGCAAAGGATGGCTGAGTCTGAAGAGCGACACAGAGCCACCTCCCGGCCCCCGAAACCTCCCGGGACCAGAGCCCCGCACCGCGGCGGGCCGTGCACAGGTCTGCGGGGTTCTGGGAGTTTTGTTGCTCTTCTTGTTTGTTGAGTTTCTATTTTTTCGTCCTTTCCGTGCACGGATGTCTCACTTTCCCCACTCTCAGGCATGTGATAAAATCCGAAGCTATCGGCGAGGCTGTGTCGGTCTGTGAACCCCGCCGTCAAAACCGATGCATGGGAAATTAAAACGCACTGGGAAGCCAAAACACACTTAAATTTACTCCCAATCACCGGCGCTTTATTTTAGAAAGTAAAAGAGACAAGTGAATCGCACCCACTAGACTAACAACAGGCTCTTCATTCACAGATGCACTAATTGCTTGTAACGCAGGCATCCCAGCCCCTCCACTGGCATCGCCAGCATGCACCCCCGTCACCGTCCCGGCCGCATCTCAAGTCGCCTGCCCGCAGGCCGGGCGGGAGAGCAGGGACCTCGGAGGAAACGGACTTTGGATGAGAGCGGCTCAACCTCATCGGCAAGCATCCCGCCTCTGAACCTTTTCCATGTGATTCTCCTGGTACCCAGCCCATCATCCCCCCGCCCCGTTAGAATCACAAGCCAAACATTGCCGGCGTTTTCAAACAGGCACATTTAATTAAACAGTGGAGATAGTAAGAGATCGCCTCTAACTGCTCCAGCCAGGTCCTGGTGCCCCGCGGCGAGGGCCAGCCACAGGCGGCGGCACGTTCCTGGCTCGCGCCCCAATCCTCCAACGACCCGCTGTGACATCTGCACCAAGTCTCTCCCAGTGCCTGGTTTGGGTTTTGTTTTGCTTTGTTTCCTCAGTGAGGATAAAAGTGATCCCCGCCTCAATGATCCAAGAAGGAGCCAGGGTCCCTGGAGGCTGTGAGCATTGTTCATTAAAGCGAGTTTTCAAAAATAAATCCGCCGTTCAGACTCTCAACGATCATGGCCATTTCCCCACCAGTGACGGAGGTGAAAGTGTTACACATTAGCCCACCGATCCCGAGATGTTCCTGTGTTACCGGAGAAATACATTTCTATCCAACAGCCCCGGGACAGAGGTGTGGAGAAAGCCACAGGGGATCCGGGTTTTCCATGTTCTCATTTTGCTTTTAGCCCTGAGACACTTCCCATCTTGTCCGGTGACATTTATTGGAGCTCTTGGACCAATGTCCCCACCAGCCCCACGTCCCCTTCTTTGAGCAGCCGAGAATGAGTGTGCCACGTGAGCACAAGGACCCAGGACCCTGATCGTAAGCAAAGAACACGGAAGGACGCACGAGGCTGGTAAGGTCCCCAAACGCTCTGTCCCGAGTCAGCTCCCGCCTCCTCTGCGCCTCTCCATCGCTCATCCCGGGAGTGTTTGCTGAGCCCCTGCCAGCCGTCCCGTGCCAGGCCCAAAGCTGGACCCCTTCCAGGTCCGGGTCTCCCTCCTGCGAGGTCCTGGACCTCCCTACAGACGGCAGGTCTCCCTCCGCCTGCGATCCCCACGTCGGTTCTCGCTTCCTGGGCACAGCACAGACAGAGGGAAGTGTCATGGCTCCCAGGCACGTTCTCGAAGTTGAAAAGTGACTTCAGGGGAAAGCTGCCTACCATCTGCAGACACTTGGAAATGGGAAACGTGGCCCCAGGAGGCACTGATAGGAGGAGGTGAGGAAAGGCTACGACCTTGCCCGGAGTCAGGACGAGAGGGGACACGGTGCCCGGTCTACAAACACGGCGAGGGTAACGAGGGGATTTATGGACAGCTTCATGCTAATGAATTCCACAATGTGGGTGACATGAGCAACATCCTTGCACGATAGAAACTGCTGGATTTCACGGGAGAAGCAAGAGGACCTGCACCAGCCCGTCGGTTCCAGCCACTGCTCGCGCTCTAACACCTTCTCCCGCGGGAACGGCTTCCTGGGGGTGCTGTCAAACATGGGGACAGGGCGACCCAGCCCCGCAGGACGTCCTGGACACACTCAGAAGGCCTGCAGCACTCTCGTAAGACGGCAGGCAGAGCCCTCCCCAGGGAACCCCACACCATACAGTCGTCAAGTTCCTCATGCAGATGTCCCTGGTCGGACCCAGCGATGGAGAAAAGATGATCTATCAGGACCGAGTGGGATTCAGACCAAGAATACTAAATTGGTTCAACATTTCAGAATCTTATTCAAGTAACAACAGAGTCACGTGCTCATATCATTAGATGCAGAAAAACATTTCAGAAAATCTGATACCCATTGATGACGGAAGCTCTCTGCAAACTAGGGATAGAGAGGGGAGAAAAGATATACAGATCGGAATGGAAGAAGGAAAATGTCTTTACTTACAGATGCCCTGATCACATATGGAGAAAATGTGAAGCAATTACAGAATGAGCTACTAAAACCTTCTGGAAGCTTCCCTCGACAAAAAGAAGCAAGCGTCCCTGGGACCCGCTGCTGGCCTGCGGCCCCAACCTCATCTTCTACCCCTCACTACTGGGGGGCCGTGCCCACGACGTGGGGGGTCACCGTAAGGCCCCAATCATTCCAGATACGTTCTCCCCTGAGGGCGGCCAGCTTGCCGGCTGCCTGGCCTGGTGCCCTTCCCTGTGCAGCTTCCTTCTCAACATTCAAGGCTGCGTTCCAAAACCAGCTGCCCTGGGGGGACCCAGGGTCCTCCCACATAACACGGACCCTATCTCCCACCCCATCACTCTCTATTCCACGACCACACTTTTATTTTAATTTCCTTCTCCCCGATTATCACTGTCTGACGTTATTCTAGTGACCGGTTTATACCTTTGTCTTCCCACCAAGTGTCCCCCGTGGGGCCAGGTGCCCGACCCATTCTGTGTCCCGCCGCATCTCCAACACCGGCTCTCTGCAAGTGGTCACGGAGTGAGTGACGGATGTCAGTAGGTGTCAGAACCTTAAAGCTAGAGAGGGAAGCGTGGAGGGTTTTTCCTACTTGGTTAGGGGGATTAATGGCCATAGCAGCCAGTAATATCGAGAAAGCATAATTTTTGTTTTATTTAACTTAATAGGCCATTTTTAGAGCAGTTTCAGGGTTACAGAATAATTGCATAGAAAGTACTGAAAAAATAAAATAAAATTTAAAAATAAACTTAATTAAATAAAAATAAATAAGTAAATAAATAAATAAAAAGAAAGTACAGAGTTCCCATGTACAGCTCCCCTCCACACACACATTTTTCCGTACAATTATCTTGCACCAGTGAGGTACATTTTTTACAATTGGTGAACAGATGCCAGTACATTATTATGAACTGAAGTCCATAGTTTATTTAGAGTTCATTCTTGGGAGTTGTACATTCTGTGCATTTAAACTCATGACATGTGTCCACCATTATGGCTCACACAGAACAGATTTGTCGCCCTGAAAACGCTCTGTGCTCCACCAGGTCACCCTTCCCTCCACGCAAACCCTGAGCCACCTTCATCTTTCTACGGTCTCCTTAATTTTGTCTTTCCCGGAATGACGGAGAGTCGGAGTCATACAGTATGGGGCCTTTTCAGGCTCGCTTCTTTCACTCATCGGTGTGCATTTAACATTCATTCATGTATTTTCCTGTCTTGATAGCTCATTTCTTTTTTACCATTATCACAATATATTTATTTTTTTAAAGATGTATTTATTTTAAAAAGAGAGAGTGCAAGCATGAGCAGGAGGGGCAGAGGGAGAGGGAGAGAGAAAGTCAAGCAGACTCCGCACTGAGCGTAGAGCCCCACGCAGGGCTCGAACCCACGACCCGAGAGCACGACCTGCACGACCTGAGCAGAAACCAAGAGTCAGACGCTTAACTAACTGCATCACCCAGAGACCCCATCACAATGTAGTTCTATTTAAGTGCAAACATATACATGTATCTTATTGCGATACATAGTAGTCCATCGTATATACATATCACCACCGATCCATTCACCTACTGAAGGTCATCTTGGTTACTTCTGATTTTTTGACAATAATGGATAAACCTGCTACAAACATTATGTGTAAAAAACAAACAAACAACTAGAAAAAGGTTACCAGGTAAAGGCAGTATAGGAAAATCTACCGTATTTTTATAGGCAAGCTATAATCATTAGACTTTTGAAATTTAAAAAGTACTCTTTATAATAGCATAAAATACATGAAATACATAGGAGTGAATTTAACAAAATTATTAAAAACCTTATATGGAAATACAATGACTTATAATATCTAACTCCATTCTGAGAAGGAACAAAAATGTAGGACTTCTACTTGGCTCAAGATTTCTATAAAGTTACAATAATCAAGAGAGTGTGGCATTGGCATAAAGATCGATGGACTATATCCAGGAATCCAGAAATACTCTCAACACGTACACAGTCCATTGATTTTCAACAAAGACACCAAAGCAGTTCAATGCAGAAAGGGTCTTCTTTCCAAAATATGCTGCTGGAAGGGTCAGATATTCATATGCAAATAAAAAACAAAACAGATTTGGATCCTTGCTTCACACCATACGCAAAAATTCACCCAGACCCTAGAGACCTAAACACAATAACTAAAACTTACATAAATCCTCTCTAGTCTATTTTAAGTCAAAATCTTTACGACCTTGAGCTACTCAGGATTCTTAGCAAGGGTACCAGAAGTCTGATAAAACACCATCAATTAGACTTGGTTAAAACTTAAAGAATTTTTTCTTCCAAAGTTATTTTTAGGAAAAATGAAAAAAAAAACCAGAGTAGGAGAAAATATTTAAAAAAACATTTAAAGGTTGTGCCCCCTGAATATATAAAGAACTCTTACAACTAAATAATAGGATGATTCAATAAAAATAAAGTGGGAACATACGCTCAGATCCATAAACACAGGAGATGCGTGTACGGTCAAAGAGGAGAAGTTCAACCTCACTCGTCAGCAGGGAAACGAGGACAAAATTCACTTCCAGGATGTCCGGAATTGTTAACGTCTACTAATGCCCAACGCTGGTGACACCGGGAAGGAGGTGGGACTTCCCTCCTTTGCTGGCGGGAGGGCAGCGGCAACTTTGGAAGACAGTTTGACGGTTTCCTGGGAAGTTAAACACACACTCACCATGTGAGTCAGGAGCCCCACCCCTGAGTCGTCACCTAAGGGAAAGGAAAACATGTCCACACAAAGACCTGAACATGGGTATTTACAGCAGCTTTATGCTTAATAGCTAAACATTGGAAACGACCCAAATGTCCATCATCTGGTGAATGGAAAAACAAATCGTGACAAATTTACACAATGGGCTACTGCTCGGTGATACAAAGGACTAAACTCCTGACGCACGCCACCACACGGGCGAGTCTTAGCAGCATTGTGCTTGTTACACGAAGGACGTCAGGCACGAGGACACCGCAAGCCGTATGCAAAACTCTAGAAAAGGCAAACATAGAGCGACAGAAATGGGTCAATGGTTGTCAAGGGGCAGGGGAATGGATTGACGGGAAAGGGGCAGGAGGCAGTTCTGGGGCTGGTGGAAATAGCCTCAGTCTTTCTTGTGTTGGCTGTTTCCTCGCCATATACCTTCGTCAAAACTCGTCAAACTGTGACTTAGGAGGGCTGGGTTTCATTGTATCCACGCCATACCTCTATAAATATGATCTGAAAACCTCGCTCTAGCAGCCAAAGGTAGAAGGGGTTAGGGAGATGCTCGCGGGGCTGTGGGGGTCTGGAAGGAGGCTGCTGATGTGGTTTCAGGGTAAAAGTCAGCAGCGACCAGTGGGGAAAATATTGTGGGCATGGGAGCCTCAAGGTCTTTTTTCCCTTTAAGAAATAATAATTCTGGGGAAAAAAATCAATCAACAATCAGAAATATTTGATGGTAATGAATGTCTTATGTAGAAAGTGGGATATGTTGTATGTCAAATCGACATGCCCCAACCTGTCTTTAGTGACATTTTATTTCCCTCTAAGAGAAGTTGAGTCACTTTTTGGGCGATTCCCGTGAGGGCATCTCTGTGAGGACACACCCAGGCATGGCCGCTGAGCGGGGTCCCGCTGCCTCCTTCCTCTACCCTTTACCATGGGGGGCCTTCCCTCAGAGCCCGGCTGCCTTGAGCTTATGAGGCCACTCGCCCCACGCTGGCACCAAGACCTTTCCCGCCCCCCCAGAGGCACAGGTCCCCTCTGCAGCCAGCCTCCTGGGCCATCTCAGTCACGCATTCTCTGCCACATTTCAAGAGAAAATAAGACTCAGTGAATGTTCAGATTGTTCAAATTTCCCTTCCCCCGAACGAGGTAACTCGGCAGCAGCGGGATACACATTTTCATTTGCAAGCTTACTGGTGGTGAGTTTCTAGAGGTGAACTAATTACACTCATGGGCTAACTCCCCGAGAAATGGATGAGTGGTAGCCAAGAGCCCCATCGGCTGAAGAGACTGCTCGCATATGAACCATGTTCTTTCCGACATTTGCGTTCCATCCTACTTCATCCTCAACGCTGCAGACATTTCCCAAGATAGTCTGCGCACACATCTCAGTGATTTTTATCTCCTTGCAATGCTGAATGTTTATTTTGCTTCTGAGTGATAAGTTGTTTCAGATAGTAGATTATTGGGGGGAAAAGATGTTTTATTAGTTAATAATTGACTCACCAAATTATTTGGCTCTGATTTGCATATTTTTATAGCCTTCCGAGCCATTGAATCAAAGGTAGAGAGCTGAAGCATGCATTTGCTTCTGGAAAGTTTGAAATGACCCTAATACTTTACTGAGGATGAAAGTTTGCCCATTCCAAGTATTTCAGCACCATATTTCCTTGTGAGCCTGCATTTGGCTGAAGATTC
This sequence comes from Potos flavus, assembly GCA_028534135.1. Taxonomy (NCBI): domain Eukaryota; kingdom Metazoa; phylum Chordata; class Mammalia; order Carnivora; family Procyonidae; genus Potos; species Potos flavus. The sequence continues at coordinate 132,187,347 of CM052895.1, read as the reverse complement.
AGTGACCTATAAAATGCACACATCAATTATCACCAACATAATTCGGGGAGGAAAATATTAGCCAACATATTTATCATAGCTTGGATATATTCTTGGCCGCAATATTGCTTGCTGTTCTTAAATCAGAATATCACCATGCAAGAAAGAACTTAGCAATAAAACATCAAAGAAAATGTAATGAGAGTTTGGTGATGCAAAAAATTATCTCTGTTTCTTATTTAGATCCCTTACCTGGAGGAATAACTTAGAATCTGTCACATTCTGGCCATAACGGGTAATAAAATTACAGCTGCTCTCACTTTACTTGGCTGCCTTTCCTACAATGGTACCCTCCCCGCTGCTGAGGGCTGAGCAGTGTCCCCCAGATCTGTAGGTTGGGGTCCCCCCAGCACCACAGAGTGTGATGGTGCTGGGAGACAGGACATTTTAAAGGTGCGATTAGCTTAAAATGGACTCACTGGGAGAGAGGCCTCATGGGAACCGGCCCTGCAGACACCCTGATTTTGGACGTCCAGCTTCCAGAGCTGTGAGCCAATAATCCCGTGCTTAGTGCAGTCCGTCGGGAGTGTTTTGCATGGTGGCCAGTGGACAGATGTGCCACGAAGCGTCAGGGGCGAGGCAGCCTGGGCCCTCCTGTTGAGGGAGGAGCGGGCTGGGGCTGGGAATTCACTGGGGGGCGGGGGTGAGCTCCGGCGGCGACCATCCTCCTGTCACGCTGCCATGTTATGACCCCCAGCTGGAGGGCCCACCCAGGCTTCACCAGAGGTGACAGCAAGGGCTACGTGCAGCCCGAGCAGAGGGGCTGGGAACCAGGTCCCGGCCCCTCAAACCCCCTCCAGGGATGGTGGCCTCAGCCTGCGGCCTGCAGAGGAAGCTGGCTTTCCTGGAGGGGCTCTGGCTCTAGCGGGAACCCCAGGCCACGGCGTCGGACTCCCTTGTTCTGCTCTGTGGCCGCTGCGGGCCGGAGCACCCCTGCCTCTTGGGGCCTCCGCTCGATGCAAAATCTGCTGCAGGAGGACCCCCGGGCAGCCACAGAGCCCTGCTGCCGGCTCCCCGCCCCCGGGACCTGGGCGCCGTGCTCTGCGCGGCCTGGAGGCCCAGCTCCCTCCCTCCACGCCCGGAGCCGCCGTGTCTTGTGGACTCTCCTCGAGTGCTTAAGATACCAGGAGCGAAAATTCACGCTGAGGGTTTTAAAATCTCTCTCCACGTGCTCTACTTGCCCCAGGGAGAAGGGAGCTGAGAAGCCAGTGTGCGGGGCAGGAGACAGGCCTTGGCCTCCTTGAGACCCCGCCCCCGCCTGGATGCCTCCCCGGGGCCATCCTCCCAGCCACCAAGGGCTCTTGACTCCCCTGACCGTGCTTCTGTTGGCACGGACCCCCAAATCCTGACCAGAACGTCCTGGCAAGTGGAGAGACACGGCCTGGCGTCCCCACGGCCCACGTCCCCACACCCCGGCGTCCCCAGCGTCCCCACGGCCAGCGTCCCCACGTCCCACGTCCCCACACCCCGGCATCCCCAGCGTCCCCATGGCCCGCGGCTCCGTGGGCACTAGGCCTACCTGCCTCCCTCCCCAGGACTGTGAGGGAACCGGAAAGCGAGGGTCAAGGTGCAGGACCCATAGCGGCCGGGGCGAGGCCACATCTTCTATTCTGGGGGTTGCCTCCCTCTTGGTTAAATAACCACTTGGATGTTCAAGCCATTTTCCCAGGGGGCCGGGGAGACGAATGACCAGACCCAGACAGAGGTTAGAGCTTCCCCCTCACGGAAGAGAGAAGAAAAGCAAAACCCACTTTAAAATGAGTCGTGTGCCCCGTGGGCCTTACAGAGACCTCGGGGCCGGACTTGGCCGGAGCAGACGTGCTTGCGGCCCCATCCCCAGGCAGGACCCTCCGAGCCCGCGCTGAGCCTTGGACGTGGCCGGGAGGGGGTCACGGTCTGCACCTCTGCCTGCCCCGTTAGGTCCCGGGCTCACTGCAGCCTGTTTGCGCTCTCGGCGGCTGGGAGGTGGATGGAGGACGGATGGACAGACAGACACACACAAATAGACTTAAAAAGCACCCGGACTCTGAAATCACCATTTGATTCCCTCCTCACACCCAGCTGCCTTTTCATCTGGGGAGACACACGCTTGTGGGGACTTTAAAAATTGTGACCTACTCTCTCTGATGCCGAAAATCCACCTTGCCTGGCTGGGGCTCTGTCGGCCGCGGGCTTTACCCTGGTCCCCAGGAGCGCTCCTCTGCAGTGAAGGACACAGGCACAGAAGTAATCCTGCTGGGCAATATGAAGTCACACACACGTACACACACGCACACGCACGGGAGCAGCGGGGACATGAGGAGACCCCCGGGGCACAGCTGCAAGGAGAAGGTATCCCAGAGCGAGACTTCCGGGACACCCAGCCCCGTGGAGCGCGGACACGGCGGGGTCTTGGGGAGGCACACCGGGAGGCTGAGAGCAGGGGCCGAGGGACCGGGAGAGAGTGGGGACGCACGGGGAAGTGGGGCGCTCGGTGGCCCCTCACCACACGGCAGGGCTCGAGGACGGTCTAGGGGGCCGGCCCGGTTCCGACCTCAGCTCTGTGCCTGGGGCGATGCCGCAGCCGTTGTCC
>CM052895.1:132145094-132184636 GCA_028534135.1 Potos flavus | reverse complement strand
AAGGCTGGCGTGACGGTCCCCAGTGAAAGAATAGCCCGTGTAAGCAGCCTCTGTCTGAGGACAGAAATCGCAGCAGTAAGAAAGCTCTTGCCTCACGTCACGCCGAGACTGAACTCTGTTACACACACATGCAAATACGGACCGAACGTCCATGAAGAAATATAAAAGAGTGTTTTAATAATTTTTTAAAGATTTTATTTATTCATTTGAGAGAGGGGGAAAGAGCACAAGAAGGGGGAGCGGCAGAGGGAGAAGCAGACTCCCCGCGGAGCAGGGAGCCCGATGCGGGGCTCGATCCCAGGACCCTGGGATCATGACCTGAGCTGAAGGCAGATGCTTAACCCACTGGGCCACCCAGGTGCCCCTATTTTAATAATTTTTAAGGAGGGTTTTCTTAGCAAGATACAAACCCCAGAAGTCAAGAAGAAAAGACAGCCACATTTGATTTGAAAATGAAAAAATGACTAAAGTCTCTGAGTGGACAAAACACATCATAAACAAAGTTGAAATACCAAGAGTCGTTTGCAAGAAAATATTTGCAGTGTGTGTACAAAGGAAAATGATAACCGTGACACAGGAAGAATTAGGACAAATCAGTGGTAAGAGGCAAACGATCCCAAAGAAAAGCAACAAGGGTACGACGACGAGATTCACAGAAGAGTAAATACAAATAAGTAATAAACATAAAGGGAACGCTTGGGTTCATCGGGCATCAGAAAAAAGTAAACGAGAATACGTCTACATCTGTATTTCTCATGCTCTTTTTTTAAAGATGTATAATGATGAGTGTTGGGAAGATTTTAGGGAAATGAGTGTTTTGCACACTTCTTGGTGAAACAGGAAAGTGGTGGAGACTTTTTGGAACGCACTCTGACAGTATCCACTTCCAAAGCTCGCCCTCGGGCCACCAACGACAGCGAGATGAGTCTAGTGAAGGTGTCAGGGTCCTGCCGCTCCCGCGGAGCAGTGTCACACCCCAGCCCCGGGCTCCAGGGCCACCGGCTGGTGCGCTGAGTGGGGAAGCCCCGCAGGACCAGACGCCATGCACACAGTCTCCCACGCTCACGTGCATGCACACACACACTCTCCCACGCTCTCCCACACATGCTCTCCCACGCTCACGTGCACATACACACTCTCCCACACTCACGTGCACATACACGCACTCTCCCACGCTCATGTACATGCAAACATGCTCTCCCATGCTCATGTACACGCACATACACTCTCCCATGCTCATTTGCATGTACACACACTCTCCCATGCTCACATGCACGCACACACACTCTCCCACACTCACGTGCACACAATCTCTCCCATACTCACGTGCATGCATGCACACACACACTCCCATGATCATGTGCACGCACACACACACTCCCACGATCACGTGCACGCACGCACATACTCCCACGTTCATGTGCATGCATGCACGCACTCCCACAATCACACGCACACACTCCCACGTTCACATGCATGCACGCACGCACTCCCACGATCATGTGCACACATGCACACGCTCCCATGAACACGTGCATGCACATACATTCTTCCATGCTCACGTGCACACACACACTCCCACAATCACGTGCATGCACACACATTCTTCCACACTCCCATGTGTGCACACACACTCCCTGCAATGACTGGAGGCTGCCCACTGGGGGCCACACATCCTGGGGAATCCTAAGCAGCCAAGGGAAAGGAGGTGATGGGGCCCCACACAGCGCTCTGAGTTGGGGGGGCATAGCATCAGGCACAATGTCATTTCTGACACCAGGGAGATCAGCTGGCTCTGATCCCAAACGCATCCCTGCGTAGAAGGGCACGTGGAGGGGACAGTACCGAGATTCACTCTGTTCTGTCTGCTTGGACGTCAGCCAGCTTTGCACAAACCCGGTGTGTTTATGTGCTGCTCGTATAATTGGGGAAGAAAAGCGACATTAGGAACTGAAATGCAGGAAGAGCCTACACAGGGTGCACAGGGCAAAGCCTCAAACACCCGCTCCTCCTGTTCCCTCCGACGAACCCAGTCACGGAACATTCCCAGCAATTTCACCTGTTTACAGTTCCCAAATTCTCCCAAGCATCTTCAGGCCAAACCCCTTCCACCGTGTCCTTGCTCTCTCCTATCCATGTCTATCCTCCGCCAGACACTCATCTGACCTCATGACTCCGGCTTAAAAGCTTGTCGTGACTTCTTTGCTGGTTGGATAAACAATCTTTATCCCGAACTGTAGGGCTCTTATCTGCCCCTGGCTAAATCCCTACCTCATCTCATATCTTCTCTCTGGGCAGGTTCACTCCCAGTTCTGTGGGCTCTTGAGCACATGCTTTCATTGTGACCTCAGGGCCTTTGCACAAACTTCCCCTCTGCCTGGAACCATGTAGCCTTCCCCATAACATTCAGCTTTCTTCCAGGAAGACTTCCTAGCCCCATACCATGTCATATTATCCTGATTTAGGCTTTCAAAATACCCCGTTTCTCTCTTTTACGGAAAGTTATCATACTTGTCATTAATTAATGGCATTAATTCATTTCCTATCTGTCCTAAAGTGTCTGTGTCTCAGTTGGAATGCCTGCCCTGCTAGGACCGGGGCTCCACACACGGTCTCTAGGCTCCCCAGGGACCGGTTGGCCACTCACCGAGCACGTGCCGAGTGAGGGAAGGAAGGCGGGAGCTGCCTCTGGAATTAAGAGGTGCCCACGTGTGACTTCATGGCCGTGTCCCAGGGTCCCCAGGGACCGCAGACACCCTCGGCCCCCTTGATCAGTATTTGTCCGCGCTCTAAGGGCCAAGGGAGTCCCACGTTGGAAGCACGAGGGTGCTATCTGTCCCCTGGAGGGTTGTGGAGAAAGAAGGAACCCAAACCGTGAGCGTGGGAGGCTCCATGCCAGCACTGTCGCCCGGGACAAGTGAGCACTTGGGACAAGTCTTCGGAATGTGCCCAACAGCAGCGGGTTTTCCGCTTGGAATTTGGGGCTATCTCTCCAATATTATGTGTCCAATGTGGGTCCAGTTTTCTCTATACTCTTAGCTCAATCCTAACTCCCCCCGAACCTGGGAGGATTATCACAGATGATGGTCTTCCCTCCGTGACCCTCCAGAAGCCTCCAGTTGCAGACATCGACTGGAAAGCTGTCTGAAGCCCGAACATCCGGCCCAGCAGAAGTGCTGGGTCCTTCCTCCTCTGCTCCGCTCAGGGCCCTTCCATTTCAAGTCTGACGTCGCTGCACAAATTATGGAGGATGAGTAGTTCCACTACATCGATGAAAGTGCAATAAGCCGAGTGCAGTCTCTGCTTCTGTTCCTTCAGGAACTTTATGTAGCAATTATAATAATAACACTTAGCATCTTCAAAGGCTCTTTAAAACATTAGCAAATTAATCTCCACCGTAGTGAGGTGGGACAGATGAGCAGTGCACTGTCATCACCGGTAATAAGCTCACGGAGAAAGTAAGGGACAATAGTGACATTAATGTCCACCCCCCACCACACACACACACACACACACACGCACACACGCACACACGCACACGCGCGTGGGAACACACATGCACGTCCTGGGCAGAGCAAGGACCGCGTCCCCGCCAGACCCATGGTCCGATTGTCCGAAAGCTGTCTTGCTCCTTTCGGAGCTGTGTGCGTTTGGGCTCGGGCTGGACCTCCCCGGGCTCCCGGCCACAGCCGGCCCCCAGAAGCACTCCCCACTGCTCTCTCCCGAGGGACCCTCCGCGGCTCTGCATCGCTACGTCTTCTCCCGTCAGGTGCTATGACCATCTTCCGAGCTGGCGAGGAGCAGCCCTGCGCTTGAAAATGCTCCTGCCTGCTGCAGACGCTGTCGGCGGGCCTCGGCCCTCGCCTCGGGCCGTCCCGCCTCTGCGCTCCGCTCCCCGCCGCCCCCCAGCATCCCCCCGGCTGGGGCTCCTGGGAAGAGGTGTCTCAGGGTTGGCCATGGGGCTGCCGGAAATGAAGTCTTTAATTCAGTAGATGGCACTCTTACCTCTGAATCCACAGAGCACCGTGCTTCCGTCACTCCTACACCTGGGGAAGAGACGGTCACCTTGCTGCATTCCGAGTTCCCACAGCGAGTGTGTCCCTCCGTGGAGATCCCATTCTCCCGGAAAACTCCCCGGAGGGGACGGCCGCGGAGTCCTTGGACCAAGCTGACCTCTGGAAAACATACAAAGCCACTGAGAGTAGTGGGAGTACTTCTAGCTACAGAATGGTTCTTTCAGCACGAGACTTTCCAGAATGTTCTCTCAAGGTGCTGGGTCATAAAGCACCAGCTTCTTGCTTCCAGTAGCAAATACCTCATTATACAACAACCTGTGTTTAGGGTAGATGGCTCCTCAAGCTCGAGAAAGTGCTAAGCAATTGTTCAGTTATATATTCTCGGGTAAATGCTCTCTGTCCTGGGTAATGCTAATTGTTTTCTCTGGTTACTTGACGGAAAATAATTATGATAAAAATAATGAATGTTATAAACTACATAGCTAATTTTTCCAATGGCTTTAAATCCCTGCTACTGTCTCTCTTTTTTTCTTTAGAAAAATGATTGTTTTTCTGATTTTGTCCTTTTTGAGTCTCCTAAAACTGGGAGAATAAAACAAATTAAAACTTTAAGAAGGTTGCTTGTCATGGGACTAAGAGGAAATAAAAACCACCCCAATCCCTTTAGGTGGAAATATTCACTTATGGACATGCTGGTGAATTTCTTCTTGTGGTTTTAGCGAGGATTCCAGTGGAGAGAAATCTAACTGAGTCGGTTTAACGTGAAAGGAGAATTTAGGAAAGGAAACTTGCATGTGCTTCCGAATTCGGAATAGGGGCAAACTCGGGCGACCTGTAGCCATGGGCCAGCGGGCAGCCAGGCCCTCCTCCACCTCTGAGCTCATCGCAGCTGACGGTCTGCCTCTCTCTTCCATGCCAGTCACCACCCTCGATTTCCAGGACACCTGGGAGAAACTGGCCGTCACCCAAGGCTCCTAAGACCACAGCTAATGCTCTCAGGAGAACAATCAGACAGGGCCAGCCTCTCTGGTTCCCAACGTCAAGTGCCCAGGAAGGCCCCTCACAGTCCAGCTGGGGCCCTGGGACATCTCAGGACCAGTCACCTCTGCCCAGGACTCAGGGACACGCTGTCCCCACGAGTGGCTCCCAAGGCACCCAGGTGGGCGGAAGTGGGTGGAGAGTCAGTTCCCGGAGGAGGCACATATGTCCATATGTGCACGTATGTTGGAGCTGAGGAAGAGTTACAAAAAAAGAGGAACATGGCAGTGAAAGAAAGTGGTTCTACTACACAGGATGCTTTTATGATTATGTAAGCATGTTATTTTTTAATGACTGTGACATCATAAGACAGCTTTGCGATCTCTTTGGTGTCTCAAACTATGATTTGTTACTTTGAATAATTCCTAGATTTAATCACAATTAATGCACAGATTATTTCCATTTTTCTCAAAAATCTGAAGAAAGTGTTTGGGTTGGCACCCACTCATCCTCGCATTCACCAATTGAGGAATTTTCTTTCGTGATGGAGGGAAGGGACAGCATCTCTGCCAGATCTGGGTTCGTGCTTTCCTCAAACTAAGAGTTTGAAGCAGGCATCGCTATTTGCAAAAGGGAAGGCACAATAAACAGTTAAGAACACAAATTGCTGGAATGATCTGCGGGCCCCTGTCCTTTTCCCACGGACTCGGTCGGCAGATCTCCGGGTGATCCCAGGGAAGGCAGAGCATCTCCCATCTGCATTGCCCAACGGTCTCTGGGGTGCAGGGCATGAGCGCTCGGCGGCCAGGATGTGCCCAGACCCGTCTCCCGGGCACGGCTTCCCTCCCCTCCAACACCAGCCAGTTGGCCGACAGCGTCTTTAGTGGCAGAAGTTGTGAAATCCTTTCTTCATAAATTGGCTTACATCAACCGATTAAAAGACGAGATCCGTCCTCTGAGTTTGCCCTGCGGCTTGATGAGAGAGGTTTCTGTTTGTCACCTTCCCCTATTGTGTTCGGGAAATGTTCAGACTTTGGGGAAATATCTCTTAGAAAGTCATTGTAGATTGCTGGTGTTGTATGATTGATCATTTGCTTCAGTCCCATCAGATGCACCATGTCCTGTTCTCCCGTCAATAAGCTGTTCACAAAAGCAGTTTTGTGCTTGTGGGTTTGCCCCACAGCCTAACTTGACATGAGCACTCTCTCCCCTCACCTGGCGCTCCCAGCACTTCACACAATGTTCTGCACATTATAGGCATTTAATTACATCTGGGGAATAGTTGATTGATGGAAAGAGAAAAGGTGAGTAAAGAACGTAGGAGGTTTGAAATTGGCACCAAGAACAAATTGAAGTCTAATTAATAAACAGGAAGAACTTGAAGTCATGCTTGGTGTGGAAACCACGTCTGATTGTCATCGGAGACGAACAGAGATAATGTCCCTTACTAGAATGGAAATTTGGAAAGGCGTGGCTTGCTCAGAAGGGCCTGGCCAAGACAGACAGTGTGTGGTATCACCTTATATTCTGGACAGAATGTGTCTTTCAAAGACGGAGAGAGACAGAAAACGTTTAGAAGTTGAAAGCATTTGAATTTTTCTGTGCAGTAAAATCCCCCCAAAACTGCTTACTAAAATACCTCGGTAAGCCTCCGTGAGCATGAGCTCACGCGAGGGAATGAGCGTGTTGCTGGCAGCAAGTCAGGGGACCAGATTAAGCGGCATTACAGAATTAATGCCACCCACCCACCCGTGCAGACACAAGCGAGCAGGCCTTCCCCACATGCTAGGGACGAGCACAAACGAATCAGCTCCTTTCTGGTCACCGTCTAATTAGGAACGCCGGGTTTTCTCTTTGTCACCCAAGCGAGTAACCACATGTGTGCTTCTTCTGTCCTTGTCAGACCACAGAGCATGTCTACTTTCTTCTCGCAGTTCATCCCGGAAACATCGCCGAGAGCGGAGTCGATGCCGGAGATGGACGTCCCTCCAGGCCGGCACCTGCTGGCGGCGCTCGTGGGAGCTTCTGGGCAGCACCACCGTCCACTGCCTGGCGGTCAACGCCAAGTGTGAAGGACACCACCAAAAGCAGGGCACGTGTCGAACATCCTCACAGATGACCTACTGATATTTCATTCTGATAAGCAGAAGGAGAAAGTCTCTTGTGAAGGCATGATAAATAAAAATCAAAGGAATCGCTTTTCTCTCAACAGACACATTCGTAACTGCTCTTGTGAAATAGCAAAGCCAGGGAGAGACGCCAAGTGCAGCCAGAGGGGACGTCCTGGGCGCCTGTCACCCCGTTCTTTTCTCAGGCTCCCTGGATTACAACAGGAAACCGATTTCGATGATTCAGTTGGAATTCCCCCAGGAAGTCAGATGTTTGAAGCGGACAAATATCTACAGAGTCGTGGTAAGCCTTCCGTGCAGTCACAGTGTAACTCTCGTTTTAATAGTATTTGCTCCTACTTACTGGGTATCTCAAAACATGAAACACATATGAACTCATTAATCCTTTCAGGATTTCCATCTAGTTTAAAATGAGTCACCAAAAAAAAATAAATAAATAAAGTTAACACAATGCTACATTATATTAGACTCTCCTCCCATAAGAAAAACAAAAAAAAGCCCATTTCGTTCTGCCATGAAGAGATTTACAAGACTTGAAGACCGTTTGGGTTAGGAGCTGATTGGAAGAAAACCCCCAAATTAGAGTCCCACCGGAGTCAACCATGTCTCATTTGTAAACCAATTAAGCTCAGATCTCCGCGGGTTTGAGTCGAGGCGTCTTCCGGGCTGCCATTCTCCAGCAGCGCCTGGGTCTTCGTTTGGGCTCAGGTCACTGGGGGGATTCGTATCCATGCACTCGTAGCCGGCGGTCACCCGGGGCCACACTGAGGTCCTGGGAGCCCCCCGTGTCCCCGCCATGGGCCCCTGCAGACGGTCCGGAGCATGAGTGCTTGCCTTCCTGCAGGCTGGTTGGAGCACGTCTCTGAAACTTCCTTTTCTGTCATTGCCCAGAGAAAAATCTGCTTTCAAAAGTCTCACCAGGATGCTTGCCCTTTGCCTTATAATGGTGTCATCTTCGGGCCATTTCCCCAGACCTGCAGGCCCACTCACACTCAAAAGGGAGAGGCCGGGGTCACTGGGGGGCATTGAGAATTTTGTCCAGCAGAGGACAGACACATCCTGCAACTGAGAAGGAAATCCCTGATGTCCTCGGGGGTCTCTTCCCAACTGTGAGCGTGATACCTTCCCCCGCAGGCGTCTCCCACAGCCCGGGACGGAGCGCAAGCCCCGGACGCCTTCAGAGCTAGCTAGCCCCGAGCTTCGGGCTCTGCAAGCCGGGGCTTGGGTTTCTGGGCACCCACTGAGCTTCTTCATTTCTTCGTCCCACTCTGCGGGGACCACATGGTCCCTGGAATTTGCCGGCAAGGGCAGAAACGCCCAGAAGGTCACCAGGAGGAGGCACAGGAAAGAGAGGGGCAGGAGACAGGCGCAGGAGGGCTCCCATTCCCTAGTGGTGAGCGGCTGTGGAGGGACAGGAGGGAGAAAGGAGTCTTTCCTACACGTGGGCAGAGAGGGTCCTCCTGCTAGACTCTTCCGGGGACACGGGCGCGAAGAGTATGTCTAGACCCGGGGGTTTGGTGTGTGCACAGAAGCGTTTATGTTACTGATGTTTGCCCCGTTCTCAGAAGGTGAAGAGGACGGGGGCAGAGACACGGCTTTAAGGCCAGAGAGGCAGGAAGCTTCCAGGTCCAGCGTTGGGACCCCAGCCTCTCCCAGTGCGCTGACCCCTCTTCATGGTGGTGATGGGAGTCCCCTAACCTGCCTCGAGCCCTTACTCTCAACACACACACACCCACACGAGCATGTGTGCACACGCCTACATTCACACACACACAGACGCACACGCGCACATGCTCCGAATTCCTACACACGGGACGTCACGTGCAAAATGGCTTTGCTGACTCCAACCACCCACAAGGAAGAGGTGGGACTTTGTGAGGCGGTGGGGAAGGAACAGAGAGGTCACTTCTCTAACACACGCAGGGTCACTGTGGTCTGGGCCACACCGGCTCCCAGGGCAGTCCGCTCCCCTAAAGCAAGGCGCGATTTTGGCCTCCAGGCTGCTGGTCCTCGTCCACTCTGTCCCGAGCATTTGCGGTGAGCCGTAGTTGTCCCCAGAGACTCCTCCAAAAAAGATCCGTTTGTGGTGGGAGAGCAGGTGACTTCCAAGCAAGTACAAAAGAGCAAAGAACCCAGAACGGATGAGAATGTTAGGTCCACGGCGGGGGCGCTGCAGAAGCAACCACTCCCAGGAACCCCGAGGACACACGGTATGAAGGGAAACGCACCCAGCAGGGTTGCCCCGAAATCCGGCATCGCTGGCCACCCGCCTGTGCGCTGACCAGTCCATGTCCCCATGCAGCGAATAAGGCCCATCTTAGAGCTCCGCCGCCGCCAGAGCGGGACCGGCCGCAGACCCTGCCCCACAGCCTCCAGGGAAGGGCCACCGAGGGCGGGGACCGACGCGGAGGCCGGGGGTGAGTGTGGCCGGACCCCCCACCAGCAAGCGCAGCCCAGGAGAGAGCACCAGGAGCAGCCACCGGGTGGGCCAGAAAGAGTAACGGGCCTGTGTCGCTGAGCGTCCGACACACAGCGTGCAGGGACGAGACGGGACCCGGGGCTGGGGAGGAGGCGGCTGGAAGGGGCAGCACAGATGACCGCCTTCCGTGTGGGACAGTGGGGACAGCCGCCGGCCCACCACCATGTAAGCAAGACACAGGCTCCACGAGGAGGGAGGAATGGACAGACTGAACCACAGGGACGTCCTGTGCAGTGACAGGTGGCCCTCTGTGAATGGCGAATGCAAGGGCTTTATGCAGAGAGACATTCCCAGAGTTGGGTTTGGGGGGCTCCTTGTGGCTGGGGTGGGGCTGGAGGGGAGCAGGGAGGTCAGACAGAGGAGACGGGGTGCTCCAGAGCAGAGGGGATGGCAGGGAGGGCCTGGGAGACAGGCTGGGCAGGACGGACCCCGGGATGCCCAGGCGGTGGCTGGAGCCGGGCGGGCCGATGAAGACGGCCCCCCAAAGGGAGGGGCAGCTGTGGGGCTCCAGCCGAGGAAGCCCAGTGTGGGGGGCTCCCTGGAGAGGCCATGGGAGGCCCGGGAGAGAGAGGGCAGGTCGAGCTGGGGGCACTGGGAGAGCCCGAGACAGCTCCCAGACGGGGGGCCCCGGGGAGGTGGTGGGAACAAATACGGAAAATAGGAGTTCTACAATTTTCTGTTGACTTTGAGGTCAGCACCTTCGTGTGGCCTGAACAGTGGGGTGCCCGGTGCTCTGCGGGGGCCAGGCAACTCCCCCGGAAGCAGCCAGTGAGCGAGGCAGCCCCCTGCGGACTAGACGGCGCCCCGGAGGGAGGGCCCTGGGCGCAGGACAGGAGGCGAGGAGATCCCGGGCAGCTGGGAGGTGGAGGGAAGCCCTGGGGGACAGAGCCCATGTCCGGCCCCGAAACAGACCCACCCTCACACCGGGGGCCCCAGGCAGAGGCCGCAGGGGCCTGGAGGCCTTGGGATGGCGCTCGGGTCTAATTCTAGGAGTCATGGGGAGGCTACGTCGGGTCTGAAGCAGCTGGAATGCATGGCCAGGGTCAGGGGTCATCAGATGAGGGTGGGGAACCTTTGGGGTGACAGTGGACACAGGGATGGCCGTCCAGGGGAGGCTGCAGGGGTCCAGGCAGGGAGTCGGTTGAGACGCATTTGGAGCCCAAATCCACAGGATGGGCTTTTGGCGTGGACATTGGATGAGGGGGGTCTGGGCGTGATGGGCGAGGCGGGGGGATACTCGGAAAGTGCAGGTTTGAGCCCCCGGCCAGGCGATGCCGCAGACGGAGGGTGGGGGTGACAGCCGCCTGTGTCGTGGCGGAGTGGAGCTGGGCTGTTGCAGACCCCCCAATGCTAGAGATTGTTTCCAGGGTGGGACTGAGACCAGGACCTTTCGTCAGGTGGGACACCCGGGAGGGCAGGCTGGATGAGCTCGGCCGAGCCCCGGCCCCATGCACACACAGAACCTGCAGGCCCCGCGGCCCGTGCGGGAATCCCCCGCAGCTGGCGCCAGGGCCGGCGCTGCTGACCGCGGGCCTGGAGGACGGGGCGCTGCCCGCACTGCTTTCTCCCTGGGCAGCCGCGTGTTTACGGAGGCACAGGGGCGCGGAGATCAGGCGCAGAGGGCATCGCACGGGTCTGCCGGGGATGTCTGGGAACACGGAAGCCTCCGAGACTGCTGACAGCACCGCTGGATCGGGACGCCGGCAGGGAGCGCTGCCTGGGGCACCCCACCTGCGCCCGCTGCCAGGTGTGGCCAGGCCCACCCACCCGCCTGCTGGCTTCCCACGACGCGGCTCCCACCGGGCCGGGGCTCTGAAAGTCCTGCAGCCGACCCTGACCCACGCGGGGCCGGACTGCACGGGGCCCTGCACACGGCGGCTTTTTCAATAAATACAGTGCAGGTCTCTAAACGCATCTTCTCTTCCTTACGATTTTCTTAATGACATAGTCTTTCCTGGGCTTACCTTCTTGTAGGAACACAGTATGTGACTCCTAACACATACAGAATACGTGTTCGTCCACTGCTTACGCTCGCAAGAAGGCTTCTAGCCAACGCTTAAGTTTGGGGGGAGTCAAAAGTTACATGTGGGTTTTCGACCGCACGGAGGTGGGCACCCCAACCCCCTCGTTGTTCAAGGATCCACTAGATTTACTTGGCAAAGCAAAGGCAGCCTTCTTGGGAGCCCGCGGCAGGATCCTGTGGGTCTCTTGGCCCCACAGAGCCCGCCCTGCCTCCATCCCTCAGCTCGGGCGGGGCCTGCGGTCTCGGACCCGGTCGTGGGTCGCAAGCGTAATCAGGTGGCGCGCAGCCTGCGGGAGGCCTGAGCTTTGCATTATCGGCGTTCACTAGCTCAGCTCTCAAGCCCTGAGGACCGTGAGGTGAGGCGGTAAGGGTTTGAGCTTTGTAGTGGGAAGAGCGCTTATTTCATTCTTGGGAGATGCAGGTCACGGGTCGGGGGACGCCATGGAAACACGGAAAGTCATAGGAAGAATCACTTCCTTCCCTAAGACTTACACGCAAATGACATCAATACCACGTACCAATAAGGCGATTCAAGCTGAGCCTGGGAAAATGATCTCCTATGAACTCTAGGAAAAATAGGTAAAAAGAGCTACCCTTTCAGGAACATCGTCGTCTTTATGCACGCTGGTTCTGTAGAGTACTGCGTATTTCACGCTCACGGAGAGGGCTGCTCTTAGGGTGTGGGGACCTACCATTCAAGATGTCTGTTAATTGCATGAAACACATAAACCTTTAATAAATTAATACGACTATGCCTTCAGGCACTTCTCCTGCTCTCCCTGTGAGGAAGCTTTGACCCACTTCCAACCTACTCATCCATTTCTCTCTGATGATGTCATTTCCAATTCGCTTAACGCCTCAATTAAACCAAACAAGCAACACTGCCAAAAGACGAGTATCTTGTAAGAGATTCCTAATGACAATGAGTTTTGGAAACGATTAATGTAGGGACAGGTGTAAACCTTTGACTCAATCATTAGTTGAAATGATTTTACTTTATGGGGAAAGAGAAAATGATCCAGCCCCAAGATTACGACTCTTACTCTTCAAACCCTACTGGCCTCGAAGAACGCCTGTGTGTGTGTGTGTGTGTGTATGTGTGTGTGTGTGCACGTGTGTGTGTGCGTGTGTGTGTGTGTGTGTGTGTGTGTGTGATGTCCACTTCAGGATGGCCAGAGAGGCTGAGGGAAGAGGAGCCTTCCACCCTGTGGAAGGAACCACAGCTACGAAAAGAAGCCATTTCGAGGAAGGTCAGAGCGTCATCCTGTCCTGGGGACAAAGTTTCTCTGTGCACAGTTAGAGCAAGAAGCAATTCGTGGGGGTGGGTCGGGCCTCTCTTCTGGCAAATCTGACCTCTCAGCATAAGGAAGACCACCAGGAGGGACCCCCGGGTGCTCAGTCAGCTACGCCTCCGACTCTTGGTTTCAGTCTGGGTCACCATCTCAGTGTTGTCTGATCGAGCCCCGTGTGGGGTTCCGTGCATAGAGGGGAGTCTGCTTGAGATTCTCTCTCCCGCTCTCTGCTCCTCCCCTGCTCACTGTCTCTAAATAAATAAATAAAATCTTAAAAAAGAAAAAAGGAAGAAAGACCACAAGTAGACGCGTGAAGACGTCGGGTTCCTCCCTCCCAGTACCGCATGATCGCTCGAGGTGTGTCCGTCCCCGCAGGTGGAGGAGAAAGCCGGGGCGGGGGCAGCAAGGGGCACTGGTGGCCACACGGGCCGCGGACACGGGACGTGAGGGTGCCCGGAAGGGGCAGGCAGCCCTTAGCGAAGTAAACACAAAGTTAAAAAAGGTCTCCTTCAAGGAATGTTCCGCATATTCTGAGGGAGGAGGCAAGAGGGTACCGCTCTTTAAAATAACGATGTCTTTATTTAAAGAAAAAGGACCTTAAAAGAAAGTGGTTTAGTTGGTGTTCTCTAGAGGCAGAGCCCGAGGGGGGTCGTACAGGTTATCAGCTGAGGTCGCGCTGTCGGGGTTGGGGCGGAGGGGCGGCTGGGGGCGGGCAGGGGACAGGGAGACGCCGGCCCCCCAATCCCACCGGGGACCTCCAAGGTCAGCGGCGCCCCAGAGACTCCTGCTGAGGCCGAGGCACGCACCCCCGCCATGCTCACGTCTGGTGGACGGCAGCGACGCCGAGCAACGGTCTGGGAATGATTGTCAGCATAGGACCCGGGATTTCCTATGATTCAGACAAACCCACGCTTCCTAGTGTAGAGACACAAAAGGAATATTTCTGTTAGAAGCCCGGGGTCCCTTCGTTTCCCTGCACAAAAAGCCTTATTGCTGAGTGCTTAACTGCAGTGCGATGGTGTGAGAGGGAGGAAGAGGTGATACGGCATCACTCTTAATTAGGGGCAAGGATTATTTTTAATTACGTAGAAGTCAACCTTGTTAACAAAGTGGCCAATTATCTGAGAATGTAGCATGACTGTCGTGTACTTCTACGTTAATCAGTCCTCACCGTCACCAAAGGCGTAAATGCAAACACACAGTCTCACACACATGCAAGATTTTATCCGAAAAAATTAGGTTTATAAGATGTCTATATTCTTTCCACAGGAGCTGCTGGCAAAGGGGAAACCCCGAGTGAAAAAAATAGGACACCAATAAGCTTTCCTTTCACATTATATAGTCTTTAAAGACAGACGGTAGACCAACAGATTAGTCAAGTAATATCTCCTATATATAACACAACATATAAGAATATGTTAATATTTTACTAACAGTATAAGAATGTATATTAATCTATTGATATTGTATCATTAGATACATTATACTAACTTATAATACATATATATAATTTAAAAAATTTCAAAAAGCGTAAAAAGAAAATATCTCCTGTAGTCCCACATTTAGACTAACTTTGAACTGTTTTGTATTTATACTTTTCAGTCTTATTTCTATGAATATTTTGTTGAAAATAGAGAGCTACTATATATGCTATTTTTTAAAGATTTATTTATTTATTTTAGAGAGAGAGAGACAGAGAGAGCACGAGCAGAGGGATGGGCAGAGGGGGAGGGAGAGAGGGAGCCTGACATGGAGCTCAGTCCTATGACCCTGAGATCATGACCTGAGCAGAAATCAAGAATCAGACACTGAACTGACTGAACCTCCCAGGCGTCCCTATATATGTGCTCTTTTTAAAACTAGTTTTTCTTTTACTTGGTAGCGTAGAGTAGCATTTCTTCATAATATTAAATACGGTCCTAAAACATTATTTTCATATCTGTAAAATAATTTACATTTTGCATCCCTCAAAGTATTTAATAAGTATTCTATGGTGGGACATAATTATTAATAGGCATAAAAGTTAGGGTTATCTTCACTCAAACAATCGTTTTTCTCTCCGATCACTATCTCACGCTAAAGCCCTAGAGGGGAATGGCTCAGCCCCAATGAAGGGCACTTTCAGCAATGTTCCAGACTTACTGCCAAGGCTGCTTTTCAGACATCAACACTCTGAAAAAAATAGAAATTAATACACCTTTCTTGGAAAATTGTCCCTATTTTGAGAGTCCCTATTCAATCACCAGTTTGACCCATATTTTAATTTCTGTTTTTACTCACCAATTGGAAAGAAAACAGCCACATATTTATGATTACTCTCTCTCTCTCTCTCTTTTTCAAGATTTTATTTATTTGAGAGAGAGAGAAAGCATAAGCAGGGGGAGCGGCACGCAGAGGGAGAGGGGGAAGCAGGCTCCCCAATGAGCAGAAAGCCCAACGCGGGGCTCGATCCCAGGACCCTGAGATCATGACCTGAGCTGAAAGCAGACGTTTAACGACTGAGCCACCCAGGCGCCCCTATGATTATTCTCTATGTGCCTATTTTATTATCTTTATATTCGTCTCTTAAAATCGTTATAATTTATTTGTAAAACATATTTGCATATTTAGGCTATTAATCTTAAATAAGTTATATACGTGCAAATACTTTTTCCCAGGTGGCTGTTTTTACTTTTGATTTTGCTATGATAGGTTCAGATGCTCAGAAATACGTATTTTGGTGTATTTCAAGATAGGCTAAAAGAAATAAAAAGAATGATAGAATCTATGAAAAGTAGAACAAACCAGAATTATAAAAGCTTAGAGATAAAATGACAGAACTCAAGGAAGACCAAGAAAAAAGGAAAACATTTCTGAAAAGAAGATGAACCTAGAAGAGCCATGCGGGCTAATGAACATAATAGAGTGGGTTAAAGGAGGATGAAGAACTTGGTAACGAAGGCAAAGGAAATTAAGAAAACTTTCTTTGTTTAGAGAGCGAGAGAGGGAGAGCAAGAGCTGGGGGGCGGGGAGGGGCAGAGGCACAGGGAGAGAGAGAATCTTAAGCAGGTTCCATGTCTAACATGGAGGCTAACACGGGGCTCAATCTCACAACCCTGAGATCATGATCTGAGCTGAAACCAAGAGGCAGACGCTTAACCAACTGAGCCACCCAGGCGTCCCAAACTAAAAAAAATATTTAAAGGAGTTTGGAAGGGACCATAGTGGAGGATGCCCAAAGGTCTAAAAGACGGAAGGAGCCCTTGAAGGAGAGCAAAACGACCCCTACATTGTATAATTTCTCAATGATTTCCTGAAATTAAAAAAGAAAAAAACCCTTCAAACTACATATTTATGTATTTATTATTTTTATTTTGTTTTTATTACTGGAGAGTAGTTTTAACAGATATGGAATTCTGGGTTGGCTCTTGTTTCTTCCACACCATAAGCATGCCACCCACTGTGTTCCGGCCTCTGCGGCTTGGGACGACATGCCAGAACTCAGTTTGATGTTCTGTGTGCAATGTGTCTCCTTCTCTGGTTTTCAAATTTTCTCTTTACATTTGCTTTGTGATACTTTGACTTTGATGTGCAATTCAGAACTAGGAAGCTCGTAGAAGAGACCATAGGGGAAAACCATCAATGCCCTTGAGTGTGGCAATGACCTTCATGATCCATGAAGGACATAACTGATAAGCTGGGCCTCATAAAAAACCAAACAGACAAAACACTTCTCTCTGCAAAAGACCATGTCAAGAGAAGGAGAAGACCAGCCATGGACTAGAAGAAAATATTTACTGAAGACACATCTGCTAAAGGACTATTATGCAACATATAGAAAGAACTCTCAAATCTCAACAACAGGAAAACAAACAAGACTTGAAAAATGGGCAAAATCCCCTAACAGACACCTCACTGAAAAAGGGATGCAGATGAAAATATGTTTTACCTCATGTGTCATCAGGAAGTTCAGATTAAAACAACGATGAGATATGTACACACCTGCTAAAATGACTGAAATCTGAAATACTGACAACACCAAATTCTGGAGAGGACGTGGAGCAAAAAGGAACTCTTAATCACCCCTGGAGGGAATGAAAAATGACCCAGACACTTTGGAAGACAGTGTGGCAGTTTCTTACAAAACTAAACATACTCCTACCATATGATCCAGCGATGTCATTCCTTGGCATTTACCCAAAGGAGCTGAAAACTTAGACATAAGCAAAATTCTGCACATGGATGTTTATAGCGGCTTTATCCATAATTGCCAAAACTTAGAGGCAACTTTAGTCTGTGAATGAATAGAGTCTGATATATATAGACAATGGAATATTATTATATAATATTATTCACTGCTAAAAAGAAATAAACTGTAGAGCCATGAAAGGACATGGAGGGACCTTAAATGCATGTTTCTAAGTGAAAGGAGCCAATCTGAAAATGCTACATACCATGCGATTCCAACTATGTGACATTCTAGAATAGGCAAAACTCTAGATAGTAAAACAATAATGGTTTCCAAGGATTGGGGGAGAGGGAGGTTTGAATAGGCAGAAGACAGAGGATTTTTAGGATGGTAAAACTACTCCGTATAACACTATGATAGTAGATATATGTAATTATGTACTTATCCAAACCCATGGAATGCCCAACACCAAGAGTGAACACCAATGTACTCTGTGGACACTGGATGCTTATTGTGTGTCCATACAGATTTATCATTTGTAATAAATGTAATAAATACATCACTCTGGTGGTGGAGTTGATAATGGGGGTGCATGCATGTGGTGGGACAGGGTATACATGGGAAATCTCTGTATCTTCATCTCAGTTTTACCATGGATTTAAAACTGCTCTAAAAAAAAGTCTTAAAGTAAAATTAAGATGTTAAAAAAATAAAAAACAATAAAAAAACATAAAGTCTTTTTAAATGGGGGGATAGGTGAGCCCGGTGGTGGGTAATAAGGGGGTCACGTATTGCATGGAGCACTGGTTGTGGTGCATAGACAATGAATCTTGGAACCCTGAAAAAATTAAATTAAAAATCCTTAAAAAGATACTTAGCCAAGTGTAAAAGACATGCTAACCAAGACATCATAGTCTATAGAGGAAATTCCAAAAATGTAAGAGTGGTTCCGTATTAGGAAAGTCATCAAATAGAAATAAGGAGAGAAATCATATAATTATCTTCAAAGATGTAGAAAAGACCTTTAATTAACTTCACTCCAATTCATATTAAAATCTTCAAAAACAGGAATTGTTTGGTAATTCCTAAACATTACAAAAGCTTTCCTAGGAAAGTCATAAATAAAATGTGTCACCCACTGTCTCTACTTCTATTTCATACTGTGCTATAAAAAGAGAGCTGAGGGAGCCAAAATCTATGTTTTTGCCAAATTTCTGGCTGATCCATTAACCGTACACAAGCAAAGTGTAATTCAAGCAGCCCAACTAAGGCGGAAGGAATTATGCTGATCTTGACCTGTGGCTCATCTCAGTGGAGAAGTAACTTGCATTTCGACTTCTGCCAAGTTAATTGCGAGCTTAAAAAATAAAGCAAAAGTCTTCTGAGGCACATAAAAAACCCTAGGACTTCTACAACAAATTCTTCACAATATCCAGGATGAAGAAGCAGAAAAAAATGACACGTTCTCTGGAGAAAAGGGAATTGGTGAGGAGGAACTGCATTATTCAGATGTCACCATGAGCAAATGGGATTTTACAGCAGCTGCTACTACTGCTCAACGTTGGAAAAGAAAGTATGCTGATATAATAGATGTCAGCAGAGAAATACAAACTACAACACAATAAAAAACCACAAAAAATTATAAAGCTAAAAACGACAGTATCTGAATTTTTAAAAATCACTAAATGGGCTACACACTAGGTGCAAGATGACAGAAAAGTCACTGAATTTGTTTTTTTTAAATCAATAGAAATTATACAGTCTGAAGAAGAGAAAGAAAAAAAGCTTGAAGGAAATTAAAGGTGTGCAATATAATAAAAGCTAACATGGATATGATTGGAGTCCAAAAAGGAGCAGGAAGAGACTAAGGAAAAAAAAAAATTTTCAGAAAAACAATGACCACAATCTTCCCAAATTTGATGAAACACATAAATTCACAGATTTATGAATTTCAGTGAATGTCAGTGGATCCCAGCTGAATAAATACAAAAGAAAGCATAGCCAGGTACATTATGGACAAACTGATGTAAACCAAAGGGGAACAGAAATCTTTAGAGCAGCTGAGAAAAATGACACTTTGCATATGAAGGACCAATGATTCACAGCCAGCTGACTTCTAATTCAAAACATTGGAGGCCCGAAGACAGTGGAGTAGGGCCTGTTAAAAATGTAGGTAAACCCAGCCTTCTAGGTTTAGCAAAAAGTCTTTAAGAAAGAGGATACATAGAGAGATTTTCAGGTAAAAGAAAATGAAGGAAATATGTTGTCAGCCACCCTTCAGTACAAGAAATGCCTGATAAAGTTCTTCAGGTTGAAGGGAAATAATACCAGGTGAAAACAGGTCAAGAAAAAATGAAGGGAGTCCGAAATGTCAAGAGAAAAAAAAGTGGATGATCTTGAGGTGGCTTCTTTTTCAGGAAACCAATGTTTGTGGCTGAATCTTTACTTTCTCCTCTTTTCCTCGTTGATGACATCTGTCTCCTTGTCCTATTCTTCTGCGTCTGGGAAACATTACTTGAGTTTTTCTTTGGAAAACCTCAATCAGTGTTTGGTACAGATTCTGAGCCTTCCTGCTCCTTATACCCTTTTAATCATCCTAATGTATTTATTATTTCCTTTCTCCTTCTCTCCCGAACTCCGTCAGAATCCCTCACACCTTCATCTCTCATCATTAATCTCTTAGTTCAAAGTTTATATTTTCTTCACATTCAGTGGGAGCACCAAAAAAAAAAAAAAAAAAAAGAGTCTGAATGCACATAACTCGTACTCCCTTTAGTATTTTTTCCAAAATATTTTCTTCCTCTATTTGAGCCCTATGCGTATAATATATATGTATATTTGTGTGTATATGTACATACACACATAGGTTTGTTCGCTTGTTTGTTTTACAAAATAGGATGTTTTTCTATGTTCTACATTTGTTTTCCTGGATTTTCCTGCTTAAAGGGAGGCATATCTTGGTATGCATGAGTTTTCTACATGGGTGCCCTGGATGCTGTTAGAATGATCTTCATTCTTAGCTGAAAAACTGTTAGTTCAGAGTCCTTGCTAAGGGATGCCATGGTGGACAGAAGAAGCCGGGAGGACTGGATAGATCCAACCACATTTGCCTTTCTAGGTGTTTTCCTTCCGTGTTTCCTGAAACTGCTGCTTTGGGGACCAATGTTTTCTAGTTTGTTTTATATTCAGTGAACCCTCTAGTCTAGGTTCATTGTGGCTAAATCCACTGATCAGAGCTTTGCTGTCTTGAGTTTGGGAGAAACCCTACTGGGTCAGGAAAGAGCCCCTCCAGGTCGCCAAGCCCCAATTTCTTAGGAGAAATGTCTCGTCAGGAGAAGCCCAGTTTTACTGAGGCTGCTGCATGGTTGCACCTCTCTCTCTCTCTAGAAACTTCTGGCACAGCTACTCCTGGATACTACTGGTCTGTCCCAAAAACAAGAGATGTGGGGTCCAGAGACAGGGTTTTTTCTTTTTTTTCCAGTTCTAACACTTATTTCAGAGTATTGGGAGTTCTGCCAAGAAGCAAGAGCATGTTGGATGAGGGGACGTGTGAGGCCTCATGACTTTTTTTAATCTAGTCCCATCTGTACTCTATATCCAAGAAAGTCATTAAACCTTCTGGCATTCAAATGATACCCTTTCCTGGATTCCTGCACTGAATCTATTTTTAGCTTCCTTTGATTATCACTGTTGGTTTTTGAGAGAGGAATGTTGGACATCTGGGCTTATGTTGCTATATCTAGAAAAAGTGACTTATTTCCTACAGATCAAATGAGGAAATTTATGAACTTAATGCCAAACTAATGTTTTTTTTCCTATGCAAATCTGTGTTGTATTTCAAACTTATTAATGGAAATGTCTAAATATTACCAAACAGAGCTTCCTTTCCATACTTAAGAGTCATTACAGGTACATGAATAATTCATTTTAAAACATACACACACTCTCATACTTTGCTGGACAACTGGATTATCCTACGGAATAATCATTGTCCCCGCCTATCAGCTCTGTAGCCCCCTCCCTACTGTGCTCCCAGGACTGTGGGTCATGTTCATGGGCAGGACAATATCATTAAAAAATCCCTAAAAGTGGTTCTCCTGGACCAGCTGAGGGCAGCCCTCAAATTAGATGCCCGTCCTCTGCTTTCATTTGCCACAGCCCCCCCGCCCCCCCCAATCAGGGATCTGGCAAACCTTCCTGGCCTGATATGGATCCAATCTACCCTACCTCCTGGTTTGGGCATTCTGCCATCCATCTTCTAGCTTCCCACATCTGACCTACTCCTACTGTGCCTTCTCTGACCCTGTCCTGGCATGGATAGCTAAAAGCCACTGTGCCCTAAGTAAGAGCATTAAGTATAACTTTCCCGAATAAGCAGGGCCATTCCTGGCCTTATGGACCTTGGGGATCTATGAATACCTACTCCCTCCCTGGGGGTTATGTAAGATGTACGTTCTGATATCACACCTTCCATTAAAAGCAGATACATTCATTAGGCCTATACACATTAATTTCTTTGTAGTTTCTTTGTCTCCATGAGAGGGGACACACACACACACATACACACACCCCTATATATCACAGAGATAGTCCAGGTGATGAAATAAATAATAGTTTTTAAAGGTACTTACTTATTGATGAAATATATTACTTAAATATATTAAAGGCTTTGTTTCTGTAATTTAAAAATCTAGTTTATTAAGTATTTTGGAGTTACCAGGCAATTATGGCAAAAGAAGTGTTTTATATCCAATTTTGGAAGAATTTTTATTACAATTGACATTATCTTAGCAACTCTATCACTGAAATTGTCTAGTTCTGAATAACTGGAAGAAGGGTAAGTCAGGGCTAGGCATTCTTTCTTTTTCAGACTGTCACAGTCCTCTCTGGATTGGAAAATTGGGAAGAACTGGAATCATTGCATTACACGCTCAAAAGGATCAGCTCAAAACTCATGTGGATACGCAGCAAGGAAATAAGTCACATAGGCAAATTCATATTCAGAAAAAAAACACTTCATTATAGAGATGATGAAACCCAAATGTACAAACCCTATATATGCAGGTACATTAGAACCTACTGTGTCCAGTATGTACTTTACATTTTGTTCATCATCTATCTAGACACACACAGTTTCTCCATAGATTCCTTTTATTAAAAGAACTTGCTAATAGTCTGGATTCATACCTTTTTCAGGATTTAAAACTGTAGCTATTGTTCCACAAGTAGCCGTGAGTGTCATGGACTTGGGGAATACGCAGGTCATTCCCCATGAGCTGATGAGCTACAGTGACTCATTTTCAAGTGTTAATCAACCTTGCTTTTCTGGGATAAAACTTACCAAAGCATCGCATATATTGCTGGACTCAATTTGTCAATCTTTTATAAAAGATTTGTGACTATGGGCGCCTGGGTGGTTCAGTGGGTTGAGCGTCTGCCTTTGGCTCAGGTCATAATCTCGGGGTCCTGGGATTGAGTCCCATAACGGGCTCCTTGCTCAGCAGGGAGCCTGCTTCTCTCTCCCTCAGGCTGCCGCTCCCCCTGCTTGTGCTCTCTCTCTCTGTCAAATAAATAAATAAAATCTTAAAAAAAAAAAAAAAAAAGGTTTTGTGCCCTGTGTTGTGAGGAAAGTTGCCTTCTTTATTTTTGCAAAATCTTTCTGAGATTTTGTTGTTAGGAAATTATTCGCTTCACCAGATAAGTTGGGGAACATCTCCTTCTTCTATATTTCCTGAAAGTGTTTGCATAAAATTGGTATTCTTTCTTCTCTAAATATTTGATAGGATTTACCAATGGCGTAATATGGATCTGGAGTACTCTTTGTGGGAAAGATATTTATTTCAAATTAAATTTCTAATGGCTGTAGGACTATTCATATTTTCTATCTCTTCATGGGTCAGTTTTGCTAAACTGTGGTTTTCTTTGAATTAGTCCATTTCTTCTATATTGTAAAATTGATTCCCATATGAGAGGGGTCATCTATACATATTCTAGAAATATTTAAAGGCTATTATGTATCATTTAGATTTTAAATGACTTTAGGATATGTAGTTCTGTCCAGTTATTTATAAACCTTACTAGATTATAAATTGTATTCATGTTTTCAAATAACTGACTTTGGATTTTGTCGATTTTCTCTTTTGTTTCTCCATTTTCTATTTCATTGATTTCTTTTCTATTATTCATTTTCCTTTTACTTAAACTACATTCAATTTACATTTCTTTCTCTAGCTTTTTAAACTGGGAACAATTCTGTGATTTCAAATTTTTCTTCTTTGTTACTGTCCAAATATTTTACAGTGAGAAACCATTTTGCATTATTTCTGTAAGATGTTTTTAATGAAGTTACACAGAAATAAACACGCAGGCACACACACACACACACACACACACACACACACACACCCCTGTATATTATTCTAGTTCATGCTGTAAATGATGCTAATTTCAGATACTGATATATGCAACTTGCAAGAAACATGCTTCTGATTTTAGGCATTTAGGTTGAGAGTCTGTCTAAAGTTTAAGTTGTACTGTTTGTTGTCTGTTTTTCTGTCTGCATTTCAGTAATGCCCTTGAATTCTTAGTGTGTAGCATTCTTCATCTCAGGGGGTGCTGGCTGTTCATCAACATGCAAGCACGCAATTGCTAGACAGAACTGCTTACATAAAGCAAAATGTGTTCTGTACAAAGACATATTTAGCCAGAAAGTTTGAAACTGAGTTTATGTTTCTGCTGGAGTACCTTCACCTGGGGAGCTTCTGATCAAATCCTCACATTGGACTCGGTCAAAATGCAGTTCTGTTTGTTATAGAGGTTGTGAAGCCTGATCCATTACAGAGATTGATCTCTGAGTAGAAAGGATCTGAATTATTCGAGAATAAGTTTAAGATATTCTTTCTTAGCATTAACGACGCTCATTCAAATACAGTTGACCCTGGAGGATCACAGGTTTGAACTACCCAGTTCCATTTATATAAAGACTTTTCCAGTAAATACAGTACAGGGCTATGAATGCATTGTCTCTTCCTTATAATTTTCTTAACAACATTTTCTTCTCTCTAGCTGAATTTATTGTAAGAATGCCAGTGTCTAATACATATAACATACAAAATGTGTGTTAATTGACTATTTAGGTTATTGAGAAGGCTTCCAGTCAACAGTAGGCTATTGGCAGTTAAGTTTTGAGGGAGTGAAAGTTATATATAGATTTTCAATTGTGCAGGGTGGTTGGCACCCTTAGCCCTGTGTTGTTCAAGGGTCTATGTATAAACTGCTTGAGGAAATACAAAAGCCCGTATATTCCCTTTATGGAACACTGAAGAAAATCTGTGCAATGTAGAGGATTTGGGGCCCTCTAGAAGTGCGTCAGGAATAACTACACTTGTGTGGCGCCTGTGAGTCCACTCGGCGTAAGCTCAGGTTACCTCTGGGTCCTTTAGCGTTTCTATTTTCTATACGAGGAAGCATTCAAAATACATTAAACTTCTCAGTTTTCCCAGTTTCTAAATGATCAGTAATATACCATTTACAATTTAGGCTTGAAGTGTTTTTTTTCCCCCCAATATCACATCAAAACTACATTTTTAAAAAGGAAGAAAATCAAAAGTTGTCCAGGTGTGCGAGAAGGTTTGGTTTGATGGTCAAACGTGGTGATGAATTTACATGACAGTGATTACATTCCTCGGTAGCACTTTGAAAACACATTACAGTCCGACACCAAACTGTGCAGTTGTTTTCATTTGGAGAAGATGGCGCTGGAATGTGAATGGTCGGTGAAAGAAATAAACGTGAACATGAAACGCTAAAATAATCTGTTGTTTTCTCTCCTTTACTATAGTGATTCCCAGTGAATGATTACTAATTTCCATTCCATTGCTAATATGTGACCCTCTCAGCCTCTTCATAATGCATAAACATTTTTTTCAGGGAGCTCAGAATTCACCCAACATATGTGGCTAATAAGCAATCCTTCATTCAGGAGACTGAATGCCTTAGACTCAGGTAGGACCAAATAAATAAGTTGTTGTAATAGAATCAACTATGTCTAGAGTTCCAGTCTTTTATGCTCTTTATCATTTGCCAACCTTAACATTTTATAGCAATGAGTGTTTTAAAATCTCTTATTAAAAGAAGCAAGGGTAAAGGTTTTCATGGCCACACAAATGTCTTCCAGGATCAGCACCCGCAAGATTCTCCACTGTGCATTTTCATGGGACATACTGTTCACATATGGAAGGAATCCCACTGGCCCACAAGGGTTGCAGTGGAAACAGTGCAAGAGAAATGAAGTTATAGATTCCATCGGACCGATCTGGTGTCTTGTGGAAGCAAAGGAGGGACAAGTCAGATTTCATTAAGACCATCAGACCCAGGAAGGCTTCGACACACCTTCCTTCCCAGGTAAGCACCCCCTCTCCCCTGCACCTGGAGAGACTCTGGCAAAGTCTTCACCGCCCACAGGAATTCCTTCAGCTTCCCCAGCCTGGAGTACCCTGGGAATGGCGAGGGTCATAATTAATGGTTTTTAATGGTTTTTAATGGCCTTGCCTTTGATATTCCTTTGCTCTTGTTCAGTTTCAACTCTGTATAAATGATTATACCCCACTTACGCTGCTCTGAACACCCTGGAAAAGTCTCCTTTTGTGCAATAAAAAGACCTTGTGCTTTGGGAAGGCTTGACTCTGATCGGCTGCGCGTTAGAGAGGACCCAGAAAGGCACAACTTTTATTCTTAAGACCCGTGGAAATCTAACTTTTTCTGTGGGATATTAAGTACACACATCTAGTCTCAGTATCAAACAGAAATCACTCCTAATTGAAAACTTCTAAGGTTATTTACCCGTTTTAAAGGCAAATTAAAGTGATACGGCAGCGATGAAATGATTAATGTTAAAGGATCCATTAGTCATAGAATATATTTGACATCAACATTCATCACAATCATTTATTTGGGATTTCCTAAGCTATTGTTAATGTTTCTGGTTTTAGCACATTTAGGGCACAGAGTCAGTACCTATTAACTGCATTACATGGAAAATGCTGAAATCTCCAACCCTGGGCTCTGGGACACGGATTCCACAGAACAGTGCACTCTCTATGTGACCCATTTCTTTACCTTGTGTAATTTTAAATGAGCCTGTTTCAGTGGGACTCAGCAAATGGTTCAATCATACCCCTTTCACTTTCCTACTGATGTTGACTTAGCTCATGGCAGTACCCCTCCCGTTACAGGTTTATCCCTTCAGAGACTTACTGTCATTGAGTGTCCCCTGTGTGCTAGACCAGAGATTGGCAAACTGTGTGTAAAGAACCAAACAGTCATTGTTTTAGTCTTCCGGCCCACACCACTCCCGTGGCTACTGCTCAACTCCGCCATTGTGGCGTGAGAGCAGAGAGTGTGTGGACACACGCATGGGGTCTGATGAACGCCGCCCATGGGCCAATGTGTGGTGACCCCGGTGCTGGAGAAATGAGATGCTTGCCTGCCCTAAAAAGGCTTACAGTGTGTGGGGGAAGGCACGGTGTGACTGAGTCCCTGAGACATCCCCGGGGCTGGGAGGGGTCAGACCCACAGGAGACACCTAAGCGCAGAGATATAAAGCATCACGAAGAAGGGAGCCCCACGCTGAGTATTAATTTTAAGTATTTTAATTGAAACATAATTATATGTTATCATAGTTCCAATTTTAATTAATCGGCCTGTGAAAATGACACAGACTGGGAAATTCAGTGACAAAAAATAGGCTGGAAATGGTAGATGCTCCAGCTTAGCTGTGAAAGGCGGCTTTGCCAGGCATGCATTTTTTCCATTTATTCAACAACTAGTGGCTGAGGCCCAACCACGTGTCAGGTGCATTTCTAGGAGTCTGGAAGGCAGCGACGAGCCTGGCAGAGCGGGTCGTCACCTTCCTGATGCCGACACGCTAGTGGGGAGACGGCCGATAAACAGAGGAGCGAATGCAAGCGGGTCAGGGGCGTGGGGGAGTTAGAGGGGGCAGGCGGGGAAGGCTGGAGGGGGAGGGGGGAGACGGAGGAGGAGGAGGGAAAGGCAGGCTGGTGGGAAGTGAGGTCATGGGGGGCCCAGGATGGACCACGTGGGGTCTTGTCCACCACAGACGCGACTACAAATTGGGGATGAAGGAGACGGGAAGCGCTGGGGGTGTTGGGCCAGGGGACCTGTTAGGAGTAGGGAACAGGGCCTACGCATTCCCGGCAGCTCGGCGGCGAGGCCCTCTCGGGGTCCCCGCGGGAGTGCGCAGCCGGCGTCTCGCCGCCGTCCCTGGAGCCTACATGCCGACCTACGACGAGGGCTCAGCTCTTGGGGCGCATGAGACTCCCCTGCCGACCAGAACGCCGCCTTCCCCTCGCCCCTGCTGCCAACTCTGTGCGACAGACCAGCCCCAGCCGGAGAGCTTGGAACGGCAGGCAGACGGGCATTACTGGGCGGCTCCTGAGAAGAGCTACATGGTTCTGGCCCGAGGCTTCTCACCGGTCGGAGTCCGTCTGTCCACGGGCGCTGCCTCGTCTGGAGCCTTGACCGGGACTGGGAGATCCGCGCCCAAGGTGGCTCCTCACATGGCTGGGGTGGGAGGGATCCCCCACAGGGCTGCCTGGGGGTCCTCGAGACGCGGCCGCCGGCCTTCCGCAGAATGAGGGATCCAGGAGGACAAGGCAGGGCCAGTGGCCCCTCAGGAGCGACATGCCGTTGCTGCCGCAGCCTCCGTTGGCCACGGCTTAGCGCCCAGGTGGGGAGGGGGCTGCGCAGGGACGTGGACCAGGGAGCTGGGCCGGTGAGTCACGGACGGCTCGCTGCCCTCCCCAACCTGATGGGTCGGATCTGAGGGAGGGCATTTTTAGCAAGGCCCCAGCGCATCTTGATTCCCAGAGCTTGGGAATCGCACTTCGAGAAACACCGATGGAGACAAAGAGGTCCCATGAAGGGACTGGAACCGAAGGGAACCAGGGAAAGAGACTAGTTTCAGAGGGAAAGCACCCTCCCCCAGCACTGCCCACCCAGCCACTGCCATCTCCCCGGCAAGGACGCCGCACCGCGTGACACGTGACGTCAGCCCGGGCCCGCTTAAGGTCCAGGGACCCTGGGCTCCACCAGCCAAAGAGCAACGGTGGCCGTGCCTTCTCCGAACGAAGACCTTAGCGTGCGAGCGACGTGAGCCACTGAGTCATGCACACACGGGCTCCTTCGCTGGCTCACTCTGGCTGCGGAAAACTTTAGGACGGCGAAGGTTCCCTGTCTAATCCTCCTAACCTCGTAATGGGATTATAATGAAAGCAAATATTAGACCCAATTAGGCTACACCTATGAAACCCATTAAGTACATCTTTACGACCAAGCAGGTGTACGAGCCCCTGCCACCTGTTCTGTGGGCCGATGGGGTCCCAGCCACTTCCCTCGGAGTGGGGTGAGTCCGTGCTGTGAGCGGTAGCACTTTTAGAGTGCCGAGTGCTGCTAGTCACGACACCAGCACAGTCTGTGCCGCCAGGGCTGTCCCCAGGGAAAGAGAAAACACGATCCCTGGGAGGATGAATTGTATGGATCAGCTTGGCCGGACTGAATGTTGTGCAGTTAAATGCCAGACCAGATGTTGGGAGGGTGAGTTTTAAGACATGATTAACATTTACTTACTTATTTATTTATTATTTATTATTTACTGATTTATTGATTCATTTATTTATTTTTTCCCCAAATACTTTTATTTTATCTTTTCAGTGTTACAAGATTCATTGTTCGTGTACCACACCCAGTGCTCCATGCAATACGTGCCCTCCTCAATACCCACCACCAGGCTTGCCCAACCCTCCACCCCTTCCCCTCCAAAACCCTCAGATGTGATTAACTTTTCTTTTTTTCTCTCTCTCTTTCTCCTCTTTCTTTCTTTCTTTCTTTCTTTCTTTCTTTCTTTCTTTCTTTCTTTCTTTCCTTCCTTCCTTCCTTCTTTCCTTCTTTCCTTCTTTCCTTCTTTCTTTTTAAGATGTGATTAACTTTTAAATCCATAGAGTTGAAGTAAAAGAGAGGACCTTCTAGAAAGTGGGTGGGCCTCATTTAATCAGTGGAAGGACTTAAGAGCAAAGACTGAGGTTTCCCAAAGGAGAAGCCATTCTCCCCAAGACTGCAATGCAGGCACCCTGCCCGAGCTTCCAGCCTTCAGGGTTCAGGCTCAAGACTGCAGTGTCCTTCCTTCCCTGAGTCTCCAGCCTGCTGGCCCACCCAGCACACTTTAGACCTATCAGCCCCCACGACTGTGTGAGCCCGCTGCTTCACATCCCTCTCTCTCTCTCTCTCTCTCTCTCTCCCTCGATGATACATAAATGAGGTAGATGATACATAGACAGATGGACAGAGATAACCTTTTGATTCTGTCTCTCTGGAGAATCCCAGACCCATCACCCTATCGGACAACCAGAAACCCAACCCAAGGCAGGAGAGAAGAGAGTTAGGAGTCAAGCCTCACATCAGTCGAGCTGTAAGTTCAGGGAGGTGGGGGGGATGGGGTGACTGGGGGATGGGCATTAAGGAGGGCACGCGATGCGACGAGCACTGGGTGTTATACGCAACTGATGAATTCTTGAACTCTACATCCGAAACAGATGATGTTGTAGTTGTAGTGTATGTTGGCTAATTGAATTTAAACAAAAATGCATTTAAACAAAAAATTGAATTTAAACAAAATTTAACTTGAATTTAAGCAAAAAACTAATGATGTTGTAGTGTATGTTGGCTAATTGAATTTAAACAAAAAAATAGTCCCCCCCAAAAAATAAAAGTTTGGTGGGCTGTTTAAAAAAAAAAAAAGAATCTTCTAGATGCCTAAGCCCTGGGTATACAAGATGGGGAACATCTCTCAAATATTTTAGCTAATCTGCCTCTTGATACAGCTAATTTCATCGATGAGAGCTCGTTTCAAACTTGGTCGAACTAGTAGCCCACTGTTCGCACTGACTGAAGTTCACCTTTGACTTGCAAGACACTGGCCGGCAGAACCCGGTGCGGCTGAACGTGGATGGTGGCTTCTGGGGAAACGCCAGCTGGCGCGCGGCCCCGACCCTTCCCGGCTGTCCCCCCTTCCCTGAGCACGCTGTCCAGGCACAGCCTCGAAGTGCTGCCCATGCGGGGGCCCACAGCTGCCCCCCAAGCCCGGGGCTTTGTACAAAGAGGTCAGGGGAGCATTCCTATTTCGGGATTGGGTGAATATGAGTCTCCACAAATGCAGAGCTCCCAAACCTTAGGAGCACTCTGTTTTTTTCACGGGATGAAAGTTTTCCAGGGCAGAGAGTGGTGGAAGGCGTTTCCCTGGCTCGGCATTTCTTCTGGGGCGCAGCTCTCAGAGGCCAGTCCTCCTTCGGCAGATCGTACTTGTCCCCGTCTCCCCTCCCCCAAAGGCCCCAACAGCCAGTCAGGGGGTGTTATGAATTAAACTGTGTCCCCCTCCAAGGATGTTGAAGTTCTAATCCCAGTACCTGTGCACGCAGCCTTGCTTGGAAATAGGGTCTATGCCGTTGTATAGAACACGGAATTGTCAGGGTGGGCCCGAATGCAATGACTCGTGTCCTTCTCAAGAGGGGACACTGGGACACAGACAGGGCCAGGCACAGAGGGAAGGCCATGGAAGGCAGCAGAAGAAGGGGGCCATCTGCGTGCCAAGGGGTGCCTGTGGCTACCAGAGCGAGAGGCCTGGCGTGGAGGGGTCCTTCCCTGTAGTCCTGTGACACCTCGCTTTAGGTCGTCCGGCCTCCGGAATCCTGAGCGGATCCAGGGGCTGCTTTAAACTGCTTTCTCTGGCCGCCCTCAGAGCGGGGAAGGGTGAGTGAGGCGGTAGGCAGGACAGTCATGTCCCGTCATCCCCACCTGCACCCCCAGACCGTCGCCTGTGAATCTCTCAGTGACTGAGAGCCGTGCGTGCTGGGAGATGGGTCCTTCCTCACCTTGACCCCCAGCGCCGCACCCACCCCCATCCCACTTACTGATCTCAGACAAAGGCCTGGTCTGTGAAAGGACGAGTGTGCGACTTGGCCAGATTAACAGAAACAGTGTTTGCGCTGGACTTCTCCTGAAGCAGAAGTCTCCGGGCAGACGGCCCGGAGCAAGCAGCAGCCCCCCGTCTCCGGGGCAGGGGAAGGCAGGGCGGGCGGGAGATCGCACGGCGGGGTCCACTTCTTCTTCTTCTAAAGCGATAGCCCTGCAGACAACGGCCAAAGTTATCGAAAGGAAACTTGAGAAATCACAGACGTACTGACGTGTAAACCTCCGGGTCACTCTGCTGGGTGATAAAAACTGGCCACAAAAAGGACAAATAACGTCTGTTTCTACTTACGTAAACTACCCAGGATAGGCAAATCCAAAGCCCATGCGTGCTGGTGGTTTCCAGAGACCGGAGCGGGAGGGAAACACGGAGAATTTGCGCGATGGGTGTGGGGCTTTCCTCGGGGCTGATGGACCGTTTACAATCAGACAGAGGTGCTGTTTGCACAACGTGTACTAAAGATCCTTGAATTGTTCACTTTAAAATGGTTAATTTCGTGTTTTGTGAATTTCATTCAATCAATCATTTGTCAAACGCAGATGGGGCTCTGAATGTGGACAGAGGTGAGGACTGGGTTCAGCCAGACAGACAGCCCAAGACAGGGAAGCACCCCATCGCCAAAAAATCACACCCAGTTATCCTTTGAAGGCTGAATTCAAGGGTGGAGCCTGAAGGTCCTGAAGCCGTTATGATTTACGTCGAAGAAGAAGGACGCAAACCAGCAGCTAACGATAACTGATCAAGTCGAAAGGTTTCACCCACACAGAGAAGGGATCAGCTTGAGCTGCTAATCTAGAAAAGTGTAATTTTCCTAAGTATTTCCTTCAAATATAGCATGACATATACAGAGAAAAATCTCTCATTTTCGTTTCATGGATCCCTGCTTCTAGAAAAGATAACTTTATTTTGGCTTTTGTTTCCCTGGCCTCTAGAGATGTGTCTAGCAAGAAATTGCTGCGGCTGAGGTCGAAGAGGTTGCTGCCTGTGTTCTCCTCAAGGATTTTGATGGATTCCTGTCTCACATTGAGATCTTTCCTCCATTTTGAGTCTATTTTTGTGTGTGGTGTAAGCGAATGGTCCAGTTTCATTCTTCTGCATGTGGCTGTCTGATTTTCCCAACACCACTTGTTGAAGAGACTGTCTTTTTTCCATTGAATATTCTTTCCTGCTTTGTCGAAGATCAGTTGACCATAGAGTTGAAGGTTCATTTCTG
This sequence comes from Potos flavus, assembly GCA_028534135.1. Classification (NCBI taxonomy): domain Eukaryota; kingdom Metazoa; phylum Chordata; class Mammalia; order Carnivora; family Procyonidae; genus Potos; species Potos flavus. The sequence continues at coordinate 132,152,297 of CM052895.1, read as the reverse complement.
GGCTCTCTATTCTGTTCCATCGATCTATGTGTCTGTTTTTGTGCCAGTACCACACTGTCTTGATGATTACAGCTTTGTAATAGAGCTTGAAGTCCGGAATTGTGATGCCTCCAGCTTTGGTTTTCTTTTTCAACGTTCTTCTGGCTATTCGCGGTCTTTTCTGGTTCTATACAAATTTTAGGATTGTTTGTTCAAGTTCTATGAAAAATGCTAGTGGTATTTTGATAGAGACGGCATTAAATAAAGCACTTAAAACAGTGTCTAGTCCTTTGTGTATAGCTTAAGAAATACCCGTCAGTATTATTAAAGGTTATCAAAGACTTTAGGCATATATGATCAGCTTGTGTAGACTACAATGACAACACTAATATCATATGGGTTCAGCATTCATTTTATTTTTATTTTTTTTTAATGTTATAAAATGTCTTTGCTTTTTTGGGGGGAGTTCAGCATTTTTAAATCTCAAAAATGGGATATGAAATTTCAAACATTGACTTTGGTGCGAAACTGATTTCCACCTGGTTGTTAAAGTCTTTGCAACTTTACAGAGTTTCTGAGGTAGGAGCAATCTTTGAAATTGCCTGGGGGTTCTGGCCTAATCTCATTTTGTCAGTGAGAAAACCAAAGAGCAGAGAGAGACCTTGATTGCCCAGTAAGCCAGGGACAGAGACTCACGTGAGGCAGGGGACGATCTTCCACCCCCGCCACCCGGGGCCTCCCGGCCGCCAGCACGTTCACACCTGTCCCGTCTCCGTCTCTGAGGTTCGGCAGATCTCGCCCCTCACGCCGCCCCGCCCGGGCTGTCATCGTGCATGACCCGTTTCCTACTGAATTCTTATTGCATCAAAGTGTGTCTCCATCAAGGGGGGAACGAGTCATGGAGAGAAGGGTTCGTGGTGCCTACCTGTCTTATATGACCTTGACCTTTCAGCACAGGTCTCCGGAGAAGGAAGAAGGCCGTAAACCGATGAGACGTAGAGAGTCTGCTCCTAACTCTTGCCTTCGAACGAAACCCAGAGGAACGGGGCAGACAGCGGAGCGAAGAAGAAGTCATCTTCTAAGGGAACCTCCTTTGTGCTTGTCGGTCTGCTCCGCGAGGTGAGGGGGGAAGGGCGTCTCTGTCAGCTTCTCCACACGTTGCTTGCTGCCCGGACACAGCATCTTTGAGCGGGCCGAGAGGCGGAAACCATTGTTCAGTGTGGACGATTCGGTGGGCTCCCCGGGCCGTGGAGGCTGGAGGTGAGGGAGAAATGGCACCGCCTTGCCGAGGAGACCCAGGGGGTGACAGACACGGCAGCTCTGAGGATCCAACAGCCCAGCTTCCTTCTAGCGAGCCCCCAAGAGACCCTGTCCCAGTCCCATGGGTTCGCTTGCTTCGAATGTCCCCCATTTGCCTCGCTGCCACGTCTGCCCTCCTTTTAGCCTTTTCCTTGGGCCAAATGAACATGCCTTTCTGATTATGGAAACCGAATCTCCGTCGACCCAGTAAAAGCATCTACCTGCCTCCTTGCCTTCATGGTCGGGCTTCTGAAAAGGCGCCTCCCCACCTCTCCTTCTCACTGCACCCCCCCCCCGGGTTACCTGCCCCCCTTCCAGCACTCGGACCTCCGCCAGCCCGGGTCCCTGGAGAGGGTGTGCTCCTGCCCCGGCAAGCCCTCCCTGCCCCTGTCCGTGGCTGTGCCACAGCCAACCACCTGCCGCCCCCGAAATGGTCTGCAAGACGCAGCTACTTGAAGCTGTCCTCCTGCTTTCCTTTCCGGAATCTTCTTCACAGTCTCTCCCTCTCCTCCTTTCTGTAAATCGTGGTTGATGCAGAGCTCCACTCTTGGAAGGGATGAGTGCAGCCGGGCCAGGCCTGCTGTTAAACAGTATGTGTACTGTTTATGTTTATGCTTACTGTTTATGTTTACCAAGTATGGGCTTCCTGAGCCTCCCTTTTTTGCATGAAACAGACAAGTGTGGAAGCAGCCATGCCTGGCTCTAAACTTCTCACATTTCGCTTGAGTTAAGTCTTAATACAAAGGAGACAAATGAAGGACGTTGGAACCCATAGCAATTCTCATGTTCAAATAATTATTTTATGATCTTATAAGGTTTTTCAAGACTTTAAGATTATAATAACAGTAGAGTGATCATTCACTCTATTAGCCGGTAATCATTTAGAGACTTCTAAATCATTTCTTTTGTATGTAAAATATAACTGACTCAATGGGGGGGGGGCACAAATAAAAGATCTGGACATTGAAATCTTTCTTGTATTAATTATTATATGACCCTCATTGATATTATAGAAAACCCATTTATATAAATACTTGGAAAAATATTATATAATAATGCAAAACTTAAATATTAACAAAAATTAAATTATCCCCTATATAAGTATAAACATCATTATTGTTGGAAAATCAGTATTTCCCATAGAAATGCTTTCTATAATGTTTCCTTCTCAATGCATTTGGCTTTTTAAGATGACTGGCATTTTGCAAACATTATGCCATATCATCCCTCCAGCAATCCTGTGAGGTAGAAATTAGTCACCTCCCGTGTACAGATGAATCAACTGGAAAGAGTTTCAAAAATTTTTCCAAGATCACAAAGTTGCTAGAATATCGTATTTTGTACTATATTCTAGTTGCTAGAATATCGTATTTTGTACGATATTCTAGTACTCTGTAGTTTTCAGAAGGACTTTGCATATCATCTATATGTAGAGAAGGGTGTGTCTTAAGGATCCTTATTCATCGTGTTTAATTTATAAAGTAGAGCATAATAAATGTCGTGCTAAACCCAGAGAACCAACGAAAATCCTGCAGGCGGCCTACTGTTGAGTGTTTCAGCTACCTGCTGCTCTGTAACAAGTGACCCCGCACTGAACAGCTTACAACGACCCACGGATGTGTAGCATGACGTCGGGGTCTGGACGCCAGGCCAGGCTCAGCTGGGTTCGCTTCTGTTTCACGGCATGTCGACTGAGGGGCCCCTCACCCCGCAGACCAGCAGGTCTGGAGGGCCCCACACAGCCTGCCCCACAAACCTCGAGCCTCGGTGGGCATGGCTGCGAGGCCGGGCCTGGCGGAGACTGCCAGGGGCCATCTTGAATCTGCCGCCGTGGATACCAGAGCTCTTCTGAAACGTGTCCAACCGGGTCCGTGCCTTCGGAGTTTGCCTCTGCAGGGAAAACACGGCTTGCAACCACCAACTGTGTAATACACACATTCATCTTCTGCCCCATCACACTCTGTTTCACATAAAAAGTCTTTGTGCCTCTGGTTTCCTCTCTAAAAACAACGTGCCTTACATTGCATAATTAGCTAATTATACTCGCTCCCCTGACGTAGGTTGTTTGGAAAGCCTTCTGCTTTGGAAGAAGATCACCTCCTTGGAAGCCGTGCTAAATTTCTGCCTCAGTGCATTTAAGACCACCCACTCTTTATGGACGCATAGCTCTACCTCTTTGTTTAGTATATTAAGCAAAACAAAAAGTGTCTGCACAGCCAGCCTGAAAGGAAGCACACAGGCCGACGTGGAATTCGAGTGTGGAGCGTGGCCAAGGCGCCCTTCCTCCCCTGAAACATCTGCCTGTCCGAGGCAGTTGCTGGAAGCGGTAGGTCTGGGCTTGCACAGACGAGGGGCGCTGGGAGAGGCTGGTCTCAGACCTGCACACGGGAGAAGCTCCATTCCTCCCCTAAGCCCTTCCGACACTGCTTTAGAAATCGGTTTTGCCAGTCCATTTAGGACTCTCCTGCAAGATGAGGTTTCTGCTCCTTTTCTTTGATCCATTTGCCTATTATCATCGGTACGTACCCAGCTCCCTATATCACCGGGCTATAATTAACAGTGCAAGAACTTTTATCTACCAATTCCTCCAACACAATATTTTTTGAAGAGTCTGCCCTCAGGACTGACTTGTAGAAATACGCCAGCTGCACGATCCTGGTGTACGGACTCTTCCTTTTTAGATCACTTCGCCAATCCCTTGTTTGTCTTCCAAACTGATCACATTGCCCAGATTCCTGAGCCCCCGGGAGCCCAAGATATAAATTGTGGCGTCCGCCCAGGGCTCCGCCTTCTGCATCCCAAACAGCCCCGCAGCCCCTGCCCAGAGCAACACTGTGACCTGAAGGACTCACCCAGCATGCCTTCAAAGGACGACCACTCCTTTTAACTTAGTGATTTAAAAGTGTGCCACATGGCCTTTTAGCGGTGAGAGCCATTGCATATTAGGTCGGGATCGGTTATTGCAAACCTAGAAAGATGCAGGTCTTCTAAATATGGAAAGTCTGATTTGTAGCCATAGGAGGGGGTTATGGGATGTGATGCCGGTGACGCCTGTCAAGCATCACATTTCAGGATTCACGACAGGCTTGCCCAGAGGCAGAGAGATGTTCTCTCAATTTCCCTTCCAGTCTTAGTCTTAAATATGGAAAATGCATAGTTCCCCTCAGTGTTTCCAGTACACCGATGTTCCTAACAAAATATTTCAAGATAGCCCTGAAAAATTCTGGGAATTAGATTTTTTTTTTTTTTCTGAGGCAGAGAATGCTCATTTTATTTTGTGATTCTGTAAGATGCTTTTAGTTTTTTGTTTGTTTGTTTGTTTTATGCTTTCTTCATTAGGATAGAGTGAAAAACATGGTTAATTCAAAAAAACAATTTTAAGGGCTACCTGGGTGGCTCAGTGGGTTAAAGCCTCTGCCTTCCGCTCAGGTCATGATCTCAGGGTCCTGGGATGGTGGGACACGTGGGGCTCCCTGCTCAGTGCGGAGTCTGCTTCCCCCTGTCCCTCTGTACCCACCCTGCTCGTGCATGCTCTCTCTCTCTCTCAAATAAATAAAATATTTTTAAAGAACCACAATTTAAGTGAATGTCAAATATTTATGAGTTAACTTAGCCTATAAAAAGACAATCAAAGTCTTCATTAAAAATAGTTAAGTGAAATAATTTTTATTGCTAATAACAGAAATTAGATTGGAACATACTCTAAAATTATAAACTTCAAAATGTTATAAAATTATAAAGTTATTGTCATAAAATGTGGAACTTAGTCCAGAGCTCCGGGAAGGGACCAGCATCTGGAACTTTGCCCGCCTGGGAGCAGTGAGTAGAAAACCACCCAGAGGAAGTCACTGAGCTTTCAGCCTCCCCCTGCAGAGACGTGCGTCCCCTCGAGCCCCGTGCCCCCCCCCCACTTTCTCCCATCCGTGGTCCGGCCACCCCTGCACATTCGTGTGTGGAGGACAATGGACTCATGACAGACGCTCCTGCTCCACATCCCTTTCAGCTCGGTTCAGGGGGATGGCCCACAGTTCCCAGAATCACTTTGTCCCAAGTCCACATTGGTGGGAGGAGAAGGAACGGCTTGAATCAGGTGTCCACGGATGACCCAGGTTCCCTATGCATCCTCACACCCTCTCCGTGCCAGGTGCAAAAACCAAGGCTGGAGTTCAGAGCGCCCCTGGAGCTGCCACAGACACATCGCGCAGCCAATGAACCAAAGGTGGAATCCACAGGGACACGGGGCTCCCCCTCGGCTCTTTCTTCCCGCCTGGAAAGTGGTGCAGTAGCCACGTGGTGACCAGGAGGCACCAGCTTGAGGACGAGGCCAGGGGTCACCTTCACGAGGCACCTGACCGGCCGGCCCCAAGACGCGGAGCCCGAGCGGCAGTCCGGGTGGGGACTCGGCAGTGGCGTGCTGCCCCATGTCCCCCAGCCCGCCGTCTGGGAGGGCACCAGACTGCTGGTGTCTGCCGATTCCTGTGGTGTAAATGCTCCCGGCAGACCTCTAGCTGCGGAGGGCTCGCGAGATGCCTGGAGAGGCAGCTGTCCACTCTTGGCACCCGCAAGGGGCCAGCCTTGCCCACCGCCGTTCCCATACCGTACGTGTAAGCACGTGAAGTCATCAATTGCACCAACACTCTCGACAGCAGAATAAGGTGGGTTTAGACTCCTGCTCTGACCAGCACACTGTCGTAGCCGATGCGAAGTTCAGGGTCAAGTTTAGGAAGCCGTTTTCAAAACTGGTGTCTCCCTAAGGACTGGCCATGGCTTTCAGCCTGTTCCACGCTCCTCTGACCCCGAGGGTCCGTCCGCACACGAGTGGATAGGCTTGCACACCGAGCCTGAGACACACCCCGCCCAATGGGCATCCCTCGACCACTCTGGAGACATGAGGTCTGGGAGAGGCCCAGGCCACAGAAGTGGCTTCCAAATCTCTGGGCAGGAACCTGTGGGCCCCTCATCCCTGCAGTGTCTCACGCAAGGGTGGGCGTACAGGGCAGGAGTGCACAGGGCAGGAGTAGGGGCTCCTCTTGCCTGGCTGTAAGGTTAACAGGGGGACCTGGAGTCAGTCTCAGAGCCATTGCCTAGACCTGCGGTGGGAGACACAGAAAACCCTATTTTTAAGCCACTTTTGGGCAACTCGGTTATTTATGGCCGATACATCCCCAGTTGATGCACCAAAGAAGAGAGGAGAGAACAGACGGCAGAAATGACCAGGAGAGAAAAACAAATAAAACCACCATCACTGTGAACTGAAGCCCAGCATTAGCAGATTTGCAAGAACTTTCCAGTTACCAACCTGGGGATGATGACCAGGGACACAGCTCAAAAGAGAGAGGGGGCGTTATGGTGAAGGACCAGCAGTCAGTAAGAAGTCTGGTGGAATGGAGGGAGGGCTAATAATTCTTATATACAAAATAATAAAATATCCCTGTCAGACTTGAAAATTTATGCCATTTATACAAAGTGTTAAAAATGTAACAATTCTGCAAAGTACACATGTTCTAAAGTACATTCTCAGGAATTGATGGAAAAATAAAAACAAGCCAGAGGTGCAGCCTGCTTCGAAGTCTACACCGCATGCCATCCAATCCCAACACTGACAAGTAGGAAAAACAGGATCATCTCCTTTATAAGCAGAAAATAATGGCATAAACATTACGAATATAAAGGCCCCTCCTCGCGACTTGGCTGTGACGGGCGTCCTCCTGCGTCCATGGGGTTGCTGGTGGTTGAATCGAATTGGGGTGAGTTGGACCAGAGCAGGAGTTTTCATCTGTGTCATTTACGATGTGTCCCCAAGTCCAAATACTGCAGAGGAGGGAGGAGGTGCTTAGTAAGCAAGTACTGAGTGAGTGATATCGCTCAAGAGAACGACCGCGGTTAGCCGGTCTCCCCTCTCCCTGTCCCCAGTGAGAGCCGAGC
>CM052895.1:132109036-132144994 GCA_028534135.1 Potos flavus | reverse complement strand
TTTATCAGTCTGGGGCATCTGTTTGGTTCAATGGTGAATTGTAGTTAAACAGTACAGCTGATACTTAGGGAAATTTCATGCGCTCCTGAAGCAAAGTACACTCTCCGTATTTCTTAGACCACTTGATTTTCTGCGAAAGCGAGTCTCTAACAGAGAAAATTATTCAGCAAGCATTGCCCTTTTTTTAAAAGATTTTTATTTATTTAGTTGACAGCAAGAGAGGGAACACAAGCAGGGGGAGTGGGAGAGGGTGAAGCAGATTCCCCGCTGAGCAGGGAGCCCGATGAGGGACTCGACCCCACCCCACGATCATGACCTGAGCCGAAGGCAGATGCTTAACAACTGAGCCACCCAGGCGCCCCTACTGAGCAAGCATTGTAAGCTTTTATAGACGGATTCCTTCATTCCTGGAGAATTTGCAAGTCTCAATTCTTTTCTGAATTTTAGCTAACCAAATTAAAACCATTTCAGTAACCTAGTCAAGTTACTTAGGTACCATTCGCTCCTGCTGTTGATTTTTTAAAAATGTATAGAGGTGAATGGAAAAGATTTACAAATTAATGTGAGCTGCCCTGGAAAATCCAGCCGAGGTGGTGAAGGGGAGGTGGGTGGGGAAGTCGGTAGGGTCCCTGGTGGAGCTGCCAGGAGTCATGCCCCGTGGGGGCTGCATGTCAGGTCCCGACGGCAGAGGAGACTGAGAAGGGTGGGCCGGGGCCCAAGCTATGGCAACTCAGGTCAGTCTGGGTCTTTGTCGGTATCACGGTGAGTGTCAGAAAGCGAGTGGGTCTCTTTACCTCTGCATTGAAATATTATATCTGGGATGCCCACATTTTATCTTATTGCATTGGTAAGACAGCACTGGAGATCAGAATGTTTATAAATGTTTACATACTCGGAGGCATCGAAATGTATTATCATGACATACAATCGACTTGTGAACAAGTGTAGATTTGCATGAATTTTTCGGTCTCCATTAAAATAAAAGGAAGGCTGATGGTTTAGGATCATCTGGTGATGAGTCTTGCTGTATATTCTCAGACTACACCACAACAAAGAATAAGCTGGGGTTTTGTGAATCAGTTTGCTAATCTGTGGCATGGAGCGTGTAATTATTAAACAGCACCTCGTGATCCTAACCCAGAGTCATGAAGCCGGGAAGGGCAGAAATCTGGGAAACATGTCTGAATCAAAGTGATAGCACACGGTTTCAAGTAACACAGGCTGAGCCATATTCCTGGAGACCCTCACAGTCCCACCATGCAGGCTGAATGTAGGCTGAGCCACGCTCATGGAGACCCTCTCAGCCCCACCAGGTCGGCTGAGCCACGCTCATGGAGACCCTCTCGGCCCCGCCGTGTAGGCTGAGCCATGCCCTCAGAGACCCACTTTTTCTTCTTAGATCTAACAAGAGCAGGTGCTAATGACAGCGGTCCGTTTCAGGGTCTGTGGCTGCCGCTGACTGAGCCCCCGCTGAGTGTGCCCTTCTTGACTGACTTCACCACCAATCTTTCCAATCAGCCTCACATCTGTGGGATTGTCTCTATTTTTGCACGTAAAGAACCAGATCCCTGAGACATCTTGGGACCCTTGCCGAGCCATGGGCAGCATATGAAAGAGCACAAACAGTGTTTCCCCCATATCTTCCTGCCTTTGAGGGACATCCAGGATTTCTGCACAGCCAAGTGTGGCTGTCGAGGATTTACTGACAACCTACATGGAACCCAGTCTGTGCCGGGTCCTGTCCTCAGCACTTGGCGGACCTGGCTCCTCTGATCCCCATAAGTACTATCATTATCCCCTTTCCCCAGTGGGGAAACTGAGGCATGGAGCAGTTGGTGCCTTATCCAAGGTCCTGCAGCCTCTCAGGAGTGGACCTTGGGCAGTCTGGCTCCAGAGCCTACGTCCTTGACCCCCGAGGCCAGCTGCTCATTGGTGGTGCTCTGAGACATTGCTTCAGCGTCCCGGATCACAGCCAGGGTCTTGTCTGCTCTGTGGGTCAGGCTGCAGAGCGAGACCCGCCGAGTGAGGGAATGTTTTCTGTACCAACTCCACTGTTTTGTTCCCTCAGTGAGAAAACATCTGTGAGAACCAGGGACAGCTTGGTAATCTCCCTGCATTCTGCCGATAAGTGCCATTAACCGATTTGGTCACTTCTCACAATATTTCCTACGCGCTTCTAAGCAGTCAGCAGCGCGAAGACGTGCTGTTGGGACGAGCTGCCGTGACACTGCCAAGCGGTCGCATCAGCACTTTGACTCCTGCCCAGGGCTGCGGTGGCAGCAGCCCTCTCGGGGAGACAGGACGCACGGCTGCGGGATGCACAGCAGCTCGGGAAGGCGAAGCCGGGGCAGCTACCGGGGCTGCCCTGCAAGGGGCGAGAGGCCCAACATGTAGAAACGAAGAGTGCAGATGTTATTCATGCATTGATGCTTGTGTTTATTGATACCACACTTTTGCCATAAAAAGGTTTAGGGTAGTTAATGACATACTCACTTTTTATATGTTAAAATGTGTATACTGAATTTTTCCTTTAGGGGTAGAACTCACCTAAGTGTTAATTTTTATGAATATAACTCCAGAGAACATCGGGAAAGCCATTTCTAAAATATGAACATCATATGTATTGTTTGAGATAAAACCTGAAAGACAGAAACTTATAGGATTGAAGGTAGTTATGGAATTTTAAAGCAATTGTTTTCCTTTTGGAATGCTGGAAGGAATTTTCACTTCTTCAGAGTCTAAAGGAAAGAAAAGGTATTGAAGGCAGCCAGCCAGAGCCAGGGACAAGAGGGACTCTGCGGGAGACACTGACCGAGGCAGCTTTCCTGGACTTTCCGTATTTCCACGTCCTCTTCCCCAAATTCTGCCTGTTTGTGGATGAGCCCTGCTTGGCGGTTGGGGGAACACATTGCTCACACATATTTGGCCTTACTCTTTCCACTGCTGTGACCTTCCTTCTACTATAAAGGCAATTACTACAAGCCAAAAACAATTTTCTTTGAGGAAAATATTGGTATAAAATTTCCAATTTCTACTGAGTTGGGATGTACCAAAAATGTCAGCACAATGTAAAAAACCAAATTTTTAACACAGTTGTGTATTTTTCCATATGTATTTTTATGGCCAAAAAACACAAATAATGTTCACTTATGAGTATGACAGAGTCAAGTTCATTTTTAAAAGTTTTAGAGAAACATTTATCATCTTCTTAGCAAAATCACAGAAAACATTTTCTATAGCACAGGAAGTGTCCACTTATCAACTAAGATTTATCAACGGCGTAAATGGATGGCTTTCCTGGGGCTATTCCTGAGTCCTTAATGAAATGAGCTTTTATAAGCTGCAGGGTACTTGCTTAACTTGCCCTGAAAATAACCCTGATTGTGATCAAAAGGCTGCTCGCCGTCTCATCCATTCTTTCCAGAAGCTTTCTTGAGAGAGTAGGAGGAGCTAGTGCGTCCTGACCTCTATGGTCTTCCCTCTAATTGCCAGCACCCGAAATTCTCTTCAGAGGACTTCCCTTGGAAGTGTTATTGGACTACTGGTTATCGAAGCACTTTGCACACACGACAACAGCCGCAAGTGCCCGGAAATGTCCACTCCTTCCCTGCAGGGCAGCCTTCCGACAGCGGCTGCCTGAGGAAGAGCAGGGAAGCTGGACTCCTGCGCCCGGGCTGGGAGAAACCTGGAAGCTCGCTTCCCCTCCAGGGTCCCTCAGGGGGTCAGGCTGAGGCTGGGACGCTCTGAACGCATCTTGCATCTTTGCTACCTCACGCCTGGGAGTGATTTCTAAATACTCGCTGTGTGCAAGTTCTTAAAGTGTGTTCTGGGGGTACTGACCTAATAACCAGGCTGGATGGTAGATGGTAGAGATTCAAAACAGGGGCGCCTGGGTGGCTCGGTCATTAAGCGTCTGCCTTCGGCTCAGGTCATGATCCCGGGGTCCTGGGATCGAGCCCTGCGTCAGGCTCCCTGCTCAGTGGGGAGTCTGCTTCCCCCTCTGCCTGCTGCTCCCCCTGCTTGTATTCCCTCTCTCGCTGTGTCTCTCTCTGTCAAATAAATAAATAAAAATCTTTAAAAAAAAAGAGACTCAAAACAAATATTTCTCACCAGGAGTAAAAATGGTAACCGTGTTTTCCACTGATTTGATACATTCTTAATAAGTCATAAAGTAAATTGAAAAACACTTAATATTTTTAAACTTCTTTAACAATTTCTGTGCAATATTCAGAGCTTTGTCAATAGAATCACCTATGGTCAGATTAGGGAAATGCATTATCTGGACTGGAGAGTCTGGGAGACGATGAGGAAGTGATGTAGTGGGGGTACGGGGCTTAAAGGTGTGGTTGCCCAGTTCGTTAAGTACAAACTATTTCGTATGTATGAGGCTCAGAGACTTACGAAGTTTACACAGGAGAAGAAAATTGGCTCAGTCAACTCACTCTATCACTGCTGAGGTAAAATTGACAAAAGATGTTAACTATTTTGATCTAAGGTTTCAAAATTTAAAAAGAAGAAAGAAAGAATCCACCGAACTAAATATGTGAGGCCATTGATCATAACTGCCTGTTTAGACAAGCCCCATTTCTTCCCTCTGGCTGCAAGCCGCTCAAATCCTAACAATGGGCCACCTGATCCACCTTGATCGAATAAATTAACCTGAAGAAGTACATGTGCCTTAAGTGAGTGTTGCCTACATTCCAATGCCAGAAGCAATTGAGAACTCTTAGGAAAATAAAGGGCACACAAAAGACAGCTGCCCCAGTTCTGCACTGAGCAATTCAAGGGAAAGGGGTCAACTTTCCTGTGTGTTCTTCATTGGACAAAATAACTATTTCTAAAAAATGATTGTTGTCAAAACCCAGAGGCCGAGTTTCCCACTCTCCTCAGGGCACATGCAACAGGTGAGGGCCTGAATCAAACTTTCCCAAGTGTGATCAGGTGTGGAAGAAGGACAGCCATGTTCCCTCCTAATCTTCTCTGCTAGATTTTCTCAAACTACTCTGTAAAGGACAGTAAGCAACAGATTCCCCTAATGCCCCCACTTGGGTGTCAGTGGGGATCTATACTTTGTGTGGACAGATGGCATGACAATCATTATTTCCTGGAAACACAATTAGTAATTTGTAAGCTAGAAAGTCTTATCAGATGCTCCTATCGTCTTCTCACATCACTTGACCTATCATCAAACATTCTGTACGTTGTGGCATAACAAAGCAACTCGCCTCTTACACAGGTATGCACAAAGTCTAGAGTGAAGATTGACCGAGTACCCATGTGATCCAATCACTGCACACACATATTCTCCTTGCACTCCCTGGGGGCCCTCCTCTACTCCCCTCACTGCCCCTGTCTCCCCAGTGGATTCCAGATGTATATTGGTGGCCTTGCCTAGTGTCCCCAAGCTCTGGACATGTACGCCTAACTGCCCACCGGACCTTGCTCCTCCGCACGTGATGCTGGACCTGTCCGAGACCAAACCCTAGCGTCCCCTCCACGCACGCCCCCCTCCTGGAGCTCCCGTGCTCAGTTGAAGGCCATCTGCTCAGACAGCACACCGGAAACCAAGAATCACTCTAGACTCTTGCCTTTCCCTCCCAGGCGCTGGGCCCACACAAGTCCCGTGTGTTTCTTTCTCTAGCGAAGTCTGCGTGTCCCCCACAAGTAAACACAGATGTTACCTCTTACCAAAGACTTGCTAGGTGACTGAGGTATCTGGGTCCAGGGATCTAGTTAATACCAGATTTCTCCAGAACTTGGTTTTCCCAGCTTGAAGAGGTCTGGGTAGTTTTCAGAGGATTTCTGTTGCTTCCCAGTCAAGTCTACATGCTCAGCCCCCTCCTTAGATGGACGGCCCTCTGTCCATAACAGGCCCTTTGCTGGCCTGTGCCGCCCCCCCAACCACCGGGATGATCTGGCAAGAAGTTAACACGTGACTTCACAGTGACTGATTTCTGGGTCCCTGTTATGGGCAACATACACCATCAGGTATTGTGGGGAATTAGAGGATGAACGAATAGATAAATAAATGAGGGGTGAGACCTTAGGAGGGTCTCTGCCCTCAGGAAGCCTCCCCACCATCAGGAAACATCAGAAGAGCCTTCACATCGGATAACTTGAGAGCAGACTTCCGGTTTCCTTCGAGCCCCAGATTCTGCAGGTTTGGGGGGAGACCTAAGAACTAGGCGCTGCAGAGTCATGAGAAAGACCAGAGATAAGGAAATCAGTTCCGGTGTTATTGCTCCTCGCCGAGTGAGTGGAGATGCTGCCCGCAGGAGGTGGGCGGCGTGGGCAGGGAGCAGTGGATGCAGTTGTGAAATATTTCGGAAGCCGAGTCACGGGAGCTCATAAGAGGTAAGGCGGAGGGAAAAATCAGCACGACCCCCAGCGCTCTGACTTGCACAGCTGGGTCACCCTCCGTGACGCCGAGAAACCGGGAGAGGAAAAGATCTGGGGGAAGGCGCTGGCTGCAGTGTGCCACGGTGAGTTTGGAGAAACGCGAGGCAGTTAGAGACACCGCACAGCAGGCAGCGAGCGACCTTCGAGAGAGCTCAAGGAAGAGCCAGAGACGGGGGTGGGGGCAGAGACAAAGGTGGGAAAGCTGTCAGTGTGCAGATGTAAGTAAAGCTTCCGGGGAAGGTGAGCTTTCCAGAGTGGCGTGGGGGGGGGGGGATTGGCAGGCTAGGACGTTGCCCAGAGTAACACCGAGGTCCGGTCACTGGGACAGAGGCGCCCTGCTCCTGCCCCAGGCTAGCCCTTCCCCTTGCCCCGTGGAACGCTGCACTCCTGCCCTCCAGGGCTCCCGCCCAAGACGCTGTCCCTTCTTTCCCTCCTCTGTTTCCTTTCCTGTGGCTTGGAACATGATCGTGTCCTTCTCAAAGGCAAACAGCAATAACAACAACAAAACCAGCTCCCTGGACCCCATCTGCCTCCACCTTTCTTAAGATTTACAGATTCACAGACAGATCTCTCAAGTCACCCACACTTTTGTCTCCATTCCCAAACCTCGCCCTTGTCCTTCAACCACCCCACTCTGCTTGGGGCTCCCTGACCCCCCAGACAGCCACTCCGGGTCTCCAGTGACTTCCACAAGGAGAGAGACTCACGGGCTTTCCTCACCTCCCCGGACCGCTCTGTCCAACCTGGGTTCAGCGTGGAGCACACACGCCCTTCTCCCGAGACATTCTCTCTTCTCTTGGCTTCAATGACACAGACACTTTCCAGGATCTCCTCCAGCTTTTCTGCCCATCCAATCTGTATTCACCAGCGATTAGAGATTGCTCACAGCCTGATCGCAGCTCCCATCTCTTCCCATTCTAGAAACTTCTAAATCTCACCTAGGGTCAAGACTTGATTTTCACAGATAGGCAGGGAACCTGCGCATTCGAATCTGTGTCTGCAGCCCAGCCCTCCCTCCATGCTCATAACAAGAGCGGTGATGTTCATGAGTTCATCACAAGAACTCATCATGCCTTCTTGGAGAGCCCAGAGATGCCTCCCGCTCTGCCCCCTGACGCCCGAGCCGCTCCCTGGGCTGGTGCCTTGCTGAGCAGCCAGGCTCAGGGGAGATGCTATGGGCTGAATCGCAGCGCCAGCCAGAAGCCAGGCTATGCCGTACCTCCCTGGCACCACGGTTCCCACATTGCTTCCCTCACCAACACTTGCTGAGTTTCCTCCTCCGTGTCCCCCTGTACCCATCTCACCACACCATCGCCCTTGTCCAGACCCTGAAATCCCCTGGTCCGCACACCACTCTGCCCCATCCATTCTGCTGCTGCGCAAACTTCCTCCTCCACAAGCCTGTGACAGGCCTTTTACACACGCCTATCAGCCCTGTCCACGGGACCCCCTCCCTTCCATTCCTGCTATGGCTTCGCAAAGTTCTAGAGAGAAAGGAAAATGTCTAATCAAGGTCAGAAGGTTGTTAAGTGCTCTGTCCCTAGCTGAGTCTCCAAATGCTTCCTCTTGCTTGCCATGCTCCCCCACTCTTGCCACAGGGCCTTTGCACGTGCTGCTTCTGCTGGCTGGTAGCTCTTCCCTCCCTCTGAACAAGGAGCCCCTTTAATGTCAGTTCCAGCCTACTTTGCCAAAAAGCATTCCCTGGCCTCCCTGCTCAGCTCCTTCTATTCTAGGAGCCACAGAGCCCGTGCCTCTTCTTGGCCACATGAGTCATAACAGCAAGTTTACCGGGGTCTGTGTGATGATCTGATAAGTGCCTGTGTCTCCTCCCAACTCTAAATCCATGAGGACAGTGACTACACATGTCCCAGCTTCCCAGCTCACCACTGAACCCCGCCCCAGTGCCCATGACAGTGCCCGGCAAACAGGGACGGTGGCCACATGAACCGGGGGAAAGAACTCAGAGCCTTCCAAACCAGAGCCCACTGACGGCACGAGAGCCCGCGGAGATGGGGAAGGCGGAGCGGGGTCTCCTCTGCAGCTCCAGAGATTCCGGGACCCACTGTTGCCATTTTCTCATAAACAAATGATTAGCTAATAGTTTAACCTCACTGCTATTTGTAAGATAAAAATAATAATTATATCTCTTTCATCACGGTGGTCTGACCAAGAGTGCAACAATTGGGGAGACTCAGAGGGATAACTTCGGAGAGCCCTCTACTCAGGGATTTTCATCATCGACTTGCGTGAAAGCATGGAGATGCTTTAATTAAATCTGGAGTTTGTTTAGAATGACACAGAACAGCTGACAGAGTAGCTTAAAGACAGATTAAGAGTTTAAACGATTTAAATATATAGTGGCAACAACAAATAGTGCTCCGAAGTAACATGCAGCTTGATATGGACAAATGCAAATCTGTAAAAGGGGGAAAATTAAACAGAAAAGGCAGGAAAGGAGGAAAACAGCTAGGAAAGAAAAAAAAAAAAAAGAGGAAGAACTCCTGAAGGGTATGGCTATTCAGCAAGCAGGTACGCGCCTGCGGCGCGAGGGACACTGTGACGGGTTCAGTCTCTGCAGGCTGTGCGGGTCCTTCCCGTGTCAGCTTCCCTCCCGTGAATCACGGACATTCAAAAGGCAATCTCCATTTCTCCACACTTGTCCTTGCTATTAAATAGTCTGTGCCCTCGGAAAATTATTGACCAGGACCACTTGCTACCTAATTTGGTTTTATTTGTACCCATCAGAATTAGTTTTGAAAACAAGTTTAACAATAATCCTATCTAATAGATACACGCTGACACCTCAGAACGGTAAAATGCTTCTTTCTATTTACGACCACAATAACTTGGTAACCAGAGGCATGGGGCCCTGCTGTTCCCAGGGATGCAGTCCATGGCAGAGACCCCGCCCTCTTTTGTGCACAGGACCCCCACGATGCCTGATGCAAGGATTAGTCATCAGGCATTGCACCAAATGCTGGGAAATGAGAATTTTTTTTTTTCAGAGCTAATTAGCAGAACTCAGGGGCCCAGTAGAGAAGTTCCTCGCCTCACCTGGGAGAAGAATTCTCCTTTAGAAACGAAGGATGCCCAAAGCCCGGTTTCTTTCCAGTTCTGTTGAAATATACTGACATATGACATTGTGTAAGTTTAAGGTATGCAATTTCATGATGTGGTAGAGGTATATATTGTAAAAGGATGATCAGCATTAGGTTACTTAACGCATCAAAACAAAATGCGAGTTAATATTTGTGTGTATGTATGTACGGTTAGAACTTCAAACATCGACTTTCTTGGCATCTTTCAAATACATGACCCAGTATAGTTAACGGTCCTCAGCATGCTGTACTGACTTCCCCATGACTTCTGTAGTTGGGCACTGCAAATTTGTACCTTTTGACCCCACTCACCAATTTCCCCAACTCCCACTCTCTGCCTCTGGCAAGCATCAAGCTGTCCTGTTTCTAAGAGTTCAGAAATGTTTTAGATTCCACATATAAGAAAGATGAGACAGCATTTGTCTTTTCCTCTCTGACTTATTTCACTTCGCATAATGCCCTCAAGGTCCATCCACGTTGTCCCAGATGCCAGGGTTTCCTCCCTTTGTGTGACTGAATGATACTCCATCGTGCACATCCCACACCTTCGTCATGCACCCATCCACTTGGGCTGTTTCCATAGCATGACTGCCGGGCAGTGAACATGAGAGTGCAGAGACGTCTCTGGATAAACCGCCAGAAATGAAAATTTCCCGCAGCCCAAACTTTAAAAAGTGTGATGATGGTCCACATTCACTTTCAGGAGCTTTTACTTTTTTCATTCTTTTTTCATTTTACCCTTTACTCCTTTGAAAACTTTTAAATTTCCGTTGTGCTCCCTTTACACCTTGCTTTGGATAGAATGCCCTTGTGATCCCAGCAAAGGACACAGATGTTTCCGGCCCCACTCTAACATTTGCACTATTTGCGGAGCACTTAATTCTTCAAAAGACTCAACAGGTGATATGCCAGTATTCCTTACAGAACCAGGGATTTTAGCCCATGAGAGCCCAGGAGGACTGCCTTCCTCTCCTTAGGCGGAGGGACGTCTGTGGCACGCACGGGTTCCACAGAGAAGGCTGACCGCCTCCGGTCTACACTGCAGGGAAAGTTACAAATCCATCAACTTGGACAGAATTGAGCTTATTAATGTCCCAAATGCATTAATCTCAGCGTTTAGATTACCTTTCTCGAGCTTAGAAAAGCAGTTCTGCTTGTAATTATCTTCTCATAAAATGTAATCATAAATGACACCACAGCTCTAAAATAAACCAGAGGAAACCAGAATATTTTATGTGGGATTTAACATCCTACTGGGCTCCTTTCCACAATGTATGAGCTCAGATAATATGTCAGAGATTAACTCGACCATTCTTTCATTTAGACTTTGCGCAGCAGATTTCACGTTATTTAAAAAGCTTTATATAAAAGTCATTCAGACGTGAATAATTGAAATTATTTTTAACGATCGTCCCATTAGAGACCCAACTTACACAGATCTCCAACTGACCTAGTTTTTTTTTCTTTCTTTCATCAGCTTATTTTACTGCTGAATTCAAACAGATTCATCTCTAATTAGATATGTACTTTTCAAACGATATTGGAAAATAGCTACCTTTAACATTTGTTCTTTGCATCTGTCATCTTTGTGCTGCCTTCGGACACAGTGACTTGCCTGATACGTGTGTACGTGGATTTTCCCCACAAATCCCTGTCAATTATGCTCCACTGCCAGGAAGGGCTTGATGTCTGTAACCTTTCATTGTGAAGAATGTACGTTTAATTACTAGGAAAACGACTATGAGGTAATAGGTCAAGACGGGCGACTGCCTGGGAGGCACTCGGTGCAGCAGTGAGAGGGGCCCACGCTCCGTGGCCTCATGCCCCGTGGCCTCACCCCCAAACATCACTCCCTGGAGGAGCCCCGAACATAGCCCCAGCCTCTTCCTCCACCAGCGGAGTGAGAAGCTGCTTCATTAATAAACGAAGTCAAAATAAGTCAAAATGACTCAAAAATAAGTCAATTATCAAGGATACATATGAATATGCCTTGAATGTTTACAAATATAAATATACATTCAGTCATTAATCTTGATACAAAGGCAAAGACTTTTCTTCCGATAAGACTTTCCTCATTGGGAGGAGTCAGCATCTGAGATTTCCAGTGTTTGTTTTTGTAGTCTACCGATTCCTTAAGATATTCGCAAAACAGTCTGTGGTGATCAAGTAGAATTTCTCTGAGTTTTGCACAGTTACATGACAGAATGTTTCAATGTTTTTATGACGTCTTTGGGAAGCATGCAACTTAGGTTTCCTAGAAAAAAAACTATCACTCCTTAAACTTAGATGAATATAAGTCTGTTGGTGTTGAGTAGTCCCTTGGTGATATTTAAGTGAGCTGTCTGATTGTATAACAGGGATAAGGGAAATGAATAGGACTGGGGAAAATGCCAGCTGGTTCTGGGTGAATGTGCCCTAAGGAGCAGGAGGGAGGCAGGACGGCAGCCCCGGCAGCGACAGGTGCGCGCTCAGCAGTGATGGGGACCCGATCGGAACGTGAAGAGTCAGGAGATTCCTCCGTCCGGCCCTGGTTTGGGCCCCGCAGGTAAGTGTGTGCTTTCAAGTTCCTCTCCCGATAAGTAAAGCCGGGACCCTTCCGTCCACACCACACAAGCCCTCCCCCAGGCACAGTCAGAACACCGTTCCTGCCATGCGTCCCGCTTGCCCCGAGCAAGCACGTCACCCAGCGTCACGGTGACAAGCAGAGCCATGCTCAGGACTTTGCCCACCAGGCTCCTAGCTTCGGGCACCGGTGCGGCTCAGCCTCAGAATCCACGGCGCAGGGAGCCTCGGAGAGGAGAGGACGTCTCCTGGCCACGGCCACCCCGCCCGGCCGTCTCCCTCCGGCCTTCGCAAGCGCCCGGCCCGCAAAGTTGCCTCTACCAGCAGGACCCAGCGGTGGGAGAACAGGTAGCTGGAATGAGGGTCTCGGAATTATGCTTTTCACACAGTTGGTCTCCATTTCTCCGTAGCTGGGCGCTAACAGAAATCTTTACAAACCGTGAAGGGCACCAAACCGCATGGCCTCACTGGGGTCCAGTGTGGCCCCATCATTGACTCACCAGGAGAGAAGAAAGGGAAGCACGTGGGGCCACAGAGTGCAAGCGAGTGGTCCTTACACGGCGGACGGGGCCGTTTTCACTTGCTGTAGGAAAGCGGGGGGCACGGGGAGGGAACGTCCCCTTTGTTTCCTGTGCCTGTTAGTTTGCGCTGTCGGTCACCGCCCGAGCTCTAGAGAGGAGACTTAGATTCTCGCCAGACCTGTGTTCGTTACTTACACGAAACACTGCAGGGGGTCAGAGCGCAAAAAATAAATAGGATACTGCAAAAGTGCACTGAGAACTTCTAAAGACTTGCTATAACACACTCTTGACAAGGGAACTCCAGGTGTGTGGAGAAGAGCGCGCCCTTGCTCCGGGGCCGCCGGCTGTGGCCGCGCCCCAGACACGCTGTGCTCGGGGCGCTCGGCGCTGGTGCACAAGGGCGGAAATCTCTCGGAAGGCAGAGCTCGCCATAAGGTTTAGAGACTTCGCCTTCTCCGCCTTCCCCGCAGAGCCCGTGTCTGCTCGAGTCAGCCGTGTGCCAGCAAGAAGGGAGAACACGCTCGGAAGACGTCTGAGGGTCCGGAGCCGCGCGGACACCCGTGGAACCACGGCGGCGCGGGCAGGTCGCGAGGACGCCTGCTCGCCCCCAAGCCCTCCTGGAAACCCCGGGAGGGAAGCCGAGGCCCGTCGTGCCTCTGACTCCTTCGGGGGTTATCTGCTCAATCTCTGCCACTTCTTGCTGGGTTTTATCTTTGCCCTCCACAAGTTACGCAAAATTCACCTTGATCGTGAATCTCAGGGAAGTGTGATTTTCTGGGAGGCGACACCCGCCCCGTGCTTCGCTTTCTCAATGCGGGGAATGCTGTCCAACCGGACGAACTAAACACAGCAGCGAGCCCAGGACAGTGCCTGAGAGCAGAACGGAGGGCAGCTCCGGCTGCATGCTTGTCGGGCGAGCGCTGGGCGCCAAGCCCGCTGCCGAGTGACGTCCCGGGCTCCCTCCCCGCACCCCGACGGCTCGGCCTCCGCGCTCCCCCGATTGCCCTTGTGCACAGAGTGTGCCCGGGAGAGGAGGTGGTGCACGGGCAGCAGTTCTGACACAAAAGCTCCGATGGGCAGCGTCTGCCTGCTTCTAGGGTGTCCGTGTCCCCACCCCGGCCGATGTCAAGTGACCGCCATGACGTCACCAGCCGTGAACCCGGGACGTGAGGGGCACAGCCAGTCGCGGCCAGGCTGAGAGAGAGCGAGGAACCGACCAACCCAAGGGCTGCCGACGAGGGAAAGCTGGCTCAGGAGACAGATCCCGGCGGGTCTGCCGTGGACCGGGAGTCCTGAGTCACTCCGACATAAGTCAGTCAGAGAAAGACAAGTCTCACTGATAGGAGGAATCTGAGAAAGAAGACAGAGGATCGCAGGGGAAGGGAGGGAAAAAAGAAACAAGATGAAACCAGAGAGGGAGACAAACCATAAGAGACTCTCAATCTCAGGCAACAAATGGAGGGTTGCTGGAGGGGCGGGGGTGGCACGATGGGGTGGCTGGGGATGGACACTGGGGACGGTATGTGCTACAGGGTGAGCGCTGGGAGTTGTGTAAGCCTGATGAATCACAGACCTGTGCCCCGGAAACAAACAATACGTTCTATGTTAATAAAAAAAATTACAAAAAAAATTCATTTGAAAAGCAGAACTCCTCCATGAAGTAGAAAGGAGCGTATGCGTGCAGATGATAATTTGGGTCTAAGGCCAGTCCATCCTTCATTTGTTCAAGAAATACATAGATAATTGTTTCTATTATTCTGTTGTTAATTCAGTGCAAGTTCCTGATGCTCTTTCGGAAAAAAAAAATACTTTAAATCTCACTCATTTGGGGGCCCTTAGAGTTCATGAAAAGTCAAACGAATAGAACACTGATATTTTTACTTTATTACAATCAAAACCCGCGGGGGAGGAGAGGTCCTCCCCAGGCTCCTGCTGCTGCACCTCCCGTGACCCAGGGGGCCGCGCCCCTGTGAGCCCCAGGACGCCCCTTCTGCGAGGCCAAAGCGCACGCCGGCCTCCAGGAAGCAGCTTGCCCTCACGGCTCCCTTGTCTACCCGCGGCTGGTTTCCTTTCACTCTCCACCATTTTATCATTTCCATCTGCTTCCTTCAACTTTTCAGCCTACAGCTTCCCCGTATTGGAGGGAAAGGCACCGATGAGCTTCTCCGGCGGGGGGGACGGGGGTCAGGCCGGTCCCCGCACGCGGCTCCCCCGCGACTGCGAGGAGGCTAAGGCGGCCCACCGGCCACCGGGTCCCACACACTGACTGGCGCTCTTTGGAGGCTGTGCCTTTCTTAACTTTTTCCTGTAATGTTCGATCATAGTTTGGGAATTCCAGAAAAAGGAGAAAAATATCCTTCTTTTTTTTTTTTTTAATACTCTCTCTGTCTTGGAAGTTTTGATCAAGTCCTGATTCTGGAGCTGAATTACTTGCGCGCAGGAGGAAACGTGGCACTCATTACGAGAATATCCTGGACACATGGCTAACAGTCAGTAGGAAAAAGAAATTCTCAGAAAATGGTGCGAGCCAGATGGGTTATTGGGCCCCGTGTGAAGCCCGAGCTTATTTACCGGAGCAGGAGCGGGGGGGCCGCGTTAGCACAGACTGCCTTCCTGGGACCATGTCCTAATTGGCCTCAGGAAGCACTCAGCCACATTCAGCCAGTCTCCCAACACTAAGTTCTGATTCTAAATCAGCCCATGGTTAGGTCGGACCAAACAAGGTGCTTATTTACTTATTTATTTATTTTAAAGGGAAACAGTGGTGCCTTGTAGAGCTTCGCACGCTCGTGACCTCAAGAAGGGGTGCTTTAAAATCCTGGTGACACCAAAGTGACCCTATTGACGGGGAGAGCCAGTTGCTACACGTGCAGGCGGGCGTGAGAAGAGAAGGAAGCCCTAAGTTCGGGATCAGCAACCCCCTCCAGGGGTGCTCCCAGGACCCAGAGCCGCCCTCCGCCCCGCCCGGAGAGGACCGGCAGCGCCCTTCCACCTCCGCCGGCCCCGTCCTTGGATGTCCTCCACGGGCGACGGGATCCAGGCCAGAGCGAGCCAGGCTTGCCGGCGCCACTCTCGGTCCCACACAGCCTCCATCGGATCATCCTACAGGGCAAGGCCATCTGCTCCGACACTGGGAAACCGAGCCTCGGGGTCCCCTGGGGAAGCGCCCGTGGTGCGGGCGTCGCCTTACAGGTGTTTCCGGCAGATTTCCGTTCTGACCTCCAGCAGCCCTCTGCACACTCAGTTGCTCAACTCCCAGGCTTCCCCTGGTAAGGTGCTGTCCCCGTCCCCGGGGCCAGCCCAGCCCGTCCCACGCAGCTCCGACACAGCTCAGACGCCCCAACCCCCTCGCTCTGGGTAACTGTGCGTCCCGGCCCCTGGCCTCCGTGATGCTCCGTTGTCCCTGACATCACATGCCACGCCTGGCCGGGCGCCACACTGCTCTGTCCGCAGGGATGCCCACCCGCCCAGGGCCTGGGGCTGGGAGACCCCCGTGAACCCAACTCACAGTCCCTACTCAGTGAGCCCTCCTCCTGAAGCTGTGTCCGCCCCGCGGCAGGGCAGACGTCCCCTCCGGCAGCCCACCGACGCTGCCGTCCGCCCTCCCTGCTTGTCTCCGGGCTCACTGCAGGCTCGGCGTGCCCAGCGACAGCCCGCAATAGTGGGATGTCCCCCACGTGGCTGCTCAGGAAAGGTGCCCTGACCTACCAAGGATGCCTTAGAGGAAGAGGGCCGAGACGGTATCACCGTGTGGTACCCCGAGGACCGTGCCCTTTTCACGTACGACTGCGTTGTGTCTCCACGGAGTCCCCTTTGAGGAAACCCCAATGAGATGGGAGCTCTTGCTATGGAATTGACGGTTTTAGAAGACCTTCTAGCTCCCCCACACCCAATACCGTGTCAGGTTAAGACGACCCCCGTTTGCAGAGACCAGCAGCTATGAGCCAGCGTGAGTGGTGTCCTCTGCTCTGTGCCCTTTGGAGTGAGTGGCTGGCAGAGGGTCAGGCCGGCAGGGGACACTGGGGACATCCTGTGCCAGACTGCGCTCTAGAAGGGCAGCGCTCCTCCTCGGACGGGAGCCGGGAGAGGTGCCCGGTCCATGCGGGCCTTCTCTGCCTCTGGAGCTCCCCCGGCCCCTGCTGCCCAGACCCCACCCAGCCGGCACCAGCGCCTTGCCAACAGAGCGGCCGTCTGCCCCATGGCCTGATGTGGCCCCAAATGCGTCACCGTCACTGTCAGTGTCCCCGGCTCTGCCTTGGGGAACAGCAAGACTGGGTTAGGGGGTCTTGGAGAGACAGGCTTGGTGAAGGGGTGGGTCATCCGGCTCCAGCTTGGCCACCGCAAACGGTCTCTGAGCCCCTTTTCTTGGCCACTCAGCTGCGAAGGGGCAGGGGAAGGCCAGACATAGTTGTCCGCAGGGTCTCTGTGCTTCTCTAGAATTTCAGATGGAAAGGAGAATGTAGGGCTCCTGCTGCCGGAGCTCGCGGCCCTTGGCTGCCCACCCGCTGGGGGGAAGGGGGCGTTCCCACGTGCTCTCAGGGGCATGGCTCAGGGGAGCCCCTTGACCCGGAGGTGGTCACCTGACTTGGGGCAGTGTCCTTCACTTCCACCCTTGAGGACTGGGCGCTTGGGGACAGGTGATGACTCATCGCTGGAACCCCCCCCCCCGGCTCCCCTGGGACTGTGAGCGCTTCCGTTTGTCAGTTTACGGTGTACACGATTCCATTTGTAAGCGTCTTCCTTGCGGCCGGTGAAAAGTCCATAATGAACCAAGACCTCCCATCTGAAATACCGCTCTAACTCTCGGAAAGATTACACTTCCCAAGCTCCTAAAAGCCAACAAAGAGAACCACTTGGCTTCCACGTAGAGTTGAATTAAGAAGAGGAAAGGAAACCCCATCCCTTGAAGCCTCCCTCTCCTTGAACTTCGGCGCTGACCGGTTGGCAGCCGCGCGCTCGGGGCTGGCTCTCGGGCACCCAGACCCCGTGGGGAGGCGGACTCGCCCGCCCCAGGCGGGCAGCACTCCGGCCGTCCCGGCACTGGGCACTGGGAGACCGCGGCCTCCGTCGCCCACAGTGACCATGGCTGCAAGCTGCCCGTCCTGGGGGATGGCCCAAGTCCCGGGACCGTCGGCCCGCCCACCCCACGCGCGAGCGCGGACATCCCTCCCGGACTCCAGCGCCGGTCCCGGGGACAGGTGTGCCAAGGCTGCTCCGGTGTCCGCACCTGCTTCCTGAGAGACCCCCCCCACCCCTCCCCGGAGACTCCTCGCCTGCCTTCCCCTCCTTCCTGCCAGAGTCTCCGAGAGCCCCGAGCTCGGGTCAAAGCAAAGGCAGGCTGGGCGCGCGCCGCCAAGCGAGGGCTGACCGCTGGGAGAGCCATCAGCCGCGCCGTGTGACGATGAACCGAGCAGTAAATTAATTAATCATCATTTTATGCCTCATCAAGCACTTTGCTGAAGCTCTCAACAGGGGCCTTTCCATGAGCCAATGGGAAGCAGACTGTTTTGTTTAGCCGGGTGAGACTTCCATAAACAGGAGAGGTTTTGACAACCTAATAAATATGTCATCCGTCTCTGCCATGGGCAGCAGCCACCCCACCTGCAAAGTGGTGGGGTTCTGCCCGGCCTGGTGGGCAGTGAGTGATGGCAGAGACATGCCCGGGTAGGAGGCAGTCGGGAGGAGCAGGAAGCGGGGGGGAAGCTCCCAAAAGTTCCTTCAAGTTTTCCGGGAGGAATGCCACCAGCGTCCGGGATCCCCTGACGGTCCACACCGCAGGAGCACAATGCCCTACTGCACGTGCTTCCAGCAGTGCCCCCACATTCATCATGCAGGACGCAGGCTGCGAGGGGCTCCCCCACAAGCTCCCCGATTTGGGGACCGGAGCGTATTCTAAGAATGCGCAGGCAAGACGCTGCCGAGAAATCGAGCTCGTGGTGAGATGCCTCCTCACCAGCTTGGAAAGAAATCATGGCAGCTGCTTCGGAAGGAAGTTTCAAGTTAACCTCAGCTCACCTCTGTTAAAACCGCACGCCGGCGTAGAAACCACCTTTCTGTAGGACAGCAGGTCTTTGTAAAGCTAAAGAAAAGTTGATATTTGGGTGATAATTCCAGCGGCTTTTTCAAATGCTTTACTTTATGTTTTGGAAGCACAATGCGAACTCTGACCCGATGTCGGGACAGGACCCCGCAGGACCAAAGAAACGCAAACACCAGACGGGACGAACGCCGATTCCTCACAGGCCTGGGGCTCGTCAATGACTCCCGGTCAGATTTTTAAAGTGAGTTTAAAATACCCACCTGGACGGCTTCTGAACGCCACCGGAGGCCTACCCGGCAGGCCCCCAAGAAGCCCTTCCTGGTGCTGTCGTTTCTTTTCAGGCTCCTACGGGAGCCTCGGAGCCCCAGCAGGATGGTCCGTGTGCGGCACCTGCCGCATTGCTTTCCTCTAGCAGTCATAGAGCAGCTCGTAAGGGCATCAAGCACACCCGGACCCGTCTGATGTGTTCTTTACACTCCGTCTGGGGTTCCAAACCCCGAAGAACCAAAGGGCATTCATGCAGAAGGCCCTCGAGCTCAGGCCCACAGATATGCGCACGGAGAGGACTCCCGCCTGCATCCCAGGTTGAGAGAATTGCTGGGACCTTCCCATTTGCTCTCGCAGCCTCCTGCCCCTGCTTTCCAGGTGCGAAGGGGCTCTCTGGACCCAGAACCTAGGCCTGGACTCGGATAGGGGCCAGCCGTGCAGGTGGCCTTGCCTCGGCTGTCCCCTGGATGCCGTCCATTCCCATTCCCTCACAGCGGCGGGTAGGAGGCGGTGGCCGCGTCCACGGTGACATAAGGCGGGCCAGCATGAGCTCCCCCCGCTCTCCCGGACTCCAAATCACCATTGGGCTGCGAGGAGATGGCACCGTTTTCCTCTGAAAGATAACAAGATAGGGGACCTTAGAACACGCCGAATAGTCCTAACAGATTCTATCCATCACATCTGGAACGTGCACCATTCTTTGTGTGCATTCACGGCGTAGACAGATCTATAGGACAGCCTTGATGATTAGGGATGGCTGGCTCACTTCTGCACCTTATGCCACACGGTGCCCCCTCCGTGACATTCTTTTGTCACCTGGGCCACGTCACGGTCAGGATGGGCTCTCGGGGCCAAGAGCAGAGGCCACGCCTGTGTCCGCCTGCAGGCCACGCGGTGGTCAGGGTCGGCTGCGCAGCACACGGCAGACACGGCACGGAACCACATTACACAAAGGTTCTGGAAGGACTGAGATGACAGAGGCCAATGACCTCACAGGTGATTTCTTTAAATGTTGCCTCTTTGTTTCTGATTTTCTTATTTTTAAAATTTGGGCAGGAGAACAAGTAAGTACTCCTTACTCCTTACTTACAAGGAGTAAGGAAGAAGGGAGGAAAGGAGGTCAAGGTCAAAGACAGGGACTCTGTCTCGCCCCATTTCGTTCTTGCTTTCCCTGGTTCTGTTGCTGGAAGCAATGAGGACATCTGCCCAGGAAGGCAGCGTTTCCCATGTGTGCCGTTCTGTGAGTGTTCCCGAGATGGCGGTAGGAATCCCAAGTTCACGGCTCCGCTGGTGGCACTCTGGTAAGTTTGCAACACTGTGCTAGTCCTGTCTCCCCTTTGGGTTCACGAGCAAATGAACACAGTAAAGACTAGCGTCTTCCTGTAGTGACCAGTTTAATTTGCTTTAACCTCGTTTCTCAAATGTGTTAACCATGGAGTCCTTCCTGGAGGAGAGGCTCAGGAAGCTCTGAGCACACACGCCTGCTCGGCCGCGTGCAGTGCTGACCCGTGCACACGTTCGTCCTTAGGCGCCGAGGGCCGCATAGCTGAGCACTGTCTCCCTTCGACCGCTGTGCGCGCTGCCCCGGGGGTCCGGCCTTCCTGGCGTCTCCGCAAAGGGCCCTTCTGCTCTGTTACGCACACGTCCCCATGTTTTCCTTTATTTCTAAAGTCTAGCATCTTCAGTGGGAATGACGTTGCCCCAAAGGGGGGCAGAAACTGGTTTTTAGGGGGCAAAACACTCTTATTCTTTTTATATATAAAACACAGATACATTGTGTGCCTGCAGTATTAAAATTTACGCGGGTGGGAAAAGGCTCCTTAGGGGAACGATGATGAAAAATGAAAATGAGAACCATTGCTCTATTTGATTTGTCAAATTATGAAGAAAGCATAGTTGAGTCTCACACACACACACACACACACTTCAGTGTTCCTATATTGTTTGTTGAAGATAATTTTAAGAATGCCATAACTTCCATGGCGCCTGGGTGGTTAAGGGTCCGACTTCGGATTTCAGCTCAGGTCATGATCTCAGGGTCATGAGATTGAGCCCCGCGAGGGGCTCTGTGCTGAGCTGGGAGTCTGCTCAAGATTCTTTCTCTCCCTCTGCCCCTGCCCCACAGCTCTAAAACAAAATCCAGCGGTGCAACTTCCTCACTGGATGCACATTTATCAGCACATGACATCGGTCTTCACAGGGCCTGGGCTGTAGTATTTTGCATTTCATAGCAGTATTTCTACTTTGGCTTGGATTTGGTTTGATTTCACTGATAGGTACTGGCCCATATTTTTCTTTTCTTTTCTTTTTTTGTTGCTTCTCTTAAAATGTTTTATTTAAATTCAATGTAGTTGACATAAGTGTATTATTAATTTCCGAAGTCAAGGTCAGTGACTCATCAGTTGCGTACGACACTCAGTGCTCATCACATCATGTGCTTCCCTTAGTGCCCATCCCCCCCAGTTACCCCATCTCTCCACCCATCTCCCCCCCAGCAGCCTTCAGTTTGTTTCCTGGAGTTGAGTTTCTCATGGTTTGTCTCCCTTTCTGATTTATTTCCATTCAGTTTTCCCTCTCTTCCCCCATGATCCTCTGCACTGTTCCTTATGTTCCACATATGAGTGAAACCAAAATGATAATTGTCTTTCTCTGATGGACTTATTTCGCTTAGGATAACACCTTCCAGTTCCATCCACATCATTGCAAATGGTGGGTATTCACCCTTTCTGATGGCTGAGCAATATTCCATTGTACATATGGAGCACATCTTCTCTATCCATTCGTCTGTTGAAGGGCATCTCGGCTCCTTCCACGGTTTGGCCACTGTGGACATTGCCGCTATGAACACTGGGGTGCAGGAGGCTTTTCAGATCACTGCGTTTGTATCTTTAGGTAAATACCTAGTAGTGCAATTGCTGGGTCATAGAACAGTAGGGAGGTGCCTCTAAAAGTTAAAAATGGAACTACCCACATCTTTATTTTCAATCTTCCCTTGTCACTTGACTTGGAGGACTTTCTTACAGTAAGCAGAGTTGGGTTTTGCTTACAATCTGACCCCAGCCCTTCCTGAATTTGGAGGGAGCTGTCGAGCCCACTGACAGTGAGCGCGACAGCTCAGGGGAGGGTCTCTACCCGTCCCAGTCTGTGCCCCTCCCGGAGCAACCACGCTCAGGTCTACAGCCCCTCCAGAGAGGAAAGCCCACACCTGGGTAACTCG
Source organism: Potos flavus (assembly GCA_028534135.1). Taxonomy (NCBI): domain Eukaryota; kingdom Metazoa; phylum Chordata; class Mammalia; order Carnivora; family Procyonidae; genus Potos; species Potos flavus. The sequence goes on along the minus strand of CM052895.1, from coordinate 132,122,890 downwards.
CCCACCCTCTCCTTCCTGTCGTCTAACTGAATCGTTTAGAAAGAGTCTACTTCCCCAGATCTACTACTGCCACACTCCTAGTTCTGCTGAGACATTGTAAGATTAATTTCACTCTGTAATTTGCTATTCCATGAAGTCTGTGTTTTCCCAGCATCCTTAGCTAACGCGTGTGTTAGAGACTCCTCTCGCCGTGTCACCGTGCACTCAGATGTCGCTTCATACGGGGCGGATTGACTGGGTGCCACTCTCTCCCCACCTCTGTCTTTTCCTAGCTCAAAATTTCTGATTCCACTGTCCTTTGGCCAACAACCTCTTGATTATTTCCTTACGTAGCAAACACAGTGATGTTCTCTTGATAGTCTCACATGTTCAAGATTATTTTCATTTGTCCTGAAAGATGAACGACGTCTCGACTGAGGATACAGAATTCTTACTCACCATCCTCTGCTCCAATCCCCTCTGCCTCCGGCCTCCAGCTCCGCCGACGAGAAGGCTGAGGCTGCCCCCGTGCCCTTCCCCTGTGAGTCACTCCAACTTCTGTCTTGAAATTCCTATAGACTTTTGAGGGTACAATTAAAATCTTCCATGTTATCCAGCATTCCCACTTAGGAAAATTTACCTTCATAAACCGAAACACAGCTCTGCCATGAAACCTACCCAGAGATGCTTGTAGAGAACCAACTCAAGTGTTAAGCAGGATGGGGATATAGATATTATGAATCTTAACGCAGCCTGTGAAAAACAATCTCAAGTCTGTACGTATTGGCGGGCACATATCTTGGGTGAAAAAAGGAGGACTCTCAGGGTCGTGCATCTGTATTCCAGTTATGGGAGGAAAACACCTCCACTGGTGAAGACGCCCTACGCGGAGACGGGTAGGCAGGAGATGTGACGAGGTGGGCACCGGGGGCTGCTGGCGGGGGCCCGGGTGGGTCGGGGAGCCCAGAAGCTTCCTTTTCCTGTCTTCGAGCAGTTTCTTTTGTTACCATGAAGACTTCTCTTTGTGCGTCTTTAAAAATAAAGTAAAATAAAGCTAGAAGCAAATAAAATGCGCTGTGATCAAGCGACTCACCATCTGAACACCGTCAGTGGCCCCCAGCCGTGGCACTAGATCGGAACACGCGCAGCCTGTGTGCAAGGTCTTTGGCATCCGGCTTCCGGAGCCCAGCCGGCGGTGTCTGCCGCGGCCCGTGCGCCCGTCACGGCGGCCCTGCTGACCGCCCCTCACTTGCGGAGCCTTCCCTTCCTCCCACTCAAGCACTCACCTTCTTCTCAGACTCTGTTGGCACCCGGGCCTGCTTTCTGCCTCCTCGGAAGACACAGAAATGCATGTCCACGTGCTTCCGTCGACAAGTAAGCCCGGACGATCTTGTGTCTCATGGACACAGCTATCCCCAGATTATATTTTATATGAAATTTCGTATGTCGAGCTCTTGCTTCCCCAGCTATGTTAGAAGTGCATGAAGGTAGAGGGACTGTCCTTAAAAATATCATACCCATAATAATGGATCACTGATAATCCAGAGATAGATCGGTTCGTAGTCATTTGACGGTTTTCTAGAAAGCTGGACAGGGTAGCGGGGTCCTATTTCTGCCTGCAGAGCTTTCCTGGAACGGGACACATGGGCTATTTTATTGAGTAGGATTCAGCAAGTATCCCCACTGGCTAATCCTTTTTATCTTCCCAGCTCTAAAATATACTTATCAATAGCATGTGAGTAGGCATGTTTGGGGTCTACTATCAAAACATATTAACAGCATATTAAAAACAGATAGATAGATAGACAGACTCAGTTTTTCAGATAAATTTTTAGTGATGGAGAAACAATATTCCCAAGTGATGAGTGTCTTCACTTACTACCTAAGCACGAAATTGGTCACTGTCTCTTCCTTTTCTTATAACCTAGAAAAATGATGTTAAATTCTCCCATTTAAAATCAAGGAAAGAAAAAATATCAGCAATATGTAAACAAACTAGTGAGCAAACAATGAAGAACCAAAATAATATTTCCCCTGAATTTCTTTGTCCTATGCAGCGGGTGCTTGGTTTCGAGACAAATGCACAACTTCAGTCATCTCTGGCTTATCTGACTTTGACCTCAATCAGAGTCATTCTGTAGCGCGAGTGTCTTATTCTTAATTTTACCGATGGCCCCCGTGTCTGACGGCTATAGAATATCAGCGATACTTTCTTCTTATGAAGGGTTTGCAGGTGGCACACTTTCTGAGTCTCTCCACTTGGGGCATTTTCCAACATGAAGGACAACGTGTAGGAGAAGGAAATTTTAGAGGAGCACATAGATTTGCTCCTGTGTGAAGTAGCTGCCCTATCTCCCGTCAGCTGGGATAATTCGATGGGAGTATACAGCTAATGCAACTTCCTACTCTCTTTCTCATAAATGCTTGCAAATCAAGTTTTAAATCTTTGGACTTCAAAACAAAACAAAACAATTCACCAGAGTCTGTGTCGGCGTGGATGTTTCTACACGGGCTGCTTTGGCCATTTTGCCTGGAACACTGAAAGCCATGGAGTCCATGTGATTTTCTCTTTCCTTTTCAAAAAGTTTTTTTCTTTTTTCATTGTGGTCTTAATTGCTAATGCTTTTTTTTTTTTTTTTTAATTCTTCCTTAAGAAAGCTCAGGCCCTTAGGTTGGCCTCTGCTCTCCAGATATATTATGTTCTTTATTTTTTATTATTTTATTCTCATCCATTTATCTACCTTCTTTTTTTTCTTTTTTTTTTTAAGATTTTATTTATTTATTTGTCAGAGAGAGAGAGAGATCACAAGCAGGCAGAGTGGCAGGCAGAGGCAGAAAGAGAAGTAGGCTCTCTGCCCAGCAAGGGCCCGATGCGGGACTCGATCCCAGGACGCTGGGATCATGACCCAAGCAGAAGGCAGCCACTTAACAGACTGAGCCACCCACGCGTCCCATTTATCTGCCTTCTTACAGACATTCTCAAATCTCTCTTTTGGAATAATGATTCAATGTTTCATGGTGGAAAACTCATTCTGGTTTTATTAAATGCAGATGTGCTTCCTATGAAAATTTTAATATTTCTAAATCATCTGCTTCTCTTAATGCCAATATTAGGTGTCCTTAATGGCCTCCAGTGTCTTCTTGTTCTTTTAATCTCTGCCTTTTCTTAAGGAATGCTCTCCTATTTACCAGGGACTATGCATTCTTGCATTTCTTTAAGTGTATTAAGAGGCAACATGCAATAGAATGAAATTGGACCACTTTCTTACACCATACACAAAAATAAACTCAAAATGGATGAAAGAACTAAATGTGAGATAGGAATCCATCAAAATCCTAGAGGAGAACACAGGAAGCAATATATATGACCTTGGCCACAGCAACTTCTTTCAAGATACGTCTCCAAAGGCAAAGGAAACAAAGGCAAAAATGAACTATTGGGACTTCATCAAGATAAAAAGCTTTTGCATAAGAAAGGAAACAGTTGATAAAACCAAAAGACAACTTACAGAAGAAGATATTTGCAAATGACGTATCAGATAAAGGGCTGGTATCCAAAATCTGTAAAGAGCTTATCAAACGCAACATCCCAAAACCAAGTAATTCATTCAAGAAATGGGCAGAGGATATGAACAGACATTTCTCCAAAGAAGATAACAAATGGCCAACAGACAAATGAAAAATATTCAACATCACTCGGCAACAGGGAAATTCAAATCAAAACCACAATGAGATACCACCTCACACCAGTCAGAAAGGTTAAAATTAACAAGCCAGGAAACAACAAATGTTGGAGAGACTGTGGAGGAAGGGGAACCCTCTTACACTGCTGGTGGGAATGCAAGCGGGTGCAGCCAGTCTGGAAAACAGTACGGAGGGTCCTCAAGAAGTTACCCTATGACTCAGTAGTTGCACTATTAGGTATTTACTCCAAAGATACAAACGTAGTGATCTCAAGGGGCACCTGGACCCCAATGTTTATAGCAGCCATGTCCACAGTAGCCAAACTTCCATATGGAAAGAGCCCAGAAACCCACTGACAGATTAATAAAGATGTGGTATACATATAGTATGGATTATTACTCAGCTGCCAAAAAGGATAAAATCTTACCATTCGCAATGATGTGGATAGACTAGAGGGTTTTATGCTGAGTGAAATAAGTCAGTCAGAGAAAGACAATTATCATATGGTTTCACTCATATGTGGAATTTAAGAAACAAAACAGAGGATCATAAGGGAAGGGAGGGGAAAATAAAACAAGATGAAACCAGAGAGGGAGGCAAACTGTAAGAGACTCTTAACTCCAGGAAACACACTAAGGATTGCTGGAGGGGAGGTGGGGGGATGATGTAACTGGGTGATGGACATTACGGAGGGCACATGATGAAATGAGCGTTGGGTGTTACATACAACTGGTAAATCACTAAACTCTACCTCTGGAATGAATAACACACTATAGGTTAATTAACTGAATTTAAATTTTAAAAAGTAATTAAATTTTTAAAGAGAAAAAGAAAAAAAGAATATTAAGAGGCAATCTGGGTAACCCTCCGGGGCCCCCTCCCTCTCTGGGAGCTTTGTACTCTATCATTCAATAAACTTTACTATCGCTCAGTAAACCTTGTTTTGCTGCCTGCCAAAAAAAAAAAAAAAAAAAATAGGGATGCCTCAGGTGGCTCAGTCAGTTAAGTGTCTGCCTTTGGCTCAGGTCATGATCCTGGGGTCCTGGGATTGAGCCCCGCATCGGGCTCTCTCTTCAGCGGGGAGTCTGCTTCTCCCTCTCCCTCTGCCCTTACACCCTTACACTCATGCTCTCTCTCTCAAATAAATAAATACAATCTTTAAAAAAGAGGCAATCTGGCATTTTTTTCTGGTTCCTATAATAGAATATTCTATGGTCTCTTTCCCTTGCAGCCATTCGTCTGGAAACTCAAGGAGGTTTATCCAAACCTAATCTTTAGAGTATCCCTCCAGCCCTCATCTTCATCCACCTGCTTATGTGACTCTGCTTTGCACGATGTTAGAGCCCCCGGGCAGGTAGAGGGTGAGTCGAAGGGAGGACGTAGAAGATGCAATTTGGGCTTCCTCAAAATGGTGTGACTAATCAGTTCTGTGCTTCATAACTTTCCCTGGGTTTCTTGGCCTAGACTAGACGATGAGGAAGGAGCCTGGTGCCTTCCTCCCTCCTCAGGTTCATTTGGAGTGGTGCATTTGTTGTATATGGAGACAGAAAGACAGCAAAATGCTTAGATTGTCTTTAGTTGACATTTCTCCAAGAACCAGTATGAGCTTTCTTCATGTTCTGTATCTTCCCTAATATTTTGACGGCGAACTGGGGAGGCGTGAGTCTCCTTGAATCTTGGTCTTTCCCCCAGACTTATTTTATGATTCTTTGTAACTCACACTGTACTATTTTCCAAAATTCTAGCGACTTCCCAAAGGGTCTACAGCATGCTTTCGGCCATCTGATCTTGGACATCCTTTGGTTGCCTCCCCCGTCGTGGGCTGCCGCCATCCCGTGAAGGTCCTCCTGCCGACGGGACCTTCCTCCTCCCTGATGTCCATGTGCTCCTGCTCACCAGCCTCCCCGTCCTTTCCCTTCATCCAGCACAAGGAAGAAGGTATCAAGAAAGAATAAAAGTTGATACTAAAAGTTCTTCTTCTAGGACGCTCTTCCTGGGCGCTAGGCCACTGAGAGTGAGCGGTCGCGGAGCTCCGTCGGGGGACCAGAGGTCCCTGCCCCGTCCTCCACCTGCTTCTGGCCCGACAGCCCGGGGTAGCGCCGCAGCCACGCAGAGGCTGCAGGCTGTCCTGCAAGACACACATGCTAACGGCCCCCGACCAACAAGGCCGCCCTCTCTTCCCCACCAACGCTGACGAGACTCGAGAATTTTACCTGAGGTTGTTGAGAACCAGTAGGCCTTGGTCCGGATGAAAGGATGAATTCACTGTGAAACCATTGCTCAAACATTAACTCTCTGAGGGTTCTCCTTGATTTTATGACCAGCCTATGACTAGGTTTCTTCGAAATGTCTAAAATGTTTCCCTTTGTGTACACGGGTTAGTCCTCCCGAGGAGCGTCGGCCACCGTGGCTCCCCCGACCCCTGTGGCCACGGCGGCAGGCACAGTGCCGTGTCTGCACGGACGGTGGGCCCGTCTGTTTGTGTCCCCATGGACATTCAAGTCCCCCCCAGCCAATCGCTGGACATCTGCACCTGCACCTTTGCTCCTGAGAGGTCTCATGAGAAACGCGCGAAGACACGATTGGGAAGCTAACTTATGAACTTGATGTAGCGAAGCCTTTAGGAATATTTCAAACAAATGCAAAAGGGTTTCAGCTCAGATTTACGAAGCTTGCTGATTCGGCAGTTGTGTTGCGAAACACGCCCCAGTAATTAGACCGAGTAGAATCGTCTAGGAGGCGGTGTGCGGTGCTGATAATTGTAGCTCTCAGCCCTAAAACCTTCGGAGATCAAAGAAGAGAGTTCCGTCTGTCGCTCATTCACGCTGCCCGTGTGCGTGGACGGGGTGGGGTGAGGCTGTGAGCGGCCCGGGCTCACAGAGGCTGCATCGCTACACAAGCTCCCCCTGCGCCCAGGAAGGCGGGACGCGGTTTATCACACTCGAGCTCTCGGAAGGTCCGCACGGAGGCAACTCACATCACTGCCACTCGAATTTCAGTGGCCAGTGCAAAGCTCCCGTGCCTGCCTGAGCTCGGTGGGGCAGGGGAGGGATGTCCCACGTGTGGCTTTAAGGAGAAAACTCCAATGCTTACAGAGCAACCGAATCACATGGCGTGGTAGAATTAACTCCTTCGTCATAAAAAAATAAATATGGAACAGAAAGAGATCACAAAGGGAAAAGAACATGCCGAGAATATTTGCGCATCAGAAAAAGGCAATAAAACAAAGGGACCTCATATTCAAAACCGAATATCTATCCTACTCAGCTTTTTTTTTCAATTAAATTTATCACGACTTTTTTATTCGGTGCTACTTGATAATAACCTATGGTTTTAGGCCCTTAACCATGTCCTTTTAATTAATAAAATACAAAGTTTGGTGAGAAACTTTTTTGCAAATCATGATTTTCCAAAAGTTGCATTCTAAAACCAGGATCATAGAGGTTCCATCCCTGTCCCCGCCCTTCCCGTGATGTGCTTTTCTAAACAGCCTAGGAAGTTAAGTATAGGATTTACGTGGTGTGCTGTAGAAATCTCTTATCCTACTCGTTAGTTGGGATATCAAATTAATAGGATATGAGAAAGAACTTGTGTTCTACGAAGATTTTATTTTAAGGAGCTCTTGCTTTCATGTGATATAATTAGATCCATATTTTATTTAAATCTGTGTAGGGACAAGCCAATACATTATGAGCCAAAACCAGAAAAACAATCGTAGACCTTGTTTCCAGCATGTGAACCATGAGAACATCTGTGATGAGGACGGTCACCATAAGCTGACTCGACAGTCAATGCCACAGCGTCTAAAAATGGTTTTTTACACGTGGGGGTGGGAAGAAGAGGGAAGGATCTTTCCAGGCCGGGACAACCCCCCAAGCGCCTAGATTTATAAGGGCGTGTTTGCTGGCTGTGAGGGCAGATTACCTCACTGGGAACCAGAAAACTTCGTGGGATTAATTGCTCTATTGTTTTAGAGATGACTGCTCACATTCACCAAAGCCCCCGGGCCTTCTCAGTCACACTAGGTGATTTTTGAAAGAATGAAACCACCTTTTGTGATTCTGTAGAAAATTGAGAGGGGGGCATCTCCTCTTTTTTAAATAGTTTAAGCCACAAGATTGAAGAATCTTTCCTCTGAGGTAATCACTCCTTAAGCAAAAACTCTCCCTCGGCAAGCAGACGAAAGAAGACAGCAGCAGGAGAACTTTGCTTCAGTTCTCTGGACAGAGTGAGAAAAACGTGCCTTTTAACAGGGTTGAAAAGAGGAATTAAACAGATAGTACATCAGAGGACACGTTCTAGAAAAGTGCTTGTCTGGGGAAGAAGTGGGAAGGCCATCCCTTGTGCACCCCCAGCTCGGAGGGAGCGGGACGGTGCCGAGGGCCGTCGGAAATCTGCAAGGGGACCTGGGACGTCCTTCTCATGCTCTGCTGAAGGTCTGGGGAGAATGAGCACGGAAGAGGCAAAAGGAGGCCCAGCGAGAGCTCTGAGCCAGCGAAGAAATCTTAATGTTATTATTTCTGACAGTCTGATTAGCTCCCTTTTCGAGCGTCTACAAAAATAGAAATTGCAATGCCTCCTTCCGAGACTTCCGAGGCGTTGGCTGACCCATTAGTGCAAACGACGGTCACACCAGGCGTGGGCTGCAGTAGACGGCCTTCGGTTCTTGGCCGGGAGGGGGTTTCACCGAAGCAGGACTCAGAGGGTGCGAGTCTGTACGAACAAGACCCGCTGGGAGCTGGCAGAGCCTGCGCCAGCTGCGTCCCACGCTTTACCGGCCTTCGGGGGTCATGAGCACCCCGTCCGCTGCCGGCTGTTGGGAACCTTCCCAACCCCTGAGCCTCTGACTCGTTTCCTTTTTGAAGCTCATCTTTTTTTTTTTTCCCCAATTACTTTTATTTTATTTTTTCAGTGTTCCAAGAGTCATTGTTCATGCACCGCACTCAGTGCTCCCTGCAATCCGCGCCCTCCTCAGTACCCCCCACCAGGCTCGTCTTTCTGTTCGCGTCGGCTTACGATGCAGAGTTTGAGCTCTCGTCCCCACCAAGTAACGGGGAAGCTCGCTCGCTTCGGTTGTCCCTCTCACTGCCTGTGAAAACAGCCCTCAGCGCTCACTTAACAAGCATTTGGTTTATTTCCTGAGGAGGAGGGGGCGTCACCGCCATCCGTTGAGAAGGCCGCAGAAACAGGCAGGGCAGAGGAGGGCCAGCCGGCCTGCTAGCGCGTCATGCCCGTCCCCTCCCGGAGCCCCGGCCGGCCGCAGGCTCGCATCCCGCCGTCCCGCTCAGCCGGGTGGACGGCGCCGCAAGCGCTTCCACGATAAGGAAACCGGGCGTTAAAACATGATGGGGAACTCAGCCTCCCACCGTCCGTGTAGACGCAATAGGAGGAGATGTCCAGGAACTGACTTTGGTGCGTTGTCGTCGCCGTTGTGCTTGTTAATTTAATTTGTCTAAAAAGAGTGGAAAATGCCACGGAGCTCTCCCGGGGACACAGTGCTTGTGTCCCCAGCCCTGGGCGTTGGGCCCAGGAAGGCGGGGGGCCGCCGAGCCGATCCTACCCCAGGGCGGCTCCCCATCCTGGCTCACCGACTCTCCATCCCGATGCCCTTCCAGGGAGGGGGCCGGTCCTCTTGGCCCCGGGAGATCAGAAGCACCAGAGGCTGGAGAACACACCTAAGCAGGGGCCACGCCAGGAAGAAGCAGGAGGCTTCGGAGCGGGGAGAAGGGATCCCGGACCTCCCCCCTCCAGGAGCTGGGAAACGTGGCCAAAAAGAGTGTGCAGCCGCCGTCCACGTCCACAGCCCTGAGCCCCGAGGCCGTGGCTGGCGGAGGGGCCCCTGCTGCAGGAGTGTGAGGGTGGCTCCCTCGCTCATTCAGCTCGGAGCTAAGTGATGGCCCCATCCGCCCGCCCGCCCGTCACCTGCGTAGACGCCCCGTCCGAGTCCGGGCAATGGTGGGCGTGCTTACTCATGGCCCGAGGAAGCCAGAGCAGAGCAGGGCCGGCCCCGGACAGGGCTCAACGGGGCTCCCTCGTCCGCCGCGTGAGGCAGGGGACCCAGGGGCGTCGCTGTCTGTCCAGCCCCCCGTGTGATGTCTTCTGCTGGGAGGCTGGCAGGGGCGCAGGGGCGTCCTCTCACCCCCCTGGCAGGTCTCATGTTCCCTCAGCACCTGTGGCTTCACGTGAACCCTTTGATGCCAACAAAATTATCTAATTGTTGTCTTCTGTGTTTCCCTGAAGATTACCCCAAAGTGTCTGAAATCGGACACGGCACTCTAGTCTTTAAATCAAGGTTGAATCTAAATTGGGTTGGTTTTAGCTCACTTATGGTAGGGCCTTTGGGGCTATTTCATAAAATTTCCAGTGCAAGGAGAGAAACTACCACTTCTGAGAATTTAGGGACTCTCATCCACTATTCTAGATGCTTCTACCAAGAACTTCTCATTGAAGGTGCCAAAAGCCCTAGAGAAGGCACGATGTTCTTCTATTTTGGGGGCAAGTAAAACTGAACGTCCCCTTCCCGGGCTCTCCGCTGGGCTGTCCGTCCCAGCGCCCTTCGGTCCTCTGAGGCTCCCGGAGCATTACCGAGCCCCCCGAGTGACGCACGTCCCCACCTAGGCTGTGACCCACATGCCGAACCCCGGGCCTCGGCAAGCCGGATGCCTCACATGAAGACACTCACATGGGAGACAGATGGAAGAAAAAACGAACTGATTTACTGGACTAAAATTCCATTTCCCTCTGCTTCATTGATTCTGTCCTTGCTATAATTATGGAAAATTCTTTCACACAGCCTGTAAAAAGATGTTCTTTCATCTGAGTGGGAATCGGGTCCTACTTTGAAGTGGCCGGCCTCGGCTGCTCTGCTCGGCGGCCCCACCCACCGCCCCGGGACGGGAAGGGTGCCGCGCCGCCCCCGCAAACGAGGACGGCACGCACTGTGTGCGCGCGGGTCCCGGGGACCGCGGCTGGGCCAGCTCCAGACCGCCGAATGGAGCCGTCTTGCTCCTGCATGGCTTCTCCTGGTCCCAGCCGTATCCTAGGGAAGTAAAAGAAAAGAAAAGGAAGGAGAGAAGGGAGGGAGGGAGGGAGAAAGAGAGAGAGAAAGAAAAGAAAGAAGAGAAGAGAAGAAAGCAGCCCATTAAGCACAAGCCCACAACTCTCTGGGGTTTCGGGATGTGCTGACAGCTCCGAAGGAGAGAAGAGCCCGCGAGCACAGGGACCAGAGGTGACATCTTCCCACTAAGCCCAAGTCCATCACCTAACTACCGCGCGACATGAGATGCGTGGCCTCCCCAGTGATGGGGCCGAGGGGCTGGGGCGGAGTGCGGGTCTTCACGGGGGCCGCCAGCTCCCGTGGGCCAGGCCGGCTGGCTTCCCTCGTCCGTTATCCCAACGTCCTCCTCAGGAGCACGGCATGGAGTCCGGATCCCAACGGAGGAGAAGGCAGCCACCAGTTCAATGAGTGGTTTGCACGCGCGCGTGCCTTCCCGGGCCGGCCCTCCGTCTTCCCGGGGACAGCGGCGCTGGTGGGGCGCAGGCCGGGGCTGCGGGCGGCTGGGCAGGCCGGCTTCTCACCGACCATCTGAGCCTCGCCCAAGACTGCCCGGCCAGAATTCACTTCCCTAGAATGTTGTTAGTCCAAACACTCGATTTGCTCTTAGGGTAAAGTTCCTGCTTAATGAGCCGCGCTCCTCACGCTAACCCCCTCCAGGCGCCTCTCCGGGTTAGTCAACCCAGATGCAGGCGCAGCGTGAAAACCTGTAAATCTTCAGCTGCCACCGCAGGCGGGGAGGAAAAAGGTGAACCGGGCTCGTGGAAGAAGCTTTCCCAGGTGCTGCTTTGCAAGCGGAGAGCTCGAGGAAGGTTCTGCCGCAGCGGTTGCTGGAGATAAAGATCGCGTCAACACTGCCTCGGGGCCGGGGCCGCAGCCGAGAGCGCTGTCCTCGCGCAGACCACACCGGGGCCTGGGGGCTCGCAAGGCCCCACACTGGAAGCCGTGGGAACCACCGTCCCCCCAAGAAACACAGCTCCCAGAGGCCAAAACTCAGGGAGGGAATCATTTTCTGTTCCACACCACGATCCAGTGCAGCGCAAACAACACCCTGAAACATTGAGTCAGGACCCCAGGAGCTCGAATTTACTCTGAGCTTTCACTTCTGCTCATCCCGAGTTAGCTCCTAAGTGGGCATGGGCCCTGTCCCGCTGCAATTCTAAGGCTAATAATTCTTTCTGGGATACGGAAAAGGAGAGGAACGCTTTCCCGCGGTGGCGTCCCAGAAGCCGAGGGAAGAATGCACGCGGCGGCCTCCCCTTGGCTCGCCCCCCGCTGCCCTGGGCCGCACACCCGCCCCAAACATAATTGGATTCCAGGGCGAGGGCGGGAGAGGAGCGATAAAGCTGGGGAGAATTTCCACACAAAGGCACACAGCCCATTTACATTTTCATTGGCTTCACAAGAAGAAAATGTGCAGCTGGTGGAGTTTTTCTAATTCTTGCCATCATAGAAAAATTACCATCTTCTAGGGTAAAGGCCATTATGCTTGTGTCCATGATATTGGCCCGAACTTGGAAGGAGTCTGGAGCATCAGAAAATAAAAAAAATAATAATAATAAAAAAGTAAGGAGGATAATGTTTTCATTTTCTCCTTTATATTCCAGAACCTGGTTTGAACTGCATTGGCTGGGGGATTTTTTCCTTATGAAAATAGCATTATGTGTGACATCCAGGTTTCCATAAAAATGATTAAAACCAGTGTCTTTGATGATATGTATTCGGCATCTATAAATAACATCAGTATAAATAAATTCCAAAGCAAAGATGGGCAGAAGTAAGTCGTGTCGGATTTCATTCACGGTTCAGCTAAACTGCCTTTCAGTTTCACCATTTGTAAATTTAGGACCAGATCGCGGCCCGTGTAAGCAGGCGGGGAGCCCCCCAGGGCCTCGCCCATCGCCCATCGAGAGGGGCTTCCACGACCGCCAGAGGCCACAGGGCGTTGGCCCCGGGCTGGGGCTCCGGGCGGCTGGGGCCCTGCCGTGAGGAGAGGCCTGTGATCAAGGGGACGCCTCGGCCCCCGCCTTCCCTTTCTTGCCGCCTGGGGAATTCGGGGCCGAGCTGTCAGACGGATCTCTCCGTGTCCGCTCGCGTCATGCTGAATGCCTACTCCCGGAAACAGTGCTGAGAAGTTCTGATTTTTTTTTTTAATAGTTGGATCTTGTCTTCTTGTTACTCTCCTGCTCTGAACGGCAGAGGGCTGGATGCCTGCAAAGGCCGTTTTCACAAAAACCCGCGTGTGTTTGGAGTGAGTCCTAAGAGGGCAGAGTTTATGGGGAAGAGAGGAGAGAAAACTGCATGACCGGCCTCAGGACCTTCTCACGGCGACTCCGGGCACCAGACGGCCCGGCCGCTCACGCCAGTAGCCGCTGACGGTCTGCAGGAACCTACACGGGCCTACAGCTCTCTGCTCCAAACAGCAGCGTAAAATCACCAAAGAGCTTCCTCCAAGAAAGGAGTCCGTGTGGTCAAGCGGGTTATCACCAAAGACCCAGGGGACCTCCCGGGCGGGGACAGGGCTGGCCCCAGGCCTGCAGGAACGAGCGGGTGCACAGAAGTCTTCTCCACGAGCTGGACTCGAGGCGGTGTGGGGGCTCCTCGCACCTGAACTGTGTTTGGAGACAGTGGAACCCTTAGCCCGCCGCACAGACGCCGCCCCAGGCCCCCAGCCCGCTGTGCACGGGGTCCCCTCGGGCTCTCCTCCAGGGGAAGGAGGTGTCCGGGCACCTCCCGGCCGCGGCCGCCGCCAAGCCCAGGCCCCCGGGCCCCCTGGCCGAGCCCCGCGCGTTCCTGCCAGCGGGCAGTGGCCCAGGCCTCCCCACACCGTGGCGCTCCGACGGCAGGGCTGTCCTCTGTGTTCTTGGCCGTTTCCCTTAAACAGACTCCCTTTCTTTGTAACTTCATAAAGTTCCTTTAAAACGAGACTGAACGTCATGTTGTAATCAGTCATTTGCTGTTCTTTTTTTTTTTTAAATACAAGTATACTTAGGACAACATGATACCATTAAATCCTAGAATTAAAATGAACCATCATTTACAAGGATTAGCAACCTCAACCATTTACGCCGCGTTCCTCACTCAGGAAAGCCGGATTCTCGCAGAGAACGATGTAGCTGTTTAGGAGAAGTAATAAC
>CM052895.1:132091742-132108536 GCA_028534135.1 Potos flavus | reverse complement strand
CACCTCACCTGTGCATCTCACCTGTGTACCTCACCTGCGCATCTCACCTGCACTCACCTGCACACCTCACCTGCGCACCTCACCTGTGCACCTCACCTGTGCATCTCACCTGTGTACCTCACCTGCGCACCTCACCTGCACTCACCTGCACTCACCTGCGCACCTCACCTGCGCTCACCTACGCGCCTCACCTGCACACCTCACCTGCGCACCTCACCTGCGCTCACCTACACGCCTCACCTGCACACCTCACCTGCGCACCTCACCTGCGCTCACCTACGCGCCTCACCTGCACACCTCACCCGTGTACCTGACCTGCACTCACCTGTGCACCTCGCACACCTCAGCTGCACGGGCTCCCCGTCTGCTGAGCGGGACGACCCGGGGAGCGTCCATTCACGTGGGCCATGTGAGGCTGTTATGGATTAACAATGAATCAAATTCTGGCTTTCATGTTAAAACTTAGATTTCATTTTATCTGAATTTCCGAGTTGTCTGGGGGCACAAAAATGTCTGGCCCCACAGAGTTTTGATTGCCTGCCCCAGGGAAATCAGGAGTTGACATTTTGTTTTTCCCAGGGGTGGTGTCAGCTGAAGGTTGCGTTTCCTCTGGAGAACGTCGTCGCGGCATTGATGTCACGGAGGCACCACTGGTGGGCGGCCACTCGTAGGTTACAGCTGAGGAACAGACTCCCGTCTCGTTCTTAATGCCACGTGCCCCATACGGAGAAACAGCAGGAGCATCAGAGGGTGGGCACGCCGTCTTAGACCATGACCTTCCCACCGTAAAGCCCTGGAGACTCCGAGAAGCAGAGCATGTGGTCTCAGCAGATATGCCAGCACCCTGGTCATGATTCTGAACGTCACCCTTGGCACCAGCCCGCCTGCCGGCCCTCCTTCCTGCCCTCCACCTTCCCAGTCCCCAGGCCCCTTATAGGCCCTGGTGTCCTGTCCTGCAGGGTCCCTGGCCCGTGCCTGGGCCACCCACATGGCTGCGTCCTCTGAATCTGCCATGACCTGTAGTCACAAGCAATGCAGGCAACAAGTTCATGTCTCCTCCCAAGAGTGCCCACATTTCAGGGAGGCCACAATTAGCAACAGGGATATTATTCAGATGCCAATGTTTTCACAAAGATCATAAAACCTACAATCACGTCGTCTGTGAATTTCTTCGGTTTTGCCTGGAAGTCTCCCTGAAGACATCACTCCCATGAGCACAGACCTGGCTGCAGCTTCTCGTCAGGTCGTCCGGAGATACGACCACGACCTGCCAGCCTCCTGGGGTGAAATGTCCTCCCTGGAGTTTCCAGCAGGCCCAGGAGGGATCTCTTGCCCGCTAATAGCCCCATCCCGTATGCACATTAGCTGCTAGTCTTTCCAGGACATCGTGGGCTCTCCACGGCTTCTGCCCATGCATTCGCATGTGCTCCGAGGGCCTGCACGGGTCACTGGCCCAGGAGAAGGCACCCCTGACCAGCCGGCCACCATGCCACCGCTCTCTCTGACCCATCCTCCACTCCCAGCGCCGCTCTTAACCACCGTGCCTCCCCATGGCTTCCCGCCATTCGTAAGACAAAGATGTTGGAGGGGGAGGGTGTAGGGGCAAAGCTGGAAGGTGACCTCCAGACTCCCTCATCATACACCTGCCTGCCCCAGGCTCTGCACCTCACCCCTGACTTCTAGTGCCTTCTACACAGAGCTCTGGCCTGCACTGAGCCCCTTTGGGCAAGGCCCCATGACACGCCCTCAGAGCCTCAGAATGGCCAGGTCCCCCCTGACGTTCTCGTCCCAGGATCTTGGACTCTCGCATCTCCCAGGACATTGCGTGGAGCTCAGCAGGTTCTCAGTAACAACTTCCTCAGTGGATGAGGGAGTGATGCAGCATTCCTGCCATTTCTCCTAAACCCAACCAACCTTTAGATTCATTTGTAGGGACCTAAAGAACTCCGTCAATTACTTTTAGGATCAATAATATGTTAGCGTTTCCCAACAGAATGCTTTATCTGGCAATGAAGTAAATAGACGGAGATTCACGTACATTACATTTAATTGTCTTTCTTTTAAGCAATCATAATCAATACAGTATAAAGATGAATAAGATGCTAAGATGACAGCTCATTCAGCAGCACGTCCTAGAGCTGACACCCTGGCCCCACCAGGTGCTCCGAACGGCACAGGCAGACAGGGTGTGACCTCTCTCCTCCAGGGAACGGAATCTGGTGGTCCTAGTAGACCCCATCAACCAGCACTCATGCTCACGTGCCTCCCCACGTGCATGCAGACGGAGTGAAGCCGTGAGGCCTCTAGGGGCTGAGGCCGGTGCGGGAGACGCTCATCCTGGTTCGTCCTGGTAATGGGATGAATCTCCCTCCTCCTTCACGAGGCTGCTCAGACTCCTGCACGGATGGTAAGAACTCGGGAGCACAATCTAAGTCCCAGAGACAGGAAAATTCTGGAAGCCACGGCGCTCCCTCCAGCCTGCTTCTGAGCCCTTCCTACTGTGGGCTGGGCCGCGGGGGTGCAGCACAGGGCGCCTGGCGTTCCTGGACCAGCGGACCACGGAACGGTCCACACCCGTCTCTCCGTGTCCCTGACGGTTCCCGCCGCGGGGCCATCCGGCCGCGACGCCGTAGAGCCCGTGGTCCGGCAGGTGCAACACGCGGGGCAGCACAGGGCGGCCCCGCACACTCGTGTCCTGAGAAGTGACGTCACTCTTGGCTCCCGCAGAGCCTCCCGGCACATGCGGAGAGCGGGGCACCCCCGCCAGAGCGCGCGGGTCCCGTGTCTGCAGGGCGGCTGCAGCGGGCGCCCCAAGCGCCTCTGTGAGCATCCGGTTCCCTGCGTGCCTCCCCTCGACCTTCAGTCCGTGGGTCCCGCTATCAGCTCACTAAGCCCCCAATTCCCTGCTGGTAGATTCCATAAGAAACACTCCTTGGGAACCTGGTGGGAGCGGAGGAGGGAAGAGGAGGGTGTGAGCGAAGACACACGTTCAGAGGACACTTTTCCGGGGTCCCCGAGACCACCCGGGGTCCGGCAGCTCCCCGGGAGGACTCCCAGGACTCGGCGTAGCCTCACGCTCGTGGACACGAGGCAGGTCAGCAAGGGAAGGGCATGAGCGTGGAGTCCAGGGCAGGCGGGGCCTGGCTTCCACAGCCCTCTCCCGGGGGCTTGGAAGGACGCGCTGAACTCCCCAGAACGGAGTCGGGCTGGGGGGGAAAACCCTGTCCGCAGGGGGGAGCTCGTGGAGACGCAGACCCAGGGGCCTTCCCGGGGTGGGTCCTGCAGGCCCCTCGGACTGCCCCGTGCGGAAATCCCAGGCTCCCGGCAGGAAGGCGGGACTCATCGTGAACGCAGTTTGTAGGGCACTTGGGGTACAGGGACCCCTCTTCTCAGGTGGGTGTCCAGATGCTCCCTCAGTCACGTTCCCAGACGCCAGCCAGGGCCACCTTGCCGTCAGGCCTTCCCAAATGCAGGAGGCTCCGGCCTGCTGTGCAAACCCTTTCCTGTGATTACTTTTGTCGCGATTTCGGGACACGGCAATAATGACTGTGAAACGGACGGTTTTAAATAGAAATCACAGGCGCTTGAGTTACGTATCGTAAAGACATTCCTGCTCATAAAGAGCTGAGAGCGAACACAGTATTTCAGGGCGGCCCTCCCGCTGGGCGTCCTGTCACTCTCCGACGCCATCCGGTAATTTAGGATGTTGGCACACCCGGGGGAAGCTCATAGAGGTACTGGAAACCGATGAAAGCCCCGGAATCCGGGGTTCCCCACATCATAACCGGGAGACAGGAGAGACTTTTCCAAAGCCACTGCTGTCTGTCCCGGGCCGCAGTCCGGGAACCCTGGTGCAGCTCCGGTGACAGTAACCGACAAGCACGGGCGGGCGACATCCGGGCAAAGCCTGAACTTAACTACCGCTGACAGTCCTTTCTCCACCTCTGTTCTGAGGAAGAGCTGGTCCGTGGGCTCCACGCCACTTATGAGGCTGTCCCGCCACGAAGCCCCTGTTTCCACTCCTTTAGTAGGACCCCAAGACCACGGCTGGACCCAGAGAAAATGTCCCCGAACGCTCCTCGCTCAGATGTGGAAGGAAAAACATTACGAGCCTATTGTAGGATCTTGGGACCAGACAGATGATTAGCCTAATTTGACCAGACCGAAGCCAGAGGAAATGCTGATTGGTTAAGTAAGAATTTTATTAAAGAGCGCAACTAAACCACAGTTCTGTCCTTGACGTTCCCCTGGGTCACTCCCATCTCAGCGATCGTGTGAGAAACTCGGAGGCCCCCGGCGAAGCCATGAACGTTTCCGGGAACAGACATCTTTGTACAGTTCGCCTTCGTTTAGGATGACTGGAAGCACTGGTCCCCGTCCCCGCCCCACTCCCCACGACGCCTCCAGCCCTCAGTCCCCTGAGGTGACCCCCCCGGGGCTGCAGGCCCGCACGTGCCGTGTGTGCGGTCGGGCGCACATCTTGCTGGAGGCTGGGAGCTGCCTCCCACTGCCCCAGTTTTGAGGCGCTGCCCTCTCAGTCAGAGGAGCCCTCCCAGCGCAGGGAGGGCTGGGGGTGGCCACAGGGCAGCCCCACAGTGGAGAAAACGTGTCCTGTGCGTGGCTGGTGGAGGCCACCCGAGCAGTGAGGAGGCTGCAGGCGACCGCTGCGGCCAGCTCTGCCCCCCGTGAGCAGGACCCGGGGGACCGCACGCTTGCAGCCTGGCTCGCACCATGTCAACACCAAGCCCTCGCCTGTCGTCGAAAACCCCCGAATCAGGTCGGCAGCGTCTGCACGGGCCGCACAGCCAGCGCCGTCACGGGAGGGGAATGTGCTCCGCCGCTAACCAGCGCAAATATCACCACCATTTAGCCAAAGTGTTCGTCTCAAGATTAAAGACTCAGAATGTCCCGAAGGTGTCCTGTCTCCCATGGAGATGGCCCCTGTCCCCGTAGGGGCCCCAAACTAACCTTCTTCAGTAGAGACGCTGAACACAACCTCGCAGGATGCGAAACGCATCCCTCAGCTTTTCCTGATGGCTTGCCCAATTTGCAATTTGAAACGTCTATGGTTAGAAGATAAATATATTTCCTTCTTATAAGTGTTTTTTAAAAAGCCAGCGCGTGCAGACCCCGGCGAAGCCCCTGGTCCTGCCTGTCCTACCTCTGGAGACGGTGCGGGGGGGGGGGGGGCGGCTGTCCCGAGGTGCCCTGGCGGCTGGCAGGTCCCGGCAGGTGTTTGCCTGCACGCGGGCCACCAGCAGCCGGGGGAGATCGGGACAGCTCCCCACGCTGTACAAATGAACCCAATCAAACCGCGTCGGCAGAGATATCTATCAGGAAGGCAGCATTCTGTGCATTGAGTAATCGCCGCTCCTGGAGCTGGAAGGAAAACCCAGCAGCTGATTCAAAAAGGGACAAAAATCTCATCTAGAGGGTGCGGAGCTCAGACTCTGCTGAAGCTCTCGATTCCGTGTCAGCCTCTGTCCTTCAGCGGGCGGGTGAATCCTTCAGAACACAAAGAGCACTGACGTCCAGACAGTGACTCTTCGTCAACGGGAGATCTTAAAGTTTTGTGTCCCTGAAGCGCACGATGCAAGCCAGGAGGGTCCTCGCAGGGTGGGCTGCAGAGGAAGTTTCTCTCCGAGGCCCCTCAGCGAGGGGAGGAGCTGGCTGGGGTGTGGGGGCCACGGGGGTGGGGGGAAGCGACGGTGGCCTCACGGGGAGCCCGCTCCCTGCAGGGCTCCCTGCAGCCCTGAGCAGGGGTTCCTGCGACACGCACCAAGTTTGAAATCTATTTTACAAATAAGTGAACAGACATCCACAGGGCTCAGTGCCTTCCTAGGGAAAAAGCTCTAAAATTCAGCTCTTTCCACTGAAGCATGCGGTTCCCTCGGTGACGGCCACCTGTACCCCAGGCAGGAGTCTGCACCTGCCCAGGGATCAGGGGCGAGGATGACGTGCGAGGCTGTGTCAGCCATCATGGAGGCCAGCTGGGCAAGGACAAGGGTCAAATGAGTAGGGGGTTGGTTTGCTGTATTTTGTTTCCTCCTCTTCTGGTCTGGGATGGTGTGGCTCCCCAGAGAGGCGCATGCCCGAATTCTGGAACCTGTCACTAGGTGAGGGTAAATGGCAAAAGAGACCTTGTGGATGTGATGAACTGGGCACCAGCCCGGGTTTTCCGGGTTGGCCCGGTCCCATCACACCAGAGCCTACGAGTGGAGAACCTTCTCTGGCTAGAGGCACGAATGAAGTGACAGAAAGGACATTTGGAAAGATTTCAAGTGTGAGAGAGCCGTGACTCACTGTTGGATGCAGGGGTCCCCCTGGAAAGCCCGAGAAGAATGGCGGCATGCCCACGAGCAATGACCGGGACCCGGCATATAGCAACCTTGAGGACTACGGGTTTTCTGTCCGGTTAGGGGTCCTTGAAAGATTACAATGAGAAATCAATCTGTGCTTTTAAACTACTTGACATTTTAAGGGCCCCTGGGTGGCACGGTCCGTTAAGCATCTGACTCTTGGTTTAGGCTCAGGTCATGATCTCAGGGTCATGGGATCGAGCCCCATGTCAGGCTCCATGCTCGGTGAGGAGTCTGCTAAAGTTTCTTTCTCCTTCTCCTTCGGCCTCTCCCCTCTCTGTCTCTTTCTCAAATAAATACACCTTTAAAATCCTACTGACGTTATAGGATTGTTGGTCACCAGGAAGTAATTCAGATCATCGTAAGTGATGGTGGCATTGGTGCTAGCGGTGACGTGCTATCCTAACAGAAAACCTACAGTGTGGGGCATTGATTTGGGGGACGTGTCAGCCACTGAGGACACTGGTCCTGGGGCCGCTGTGGGGGCAGATCCACCGCAGGAAGTGGGGAAATATTTGGAACAATTCTCAGCTCTGCTGACTTCGGAGGCATACGATGAACTCCACAGACTGGAGGGACCGGATGGTGGCCGGTCAGCGGCAGGCGCCAGGGTTTGCTGGCTGCGTCTGACGTGAGGACAAGAAAGATTTGGGCTCAGAAAAGAAAATAAGGGGTTTTCAGAATCAGAAGGTTATAATCTCTTCTCATCAAAGACATAACCATCGGGCCCACATTTGCTGTCACCGAAGCCCATCAAACCGTAATGCAACGTAGACTCTGACGATTCTGAATCTTCAGGGCCACAGCTTAGCCTGGGCCTTGAATTAAGTGCCCCACGCCCACCGTCCTCTTTAAGAGCGAAAACCTGAATTTGCAAATGCAGTTCTAGTGTGGCCGCTCCACAAACGGGCACCTGCCCACTTGCCCTGTGTGACTCTGACGAGCTTCCGGCCGTCGGCGCCGAGCTGTGCGCCCACACCCTCTGCTCTTCTGACGAGGCTGGACGGGAGCCACGTTCCTCCTCTCCCGCCCCGTCCGCGCTAAGTCACACGGCCAGCATCACCCACAACTGCCATCTGCAGGCTTGCGCGACCGGCCAGGTACGCGGATGGAAGGGCTCCGAGACCCGAAGGTGGTCTTGATGCCGTGCCACGACTGAGCGGGCGAGCGACACTCTTTGTCACAGACAGAGCTCTGCAGTAACCTGAGCTGTCGACCAACAGCTCCAGACCCTGGCAGGCGCTCTCCCCTCGACATTAGGGGTGCCTGGGTAAACAGCGGTCTGATCCGCACGAAAACTGTGCGTTAGGCCGGAAACCGAGGAGGTCTGCGCTGCTGTCGTTCGGCTGGAACACGACAGAGAGGTCCTGTTTGTCCCTGTCATCTCGGGCTGGGTCGTTCTGACCTCTTGGGCTCATTGGGACAATCGCTCGGGGATGCGCTTCCCAGACGCTGATTGGCACGGCTCCGTCCAAGAGCGCGGAGATGAGCGCAGGTCCCTCCAGCGGCCGGTTCGCCCTGCGTTCCCTCCCGGATGTGTGGCCAGCCAGCTCCTGCGCCTCTGTTTTTGTTGTGTCTTGAGCTCCAGTCCTTAAATAATGATATACTGAGGCAGAGTAACTGGCAGGGCTCGAGCAATGACACAGTGTTCTCGGCCAAACCGAACGCACACAAAGCAACGAAGTCTGCCTGTTTGGAACGCTCCGTGTTGCAGCAAGCCAGTGGCGTGCACACGCTACAGGACCTGCAGCCAGTGGATTCCTCTGCCGACTCCACATCACGAAATTACCACGGAACAGATCTCCTATTACATGTATTTCAGGACGGCAGCCGCCGGGAGATCAAAGCAGAGTCTTTAGGAATGAGATTTAGCTTCATGTGGACGTCGGCAAAGAGTTTGAGCAAAAGTTGGTGAATGAGATGGTTCTTCTGGAAGCAACCGTACCTGTTTATGTTAATCCATGTCCAAGGGACAGAAGCATATTTGGGGGGATTTTTAAGTTATTCCTGCCATGAGACCAAACAATCACTGGGCTTCCTTCCATGTCTGGCTGAGGTGGAAACAGGACACGCAAGCGGCAAGTGTGCCGTGGGGCGGGGGTCCCAAACACCGCTCAGCCTCGCAGGGTCCAATGGTCTGGGGGCGAAGGCAAGAAACAAGAGAAATGTAGTGTATGTGGGTATCAAGCTGCCAACCAGCCATGCTTGGAAAGCATTATTCTTTATTCTGAATTACAACTTTCTATGGTTCGGGACTTAAAATGCCTTTCCCTTACTGAAGTTGGTGATCGTATGTAATAGTCGATGTGTTTGGAGTTTATTTTTATTGTCCTTTTTGTTGTTTAAATAAAAGTTGGCCACCTTTCTCCCAGCCTGTAATACATCTATTTTAATTATTAGTTCTTGAAAATTCAGAAGTTCTAATCTCTTGTCATAGAAAATGATGTCAACTCTGGTACAAGAGGTTGGATTTGAGTGCAGTGGGTAGTAGGGACGGGGATGCAGGGAGAGGCAGGGGAGGTGGGCACGGGGATGCAGGGGGAGGCAGGGGAGGTGGGGACGGGGATGCAGGGAGAGGCAGGGGAGGTGGGCACGGGGATGCAGGGGGAGGCAGGGAAGACAAAGGAAGAAAGGCCTTGTCAGTGGAAGGAGCGATGCTGAGGCCGAGTCCCGTCCTCATGGACTCAGACCCCGCCCATCTCTCCTCTCCGCCAGGGCAGGTCCGTGTCTTTGGAGACACCCTGGATCTGGGGAAAGACCGGAAGCAGAGCAAACCTGGACACATTGTTTCAAACAGATGAAGACCTCTTGCAAAGGGAAGCCGTCTCCCTCGCTCTTGAGTGAGATCATGCACATTTATTCAGAGACTCGTCCTCGAGGCAGTGCAGCCCACAGGCAGTCATGGTGTCTCGCTGCTGTCCCGCCAGACGGGCGCAAAGCTCGTGGGCGAAGCCGCGTCCGAGCGGCTTGGAAAGCCCACCGGCTCCAGCCCGGAAGGCGCGCCTGCCATTCTTGGCGAGGAGGTCCCACTTGTCCCTGCAAATAGTCCACCAGTGACAGCAGCCGTGGCAGGCGGACACGACACCGGCAGTGGGATCCACAGCTTCCGAACCCCGCGGCCCGACTAGCTTGAGATGCTTTGTGTGCTGCCGCTCACCTCGCGAACAGGGGTGGCGGCCTTGTCACGCGCAGTTTCCCCAAGCTCTAGCGATAGAGGACCGCGTGCACTGAGTTGTCCCCTTTTCACCCCGCTGGCCTTGCCCGGGTTCTCTCTGGGGGCTGTCTCAGGGGTCGGGATTTCAGAGGAAGAAAGGGTGGGTTAGCCGATGAAAGCCCAACAGATGGGGGCCTGAGAAACTGGGGCTCACACTTTGTAGCCCCAAGTCCCGTCGTCGAAGAAGTCACGCGGGATCGTAGCGCCAACAAGGAGGGACGCCGAGCCCCCTCATCAGCCCACGCCGAGACGGGCAGGCAGGGGCCGGGGATGCACCTCTGCTGGGAGAGCTGTGGTCACACGGACAGGTGGCGGGGCCCCCCCGGGTGTCACCGGATATGGGGGGGCCTGAAGGAGGGCGAGTCTTGCAGGAAGGAGCTCCCGTCCTCACACAGGTGCCTCTCTGTCGTCACGGGCAAGTGACGATGTTCTTCACGTGTCCCGTGCCCGTTTGTGAGAAGTCCTCACGCGAGGTCCTGAGCGGCCGACAGGGGCAACATTTCCAGAAACACTCCCTTTGGCTGCTAACTCCTGGACGCGTCCATTGTGCAACGAGCTTTCTTTTTTTCTCTTTTTTCAAATCAGATGAAGGCAAGGGGCAGGTGGCCTCCCGAGGGACGTGGCACCCTCCCGCCCTGTCCACTCTCCTCGTCCAAAGACCCCCTCGGCCGGAAACCACCCCACATCGTTTCAGGACTGAGTTGGGGCCTCGCGCAAGGCTGATGTGTGCTTTGAAAATCTGATTTGGAATTTTTAGAGTTTAAAAAATGTATCTATGCAAGGAGGAATATTGAATCTTAAAATTACTATTTCTCTTGTTGGGAGAGTGCTACATGTTTATCAAAAATAATGAGGGAATGCAGATGGTAATGATCCGACGGCAACATAGAGGAAAGGGGGAATCATTCTCCCAGTGAGTTTGTACCTTTTGAATTTAGATCTATTGTGTTAGACAGATCTAAGAAAATCGGCAGAGCTGGGCCTGACCTGGAGGGTGGTAGAGCGCCTCTGACCCCGTGTCACCAAAAGCTCCATGCCGCCAGCTTAAACACGGACTTTTATTTTCAGTTTCCTGCCATCAGCGACGTCACAAGCTCTGGGGCGGCGTGCGGGCGGCGTGCGGGTGGCGAGCCCCACGGGTGCTGTCAGCACCAGCGAGCGCCTCTGCTGGGACGTCGAGGATTCTCCTGTTTGGGCCTTGAGCCTCTTCTTGATTTGTGGAGCTCTTTTTTTTTTGTAAAAAATGTTTTTTAGTCCCATTTTATCATTTCTTCTCACTTTTTGTTTTTATTTGCCTGAAGTAGTCTTTACATTTTTATCAAATTTTTCTTTCTTTTTTCAGAATAATTGCAATAAACCAGACCAATGTAACAGAAATGCACTTCATTTTCTTCCTGACCTTTTGTGGTTTCATTTTTCATATTTGCATATTTTGTCCACCTTAAATTTATTTCCATGTAAGATGCATATTTATTAGATGAATTTTTCACATAAGATGGAATTATTATTATTATTTATTTTTACATAAGATGTTTCTTCCAAATGGCTAGCCCTGAGTATCACCACATAGTAACTATCCCCTCCTATGTGATTTGTCAGATGCCATGCTGTACGTCTTCCTTCCTCGGACAAGGAACCCCATTCCATTAATCCTCTTGTCTTTTCTTGTCTTTTCTTTTCTTTTCTTGTCTTTTCTTTTCTTTTCTTTTCTCTCTTTTCTTTTTTTTAACATCTTAATTTTATTTTATTTTTTCAGTGTTCCAGGATTCATTGTTCATGCACCACACCCAGTGCTCCATGCAATCCGTGTCCTCCTCAATACCCACCACCAGGCTCACCCAACCCCCCACCCCCCGCCCCTCCAAAACCCTCAGTCTGTTTCTCAGAGTCCACAGTCTCTCATGCTTCGTCTCCCCCTCTGATTTCCCCCAATTCACTTTTCTTTTCCGTCTCCTAATGTCCTCCATGTTATTCCTTATGCT
This sequence comes from Potos flavus, assembly GCA_028534135.1. Lineage (NCBI taxonomy): Eukaryota > Metazoa > Chordata > Mammalia > Carnivora > Procyonidae > Potos > Potos flavus. The sequence continues at coordinate 132,096,981 of CM052895.1, read as the reverse complement.
CCACAATAAGCGAACCCATATGATAGTTGACTCTCTCTGCTTGACTTATTTCACTCGGCATAATCTCTTCCAGTCCAGCCCATGTTGATACGAAAGTTGGGTATTCATCCTTTCTGATGGCTGTGTAATATTCCATTGTATATATGGACCATATCTTCCTTATCCATTCGTCTGTTGAAGGGCATCTCCGCTCTTTCCACAGTTTGGCGATTGTGGCCATTGCTGCTATGAACATTGGGGTCCATGTGGCCCTTCTTTGTACTGCATCTGCATCTTTGGGGTAAATAAAGTCAGTTATCATATGGTTTCACTTACGTGTGGAGCATAAGGAATAACATGGAGGACATTAGGAGAAGGAAAGGAAAAGTGGATTGGGGGAAATCGGAGGGGGAGACAAACCACGAGCGACTGCGGACTCTGAGCAACAAACTGAGGGGTTTGAGCGGGGATGAGGGGTGGGGGAGGGGTGAGCCCGGTGATGGGTATTAAGGAGGACTTATTTCACAAATAAGCGAGCAGACATCCACGGGTGTTGTACGTAAACAATGAATCACGGAAACACTGCACCAAAAACTAATGATGTGCTGTATGGGGACTAACATAACATAACATAAATAAATAAATGGATAAAACCAAATTTTAGGTTAATTTATCACCATTTCACATAAAAAAATCACTTTTTTGCCAACGCAAACTATGATATTTAATGAGAAGACCACGAATCGCTCCTGAAATACCCTTCGAAAGGGGCTCCTGAGGACGCTCCCAGCTTTCCTGGCACCCTCTAAGCTGAACACGGAGGAAGGGGGAGAAGGTGCACCTTCGGCTTTCGAGAAGGCGGAAAGCGCAGTCCCTCACTCAGGAGGCACGGGGATCTCGGAAGTGAGAGTGTCGGGGCAGGGCATTACACCGAAGTCGGCAAGGAAGCAGAAGACAGTACAGAGAAAAGGAAAGTGAGCAGAACATAAACCGAAAATACATCTGGATCTCTTTGCAGAAGATGAAAGAGACTAAGCCAACCCCCCACCCCCTCAGTTTGGAAAAGGGGATTCCGCCGGGAAACAAAAAGGGGCAAAAGAAAGAGGGAGAGAGGGGTGGGAGAGAGGGAGGGGTGCAGACGGGGGAGGGGGCTTGGCACGGGATCCTGAAAACATCCATGGGTGGGTTCATCGCCAGGGAAATGCCAAAGAAAACCATCAAACCAGCTTATAAAGCCTCTGCCTGTGCTCAACGTGTGGACCCCGGGCCCGCGTCGGGAGCCCCCCTCCCCCGCCCCCAACAGGGACCAAACCTCCGTCCGAACTTGGAGGGCGCAGGGGCCTATGGAGCTCGCCTTCATGCTCCGGCTCCCCCTCGGTAACCACAACCTCATGCCCTGGGTGGGGGTGCTCCGGGCAGCGCCCCCCCTCCCCCGCCTCCATGGCGGCTCCCGCCCCAGTGTCTGGGTTTCTGCCGGAAGAAGGGGTGCCCAGTCCTCTGCAGCTGGGGCCTAGAATGCACCCTCTCTTCCCAGCAGCTTTAAGACAGTAGCTGCTTTTAACAAGTTGCACCCCGCAAAGAGCGCTGGCGGGTTGTCGTAACGAGCTCACCCATGAGCTTTGGGGGTCGATCCATTCATAACTGAAATCTGCCCGTCTTGCCACAGACGAGTCTGCCCACTCCGGGGATGACAACTGCCGGGGCTAGCAAAGCCACCTCTGATGGGAGCATCTTAGGGCCCGGGGACTTCCCGGGGAGCGCTGGGTCTCCGCCAGCAGAGTCGGCTCCCACTCCTCCCGCCGGGCCGCGCGGGCTGTGGTTGCCTTGATGTCTTCAAGCCGGCTGTCCCCGCGCAGACGGGAATGTGGTCCACGCGAGGCAAGTCCCAGCCAATAGCCACGGCGGGTGCCTGGGGAGCCCTGCGCACGGCGGCCCGGCGGTCCTTCCCTGCTCCGCCGTGCGCCTGCTCAGTGAGTGGTGCGAGCAGCGAAGTTGCTTGCTTACCTGTCTAAACACAGTTTGGAAAGGGTCGCGGTGCACCGTAACATTTCAGCGCTACCAAATGTTGCATGTCAAGTAAACAGTTTATAGATAAAAGAAGGGTATTGTTCAGAAAATGGATTAATTAGTATTTAATTGCTATAACTTGCAATTAATCCGTTACTATTAGGAATGCAAGCTTATAACAAATTAGAGCGGAGCCAGAGAAGCCAACAAGGAACGAGGGATCCTCTGCCAAATGCAAAACCCAAGAGAACTCCCACCTCCTACAGTGTCGACTCGCTGGGTCCTCAGGAATTTCCAGGTCTTTCCACAGGTTAAAGCTCAGTTTCTCTTTCCAGCCTCGAAAGTCATTGTAAATGGTAAAGGTGGCTTCGGCTTTCGTTCTGATGACTCACTTAGAGGTGAGGCAGGAGTGGGCGTCTTCCATCGAGAGTACATCTGAAAATAATTGCTTTGCCGGGAGGAAGCGTCTAGCAAGGCTTTTTGGAAGGACCGAAAACCCCACACGGCCCCCGCATACGTGTTCGCTTTGAGCTCAGGCTCAAGCCAGGCCTGTCGTTTCTCATGCAGCTCTGTCCGGGGAGGGGGCCGGACATCCTGCCCGCCAGGGACCCCTGCTCACCTCGCTGGCGCTGGTGGGGAGGCTGGGCCGCAGTGCCCTGACAGCCCCAGGACCCTCGGCCGGGACCCCCCCACCCCCAGCCGGGGCGGCCAGCTGGACCAGCAGCCAGGCCCAGGCCCGGACCGTCCCCTGCCCCCGCCCCTCGGGAGCGGACTCCAGCGGCTCATTAGGGAATCCGAGCCCCGCACATGATGGGCTTTCTTCCGAGCCCAGCGGCCCCCTCCCACTCCCTTCCGCCCACCGCCAGCTCTTCCAGGCCTTTCTGGATTGTTTGCTGTCAGCAAAACGAGTGTGTGCCCCACGATCCCACAGACAACAGAGCCCGCAGCGGCATTTCACGCGGGTGATGTCACCCAGGTAAAACTGTACTGACAAGCTTTTAATTAAAGTTTTCCCACACATCTTTCCGCGGGTCCCCGGAGCGATTATTCATTATGTGCCGACTGCCAGCCAATTGTGAGTTGGGAGGGAAGTGTTTTATTTTCAAAGCTCTCGCTGACAGCTAGAGAACACTTTGTTATACAATCTGTTTACGTTTTCACACACACACACACGCACACTCACACATGATCTCGCTGACGGGGAGACGGCGAGGCTGTGTGTTCGGCAGCACGGCCGTAATTAAATACAGCTGGTTCTGGAATAACCCGAGGGGCGGGACGGCAGAGCCCCCTCTGTAAACAATCCCCCCACCTTGGCAAGACCCTCCCCGCAAGCTTGTCGAGGAGAAACGACTCCAAGAAAGCCCAGGTGCGAGCAGGTGCACGGACCGCGCGCGGGGAGACGCCCTGCGACGAGGGGAGAAGTTGCCACCCCGGGAGAACGTGCGCACCGTCGGAACTGCAAGTCCACGCCCTGCAGAGCGGCGAGGAGCTCAAAGCGGGTTTGTCTACGCCGGAGACGGTCCCACACTGCTTCCTCGGAGAGCCTGCTTCGGGAGGAAGGACCCAGCTTTCGGGAGTGGGGTGAACTGTGGCGGATGGGAGTTCTCGCCCGCAGGGTCCCTGCATCACCACAACGAGCTCTGACACCTGCAGGGAAAGGGAGGGAGGGTCCCCGCCCAGCGCAGGCCACTCTGCCCTTCCTCCTGGAGTGGGAGAGGCTCCATTTCCATCGTGACCCTCAGACGGGACCACTCTGGACACTCCTGTCCAGGCACCGCCCGTGGACTGTGGGGACTTCAGAACTGGGTTCCCATTCTGACGGCGCCCTTTGCTACATGTGAGACTTGACGCTTAGCCTGCCCTCCCTGGACTCAATTTCCCCACATGCAAAGTGGGGACAAGAACACCTGACTCAGGGGTCGGTCACGGTCTGAACTCAAAGTGTGAGCTCACGGCGGGTCCCCTCAGTCCGGGAAAGAGCAGTCAGGCACGTTCCCACCAAACGGGGAAAATTACCCTGGTCCACAGGTCCTCTCTTCCATCAGAGCTGCAAACCACGGTGCAGAAAGAGGATCGCACGGCTTTGGGCAAAGCGAGAGTGGGTCCATGACATGCCGAGGGTTGCTGTACCCGGGGTCCTGCTTCTAGAAAGTTCCCAGAAAGGCTTGGCAGAGATTCTGCTCAGGTGGAAGCAGGTCGCTGGGAACAGACCCACAGAGGGCTCCCCACACCTCACACCGGCCGGGCCACTCGCGCTGCTCTCCCCCCATCTGCCTGTCAAATCATCTGTGATTCGGACAGAGAAATCGTGCGCATGTATATGCAACCATCCGGAACAGATGCTCCCTTCCCGATGCAGATGGAAGAGGAGATGTAGGTGGAATGCGAGCCACAGCCCCACGGAGGTCAGCTCAGCGCCTGTCAGAACCAGAGTCTTCACGCCATCACAGCGATGGGCTCTCACTCTGCACACATTGCTTCCCGTGGCTTTGCCTCCTTTGGCCACAGAGTCGGTGGGACTCACGACTATCTCCGTGGCAAGCTATGGGGAGCAGGCCCCTCCAGGGGTGGGCCCCTCCCATTCGGTGCAGGAGCCCAAGCTGCACTGATGTGACCACAGTCACCTGAAGAAGCGTTCCTGAAACAATTCGACAAATTGCACACGGGCATTCAGGAGGGCACATGATGGAGTGAGCACTGGGTGTTGTATGCAATTGATGAATCTCTGAACTCTACCTCTGAAAGTAATAATATACTATATGTTAATTAATTAAATTTAAGCAAAATAAAATTTAAAAAAATCAGGGTAGAGCTCTGTCGTCAGGTCTGGAGTCCAACAGGAGAGTGACAGAAGAAGGAGGTGGCTGAGATCCTGAGGCTGGACAGAGGGCCAGGCCCAAATCACTGGGGCTTCAGAGGACACTCTGGGACACCAGGCTCTATCTTAGAAGGAGCTGGAGCCTCTGAAACATTGTGAGCAAGAAAAAGCACAATCCACATTGCATTTTAGAGAGAATTTTTTAGTTTCTGGGTGGACAGCAGACAAAAGAGTGTCATGGAAGAGGCACTCGGGAGGATTGCACAGCCCCCTTGGAGTAGGAAGGCTCTCCTGAGACAGAGCAGGGCCAGTGAGGACAAAGGGTGATGGCCAAGGTCTCAGGGGACACAGTTCTACAGAGCCTGTCATGTGAGCTGCATAGTGGGGACTCAGGTGTTTGATAAGCACATGTGTAAACATGTGGATGGATGG
>CM052895.1:132073139-132091242 GCA_028534135.1 Potos flavus | reverse complement strand
CAAGCAAGAGGAGCCCCGGTGGGGGGTATGCAGAAGGCCGGTGAGACCCCCGTCCTACTGGCAGAGCCTTGGTCCAGCCAGTGTGAGGTCTGTGATCTGCTTGAGGAGGTATTTTGGAGGTTGGTGCAGAATGGCACGGCGAGAAGGCGGCTTTGCGGCAGGAAACCAGGGTTTGGATGTTGTCGTGGGCAGAGGGGAGAAGGAGGGCGCAGGGGAGGGCCGCGCTGGGCAGAACAGAGGAGCAGGGAAAGGGGACGGAGGGCGCAAACATGTAGGTATTGCTTTTTCAGTGATTACGTGTCTTTCCAGCAAAACGGCTGAAATGAACATGTTCCGTTGCACAGGTGTCCAGGGCCCCGTGCAGAGAGCGCCCCTGATGTACCTTCTCTCTGCTCAGAGCACAAATGATTTCTGGAAAGTCCGGTTCTTGTTGAAAAGGCCTGGTGTCCATCCAGAGGCGTACGGGCAGCGGCAGGGGCCGGGGCCGGGGCTGGGGGCCGAGGGCTGGAGGCGGGTCCCTCTCCGTGCTGCGTCGGTAACAAAAGCCTGCCGACCGAAGGCGGAGAGCCGAGGTGTGGGACGCGCGCTCACAGATGCGCAGCGATTGATGTCCCCTGAAGCCAACGGGAAACTCCTAAGAAATCTATGTCCCCTGCAGGTTTGCAGTGGGTTTTAATGGGCTTATCGATAACACATCTAGATTCATTAGGGGGACGGCACGGCAGCACAATGAAATCCAACCAGAAGTGATTGAAAAGTCAAGTTGCCGTCTCCAGCTTTCTGTTCCAGTCGAACCGATGAGTGGCGGCTTTCGAGGGACTGCGATCCTTCACCAAACGCCCGGCCATCCGACGTGAACCGAGTGCGTGTAGCTTGTACGGGAATCCGCCCGCATTGGGACTCGGATTCTGCAGGACGAGCCTCGTGACTGGACTTTGCGCTGCGATTTCGTCACGTCGCTTCGCGCCTTCTCCGTCTTCAGACCCTCGAGCCGGTAAGTGTTTGCTGCGTAGACGTCAGGTCTGTGCAAACCCGGCAAAGCCCTGGCCCACTGCGTTCGTGAATCTCGGTGCCGACCGAAGCTGGGGTGCGCAGACTTGTAGATCAGTCTGCGGAACAGGGGCCGGGGCCCACATTCCCGCGCCGTCACCCGTCCTCCCTGGGGAGGTGGCGGAGGCTGCTCTGGGAGCTCACAGCTGAGTCCGGGCTAAGGCCGGTTTCTAGTACTGGGCATCACTGCCTTGAAAGTGCAGGACTTGCCCTGCTTCTGATGGAAACCAAAGAGCTTTCCGACCCCGCGCCGATGGCCGAGCAAAGCTTCCCACCCCCACCGTCTCCTGACAGCTCCGTTTGCAGGACCCCTGTGATCTGTGGAAACTTCTGGCTCCTTCAAGATTGTGCGAGTCACTACATTCCAGACCTACCCAGGAGGTGGTCTCACGCACACCGCAAAGCCCCAGCTCTCTCCCACTTGGATCCGCCACCCAGACGGTGTCCGAATTTCCACTGTGGGCATTTTATTTCTTAATTTCTCATTTTCTTAGCCTTGGGCCATCACCGTTTAAAAAACACCAGTGCCTCGGTCCACACCAAGCCACCTGACCCCAAATCTCTCTCCAGGTGACTCCGGTGCCATTCTGGCTTAAGGACATTAAGACATGAGGTCACTTCATGTGGATTTATGTAAACACTGTGAACGTTGGTGACTGTCGATAACTGTATGCTAAATTAAAGGAACTATTTTTAAATAGCAGCATTTACTTATGAGCAGAGTATGTTATTTGAGAAGAGATCTCCATGCAAGGTCTGGAGAGCCAGCCAAGGCAAGAGAGATGTTAAGAGGATTGTTTGTTTAAAGGCTCCCTCTTCACCTGCTTCCTCTCTCACGAAAGGTGATTCTGGTTCCAGTAAGAGCCACTGGACGCCCCCAGTTCCATCCTTGAAGCTACAGTAAATCTCATGGTGTGGACTCAGATTTGCTCCCTCCCTCCCACTCCCCCATTTCCAGACATGTATTTTAAAAAAGTGTCGCTGGACGAATATTTTTTACTGTGCCTCATCAATATTAAGATGGCTGGGTTTAGCAAATAAAAATAAAATAAAATAAAATAAAATAAAATAAAATAAAATAAGATAAATACACTTAAATTCAGAGTACAGAAAACCAACAAAACTTTACAGGTAAACACTCAGGGGACACACCTGGCACTTCTATTACAAAAGTATCCACTGTTTATAAAAACAAGCAAATGTAACTGGATGTCTTGTATTTCATTTAGCAACTCTGGTATTTACACATATTTATATATTCGTGTTTGAGTATTTTATATATTCACGTGCACACAGTATTCTGCTCCTATTGTACCTATTTATTGATTGTATCTGTTATTTTTCGCGAAAGTCTAAGGGGCACCGCTAAGGTCGGGAAGAGGTCTATTTTTGTGCTATATAAAATCAAACCTCATGACGTTGTGCCTTTGGTGAAAACCCACAGAATGCACGACACAAAGAGTGAGCCCTAACATGAACTACGGGCTTTAGTTAATAACGTGTCGATATTCAGTCATCCATTGAAACAAAGGAACGACTAGGAACCAAGGTGCTAACAGCGGGGGGCACAGAGAACTCTCGGCAGCTGCTGAGCAGTTTTTCTGTGTCCCTGAGAATGCTCTAAGCTCTGTGATCGGAGCAGCGACACGTGTGAGCGGGGTCCGGCTCCCTGGGCGTGACGTTAGCAGAGACAGAGGTCGGCTAAGGGGAAGCTGCCTGGGGCCCTGGGCCTGGAGTGGGGCTGCTCAGGGCTGCACGGAGGGTGGGGGCTGGAGCTGGGGACCCCAAGGAAAGAAGGCCCCTGGACCCCTTCTCTACCCGACCCTTCCCCTGTTAGGGCTTTACTGGGGTCTTTCTCTGCTCCCCATACCATCCGAGATTACCTGCTGCCCACTGCCCACACCCACTGACTTCCGACCCCGGTGTCCCTGAGAGCCCCTTCCCAGCCCCGCCCCCAGTGTCCTCGCCATACCTTGGCATTTAAATGTCCCAACCGCTGCTCCGCGCAGGGGAGGTGGCTTCCCACGTGTGGACGGGCAGCCGGAGGCCCAGCAACACGAGTCCATACGTGCTCTGAGCAGGGCCCAGGGGAGCCCAGGAGGGCCGCCCCCGCCCGTCTCCAGCACTCCGCACTCCCTCCAGGGAGATCCGCCCTCAGACGCTGCCCTGTCCGGGATGGAAGGTCAACACGTAAAACAGCGCAGCTTTATTTGTTTTCAAGTTTTTATTTAAAATTTGGGTATTTATAAATGATGTGTATTTCACCTTTAAATCTCAAGAGGTAACTGAATATTCTAGAAGAAAAAACATTTTTTGGAAAACAAATTGGCTATTTTGGCTATCTTTATTTCTTTCATCTGGTTAACTGCACAGTCTCCGTCGAAAACATGGCTAAGCCTACACCTCGAATACAACAACTTCTTAATTTAAATCATATTTAAATCATAGATGGTCAGTGGGACACAAATTCTATGAAGATCTTGATTGCTGTAAGGACAATTATGCAAAAGACAAGAGCAAATCAATGGAATGAATGGATCATTTGTGAATGGGGCTGTTTCTCCGCTATGACAAATCCACACATTGCCCCCCCCCCCCCAGGACACAGCGCCCAGACAGGCCCAGTGACAATTAAATTCAGTTCTCTTTGGGATGCCCCCAACTTCCACGAAAATCATGCTTTGCCCGTATTTTGAGATGTTACCACTCCAGGGCGTGCTTCCCGAGGTGGAAGCCTAGAGCCCAGCGTCTTGAGAATTCAGAAGCTGGTTTGCAAACGCTCAGTATTCAGACATACAGTGTGGCCCTGGTTTGTCCTCTGGGTCCGCGGTTCTCACGGGGCCTCAGGCCACGACGAGGTCTGGGACTGACCCCCGGGCAGGTGGACCCCCTAACCCAACACGGAGCCCCGCCCACAGCGTCCTGGGTGGGAGGAGCTACGGTTTGCAGAGAGGGCCGCTTGGGCCGCTCACAGAGTCACACAGGATGGCCTTGAGGGCGGCTCCGTCCCCTCTCCGGGCTGTGGAGGTGGCCATCCCGGGGGTCCCCCTGCCCAGCAGCCCCCACCTCCCCTTCTGCATCCCGCTGTTCAGAGCCAGAGGCGGGGCCCCACCAAGGAGGCCACCCGCCCTCGCCAGAGCTTCCACTCTGTCTCACGGGGACACGCCCCAGGTGACGACCCCACCATAGGAGCCCGCACCGGCCCCGTGCCTCCTGCCCCAAACGGCCAGAGCTCATGGGGGTGTCCCCAGTACCACGGAGCCGTGCTTTTCTGGAGCCCTAATCCTGAGATGGCCTAGGACCATCCTGTTCCCTTCCCCGCATCAGAAGGCAACTACTAGTGGCCTTTCCTGACCTCAGAGAGTTGGGCCAAAAGTGCCCCCGGCCTGAGAGGCACACGTCCCCCTGCCCTCCCCGGCCCACAGCCCACCAGCAGCCAGGCCTTCCTCCTGTTCACGGGGCCTTGTGTGCCCTGGGAAGGCAGGGAGGAGGGGGTGCTCCTGAATACCGTATTTGCTTCTGCGTGGCATGGTGAAGCCAGTCGAGTTGTTTGCAGTAGACCTCCTCTGCGGTTCTGAGTCCCGGCGGGCGGGGGCTTTATCTTCTTCAAAGCACAGACTCAGGTCAGCCCCACAGAAATGCTGGACACACTTCGTCTCCGCTCAGGGTTTGGGCTCAGCCTGGCGGCCTCCCCGCCCGGACCCGACCTCCTGCGGGAAGCAGGGTCACCAAAGGCTGGGCCCGCTCAGTAAGTCTTGTTTGTCTCTGGGCCCGTTGCCGCCAAGGGCACTGTTGCACGCAGGCCGAGCATCACTGCATCACTATAAAACAGATTGTTTTCCCACTGCTCGAGTCAGGAAGGATACACCTGGCGCTGGTCGGGGCCTCCTATTTACAAGAACTAAGGTCATGGCCAGGTACCGCCTGCAACCTTGTCTGCACACACTTGGCCCTGGGGGTCGGGATCCCCGTCTCTAGGCCCTGGTGGGCTGATCCCATGCCAGCTGTCCACCACGTCCTCATCTGGGGCTGTGCGGACCTCCAGGACCCAGTTACCCCCAAGGTGTGACTGGTGAGGGGGGGCTGAGCTGAGGTCTCTTCTGGGCCATAATGTCCCCCAAATCAACAGGGCCCTGACCGCCAAAGGTTAGGGAACACACCGGCTCCCCTGACCCGACCCTCACCTCCCAGTCCCTCCATCCCCTAGTGCTTCTCGCACCCCCATGGCCTCTGCTGCTTCCTGTAGGTCCTGACCTTGCCCAGGATCCCTCCCAGACCGCAGGAGGCCTGGGACATGGTGCCTACGTCCCAGCCTTGAGCTACCAGCTCTGCGCCCAGTCAAAGCTGCCCCGCAGGGCCCAGGAAGGAAGCGGTGAGGGAGGGCCTAGATTGGAGAACCCCCCCTGAGTCTGGGGCCTGCGCTGGGGGGTTGTAGCACAAGGGAAACCAGACGAACTAGTACACTCGCGGGCGCCCCCATCCCGGCCACAGGCTGCGCTGCATACAGGGCACTGGTCACCACCTCCAGGCAGCCCACCAAGGAGTTCTCAAGGAGGAGCGCGGCGGGGGTCAGGCAGTAGTCGAGGTGGCTACATTGGCTTTGTTGGGTCTGTAAACCCTGACTTGGTCTGGCAAATTCCCTAAAAAGCAGCAGCAGCTCTGCGAGCCGCTTGTCTGCGGGCCGTGTGCCGAGATGCCAAGGGCTCCCTCAAGCGCCCTGCCCCTCGCTGCGCTTATCCAAGACGGTCCCTGGAGCTGCCACCTGCCAGGCTGCCCGCGAGGACTGAGGGTGTCCGGGGCGCAGCGCGGGTCCGTTCCTGCGCCCGGCTCCGCCGACCACCCGGCTCGCATCCCAGGGCCGCGGCGGGTGCGGAGTCCTCGCTCGCTCCCCGCACCTTCCGTGTGGCTGCGGAGCTCCGCGGCCCACAGACGTGGGTGCCCGTGCAGGGAAGAACCCGACCCCGGAAAGAGAGAAGGGGACGCGGGAAGGGGCGGCAGCTCGGAGCGCAGGGTCTCCGCCCCCCTCCACCTGGCCGAAGCGCCACACTCCTCACCTCGGAGAAGCGCTTTCGGGGGCGTGGGGAGGGGAGGGCGGCTTCCCGAGGCGCTCAGGGGAAGGGGACGCGCACCCCGGAACCAGCCTCGGAAGGGGGCCTGAGCAGGGCTGGAGGACGGGAGAGCAAATGACCTGCCGAAATGGGGGGGGAGGTCCCGGGAACTGGCAGCCCTCGAGCGTTCCTACAGGCTGGTCCCTGGCTCAGGGCGCCTGGCTGTGGCCTCCTATAAGGAGGCTCGAAGGCCCGGTACCTCCCCATCCCAAGGGGAGGGGGCGCAAAGTGGGAGAACCGGGCAGGCAGCTGGGCTGGGCGCTCTCAGGCCGCAGTAGCATGGGGCACCTTCTGCCACGGAGTTCCCAGGGTTCCAGCCCAGCACCCCCTCGGATCCCCGCAGCCCCCCACTTCCAGGTGCCCTAGCCCCCGCCGCGGGTTCGCGGCCGGACCCCGAGTGACTCCGGCCTGGCAGTCCGGCGCAGGGGCAGCCCGAAGTGGTCCCCACACCCGCAGGCTCCCTTGACCTCCTGCTGCTCTGTAAGTCGGGGTGGCCGCCTCTCGGGGCCTCCACGTAGCCGGCGAAGCGTGGCGGCGCTGCGCTGGAGGACGGCAGGGCAGAACTGGGCCTGGGGTGTCAGCGGAAAGGCGCCCCCATCTCGGACAGCTTGGGCGTCTGGAGAGCTTGGACGAAAGCGGCGCCCTGAAGAACCATTGCAGCTGCGCCAAGGCCAAACGCGCGCGCTCGGACCCGACTCCGGCGGGGCTTTCGGGACATAAAGGGGCTTGGGGCCCCTAGGGAGAAGGCCGCGGGCGCCTCCAGCCCGCGCACCTGCACTCAGGGCCGCCGGCGCCGGGACGCAGAGGGCGACGGCGCCCCTTCCTCGCCTCGCCGCGGCGCGGCTTCCCCCCTGCGGGCACTGCCTTTCCCCTCCCAGCTCCTCCCGGCACCAGTCGTCCCCCTTTCGCGCTAACCCGGGCCACCTGTTTGTGCCCAGCTGTCAACTGGAGACCCAGCCTCTCAGGGCCGAGGACCACCCCGCTCTCTGTGCCCGGGGCGGGGGCGGGGTGCACGTGGGACCCGCACCCGCACTGGGCGAAAACGCAGCTCCCTTCAAACCCCAGGCTGGGTCGGCCCCTTTCCTCGGGGACTCACAAGGCCTAGGAGCAGGGGTCCTCCCCCAGCCCCTCTCCCCTGGTAGAAGAGGCCTGGAGTTAAAATGTTCGCTTTGCCCTTTCTCTTGATCTTGGAGGAAAAGGCAGGAGCTACGACAGGCACCTTTATGGGCCTCGGACCTTCGTCGCTGCGAGCGGTTCCATTGTCACTAACTTTGATCAGCCTTATTAATTCCAGCTGCGCTCTATTTGTTTGTCATTTCCCCCTTTTCCGCCGGAATCATTATTTATGGCTGGGGGACCGGAGGGGGAGGGTGCCCGCCTCTGGAAGGGAGCGTGGGAGGGAGTTGCTGAGGGCAGAAAGGTGACTGTGCGTGTTTTCCCTAAAGGTCACCAGAAGGCGCTGGGGACCTGATGCAGGGAGAGGCAGTGAGTAGTGGGGACGGTGAATCCTTGTTTAAGAGCATTAACTAATCACGGATCAGAGAAATGGAAAAAAAATACTCCTTTAAATAACCAAAGGTAATTATAACCTTGTTGTTGACACTAAGGATTAATAATTGATCAGGAGTTACACACAATAAATTGTCAAGTTATCTCCCCACAAAAAATGCAGGGGCTTGTGTAGTGCTGTGTTTCGTTTCTGCCCTCTGGGTATTTCCTATGAAGATCCACTCTGTTCCCAGCCCCAAACCTCACGGTTTGCTTCTTCTTTAAGAATATTAGATTTAATTTGTGTTCAGTTCCATATAGAACAAAGTAACATTGGGGATGCCTTTTTTAAAGACGCTCCTTTATTGTCCTGGGACCCAACTTAAGTAAACAAACAAAAGCCATTCTTCCTCTTTCCTTTTACCTGGGATTGCAGAAGAACATAGGAGGGCGATTTCATAACTCATTCCTTTTTTATTATATTGCCAGTATAGTCCTCCTTAATAACATCTTCAATTTTTATCTTTCTTAGAAAGAGAGAGGACGCTCTGCCCTCAGTGGCGAGAACACAAGCCTATTCTCTGCTTGGAGGGTGGAGGGTGGAAATGCCAGTCAGTCTCTCTGCCTGTTTGCAGGAGGTACAGGTGAGAAGGTAGCGAAGCATGCAAATGGGGTGTCTGCACCCTAAGACAAGTATTTTCTCCTTTGACTCCCAAGGGCAAGGTCTATGTGCACATCATGAAATACTGGTCTCATGCGGCCCCAGCCAAAGTAGAGGGGAGGGCTGGCCCGTGCTGTCATTATGGCCCACAGAAAGTAATTTCCAGCAACTGGAAAATTATATTGTCATAGATTACTTCTTCCCATAATAAGCCTTTAAAATATCTGTAGGGATTTGTCACTTACATAAAGGTTTGAAAATACATCAAAGGGACATGTCCCCTTTGCGATTTGTAGAAATTCCAATGATGTTAATCATAATATCCACATATCACAGACTTGTGTATTGTGCCCAAGATTGCCTCTTGGGTTGACACATTTTTAAAATGTTCAAAATGTTATTTTTGTAAAAAGCTGTGTAAAAACACTTATTTCATAGATCTACTTATATCCTTAATTTGGGGTTAAAATAAATGCTTTTCTTGGGATTTTCAAGGCACTAAGGAAAAATGGTCTGTTAGACAATCATGGCATAGTGTTATTTGGAGGAAACTTTCTAATAACCCAGGGTACTGTTGAGATTTGAAAGGGCTGCCTCAGAAGGAACAAATAAATCTGTTCGGAACGATTTTTTTATTTTTATTTTATTTTTTTCAAACTGATGTCTGTTTCGTCGACACTAGCATTGGAAGTTGAGGGCACATTTCTGCTGTAACGTTGAAACACTCGGGGCCCGCTTGGCGCTCGGCCTCTGTAATAAAGATCTGCGTGCGGTTTTCCGTGACCCCGAATCGCAGGCGGGCAGGAGGGCGCCGCACGGCCCGCGCCCGCAGGGGCCGGAGAAGCGGCCCGGCCCGGCTCCCGCCCGCCCGCCCGCCCGCCCCGGGCCCCGAGGGTGGGTGCAGGCGGCGCCCCCGCGGGCCGGGCCGCAGCCCCTTCCTCCCCGCGCCCCCGCCCTCGCCTCGCGCCAGACAAAGGTGGATGAAGCCCTTTTCAAGTTTCAAAGGCAGTTGCTGGGCGGCTTTGCAGAAACAATAACTCTTTTATTGGGAACAAATGTTGACATTTGACGGGCGCGGGAGGCCGCGGCGGCCGGGCCGGCGCTCCCGGGGCTCTCGGCAGCGCCCGACCCCGGGCCGCCCCCCGGAGGTGGAAGCGCGGGTTCCGATCCCGCAGCCCGGCGGCGGAGCGCGGGGGCCGGCGGGCCGAGCTCGCACGCCGAGGGACACGAGCGCCCGGCCCGACGGCTCCGCGCCCCGCACGCCCGCAGCTGCAGGCCTCTCTCCAGGCCGGCGACGGTTCAGATTCACTAGGCCTGAAAGCAAAAATAAAAATCGGACCCCACACCAGCTTCCTTCCCCAGGGAAGGTTCTCTCTCTCTCTCCTTCTTCTCCCTCCCTCCCTCTTCTCTCTCCCCCCCCCCTTCCCTTTTACCCCTCCCCCTCTCTCTTCTTCCTCCTTCATCTTTCCTAATGATCTTCGCGGAGGAGAGCTCATAAATCACTCTGCATTTCTCTTTAAAATAGATCCGTCTAAACACCTGCAGGTTTTATGTTCTTAGCACACATTTAAAAATCAAGTTCTCCAGAATGAAATTCAGGTCAGGAGGCAGGGTGAGTAAGTTCTGGAAATCTTTGATAATTTGTTGGGCATATAAACATCAAAGAAGATTCGTTAGCCTGAGCTAATCTCCTGAGCTGCTTTGAGTTTGCAGCCACGGAAAGGTGCGGTTGTCCGGAGAACCGGGCCGGGGCCAGCGGTGGGTGTGGGCGTGGGCGCGTGTGCGAAGGGATCACATGTCCAGGTAAAACAATCTTCGGTTCCAAAGGGAGGCAGCTTTTATCCAGGTTTCAGTTTCTGAACATATGCACAAAGATCAATTTTTGGGGGGGTTTCCCACTCCCATACTCCATCCTCTAAGAGACACAGACTTAACTTGCATGTTGATTAGGCTGGGTGGTCCTGAAGTGTTTAATTGGTTAGAGATCATTCACTTCCATACTTTGCAGTGAAGTGTTTGGAATACTTGTAATATTACATATAACAGACATCGCTGCCATGTGCATTGTATTCCCTGATTTAGGAAATATGGCTAATGTTAATAAAAGCAAACTACTTCATCCCTTCGTATTGCACTTGCAAATGCTATCTGGAGGGGGAAAAATCACTATCTTCACGGAAATTCTGTGAAGGTTTCGTGTCCGAAACTAAAAGGAGCAAAGGAGCTCACAGCTCACTTTTCCGTTTGCAGACCTCACATTTGTTTTCTTCCAGACTCACTGCCACAGAGTGGCACGGTTTCCCGTGTGAAAAATCTTCCCTGTCACCAAGAAATAGCTCAGCTCCAGACATTCCCCTGTCTCTTACTTGGGGAGGCAGGAAGGAGAAAACAAAACAAAATAAAACAAAATTGCTCTCTACCCTACAGGTTGGCTTTATGTCCAGCCTCCAAATGCTTATATACTCAAAACCAACAAAATGGCCTTGGAAGCAGCAGGAAACCAAAACCTGGATCTACTCCTTTTCTCAGGAGACAAACCACAACTGTTCTCCCCACTGGCCTGGCCCGGGGTCCAGTTAACAGCCCCCTGGCTTTGCCTCAAGTACCTAAGATTACTTTCAAATACCCTTTCTAACAAGACCCCAGCAAGAGGCCACTAATTTCTACGGCACAAAAAGCCACTGGAGAGAGATCCCTTTGTCAATATCAACTGGTCCAGCAATTTCCCATCCTCAGACACATCGCCCTATCGGAGCTGGCAGATGTTTAGACAAGATTTTATAAATTGTTCAATATCAGCCCATAATGAACCCCAACTGACCATTCCAAAGCAGCTAAAAGCATCCGGGACGTCCCCCGCTGGGATCCAATAATGCGCTCATGCTGCAGGATTATTAATCATGGAATAAAACAGATGAACCTCTTGAAAAGTAAGTGTATGATTGATTAAAGGGCAATCTAAGAAGCTATTATTCTTGTTTTATAACCGTAAGTTATATTCACTCAATTTATCTTTGGAAAGGAAATAAATGATTGTTCATTTCTTCTCTGAAATCATATTATATGGATATCCATATAATTTTGCTGAAAATTAAAGTGACAGGTTTGCTGCTTTTATGATACTCATCAAAGGGAATACGCTAGTTGCCTACAAATTCTAGACTTGTCCTGTAATTAGATAGGGAGCAGCACAATAACCAGGCCGTAGTCTAAGGTTGTTTAAACTTTTCTTTTCCCCCAGGGTAAGGGTAAGAATCACCGAAGGGAAAATAAATCTCTCCTCCCAGATCTTCACCTTGTGTTCAGTGTGAAATATTTGAAAAGGAGAGTCAAGGCCCTTAAATCGGAATAATCTTTGCCAATGCGGATAATTTAGGCTTTGAAATAAACAATTACTTCTATCAGTAATTTATGGTGGGTCAGAGGTGTGACTCCCTACTACCCGTGCTGTCACAATTCTCCAGCTTACATTACTGAGAAGGTTCGAGAAGCCAGCATAGGAATAAAATCTAAAATGGATCGTAACGCATATGGATGTTTAAGTTTGAAAACGCTTAAGGATGTTAAGTTTTAAAAAATTGACACTAACAAGTAATTTGCATATTGAGAGCACAAAATCTTAATTTTCTTGCAATACCTGTGCATATAAATAATCCCAAACTGGATGGTATTGCCCTACTGTGTATTTCTCTTCCATCTGCCTTTCTCCTTTTTTTTTTTTTTTTTTTTATGAGCAGGAGAAGGGAGAGATTATTTTACACATTCATTAAAAAGCCTGAGGTCACATCACCTGGGGGGAGGGGCTGCCATTAACTGGGGCTCCCTACCCAAATCACTCTCCTAGGAAAAACGAGCCCCAAACACCATATTGTCGTAGACTAGTCTGTGTTTATTTACAATTTAAGATATAAATTAGTAAAGAATTCTTGTTAAACAACCAACAAAGATTGTATAACCAGCAATGTTCAAATAAAAACCAGGCAGAATTTATTTACAAAAAGTTTAGATTCCATTGCAATACAACTTGCATAAATTACTAGAAGCTTTATATCATTATAAAAATAAATATCAAATTTGTTTCCACTTCTTAAGTACTCAAGTTCTTCAATCACATTTTATTTCTACTGTGTACATCTTTTACAAATAAATTTTACAGTAAATCCTATCACACCTATAGAATATATACCGTGGCAATGAAGCGATCAATTCAAGATATCCTGAGAAAAAAGATTGTTTTCAAAAGTCACACATACGTTGGGGAAGCTATACTATGCCAACAAATTCACGGTTATGGCCAACAAAAGTCTGTTCCGTTAGTCTGTGGATCCTTATCCTTTACAGTGGCACGAGATGCGGTCCGGGTTTAGAGATGTGTTTTTTATATCTGTATATTTATGAACTTGGGGAGAGAGAATGGCCTGCTGACTTTTTTTTTTCCAAAGCAATTGTGACACCTACCTGTGGACCAAGGAAAAAACCAAATCATCCCAAATCCTTCAGTTGCACACCAACATCATCACATTATAAAAACGGGTTCATCTGAAATGATGCCGCCTCTTTCCCAACATCTTCAAGATCTGTGATTAGTAATTTCGCCTAGTTCTAGAGTAGAGATTTTTTGAGATGCTGCTGTAAGCCAGGCCAACTGCAGGGCCCTATCTAGTCCATCTGGACAGGGGGGCAGGCCTGATAAAGGGCTAGTGCTTCTCTCGCTCTGCTCGGCTCCCTCTGCAAACATCACCTCTAAAGGGTCCTGACGCCCCAGTCTTCAGCAGCACTAGCTCGTCAAAGCCGGGGTCTCTGACGCGTCTAGTGTAGTAAAAAATGGCTCCAAACTGCATACAAATACCCATATTTTAATAATCTATTTTTCAAAGAGAAAACCACAGCAGTGGTACAACATTCACGTTCCCATTAAAGGGGTGACTTGGCAGCAGAGCTTGAGTGGAAAAAGAGGGACTTGAATAAAAGAGAATGGCTGCTTTCCCACTTAAAGGGAAATTTAAAAAAGACTGAAGAACATTGCAAAGCTCTGGCCTGGGACTCCAGGACAAGAAGCGAGAAATAGACATTTACAGGGCAAAGCTGTCCGCTCCCCCACGGTGCCCACTTACTTGCACTGCTGCGCACGGGGCCTTCTATAGGTAGGGCTGGACGCCCCCCCCAACCGCGGTGCAGCCCTCACTGGCATCTGTCAGGGGAGGGGGCAGTTAGTCAGAACGCGACCCCAGAGCCATCTGTCTCCCAGACAGCTGCACACCCACCAGCCCGCACACCCATGCACGCTCGCTCCCCCAACGCACAGAACAGTTTAGGGAAACTGTCTGAGCGGCCACGGCCGGAGACAGATTTGGGACCCGTTTCCAGTGCTCATTTTCTTTTCTGGCCTCCTGGAGCTCCTTCTGCAGGTCTTAGGAACTCCTGCCTGAATCGTGAGCCAGGCACGGGAGGAGACACAGACAGGGCCCGGGAGCGGCAAAGACTCCGGTCTTCCATTGGGAAGAAGGAGCGCCTCTCAGAGCTACTAGAACGTTTTGTTTCCTTCCGGCCGAAAGCAGGAGAGTGGGCTCAGCTGAGACTCTCCTAACTGAGAACACACGGAAGCTTCAGCTGGATCGACCAGGAGACAAGCTGTAATTTGCATTTTGTGACAATTTGTTTTTCGCGGAAACAAATCGATCACGATCATACTACTAATCATAATGAGAATAGCAAGTTAAATAAAATGTAAGTACTGCAGGGCTAAGCCTTACTGCAAGGCAAGGGTAGCTGTGCCCTCTCCTCCCCTTTTTGGTGCCACCACCCCCTTCCCTTCCCTTCCCCTAACTTCGGGTCCGAGGGGCGCACTCTATCTTTTCCCTTCTCTCCTTTCGCAACAAAGGCTCCCCATGCCGGGCCCAAGGGTCTCCCTGGTCCCTGGTCCCTTCTGCAGGCTTTCTCGGGAATGCGGACGAAGCCGGGCCCCGCTGGCTCTCCCTCCCCGGAGGCCCCGAGGGCCGCAGGCAGCCTACCTTTCTTGGGCTCGTAGCCGCCGCCCGGGGGCCGGTAGTGGGGCTCCAGCGCGTGCGCGCCCACCTTGCCCGCGTCGCTGGCCGCCTTGGGCGCGGAGTGCAGCGCCTCTCCCGGGGCCGCGGCCGCCGAGTTGTAGCGCAGGAGCCCCTGGCCCTGCAGCGCCGCGTTCAAGTTCCCGTAGTTTGTGTAGTTGCCGTAGAAGGGCGACGTGTAGTAGAGGTGGCGGCCGAGCAGCGGCGAGGCCGGGTAGGGCGAGCCGCCCGGCGGCGCCCCGGAGGAGGCGGGCGCGGCGGCCGCGGGCAACCCCGGCGGCGCGCAGCCCGGGCCCAGGCTTGGCTGCTTGAGGTCCGACGTGGCGATCTCGGCCAGAGACCACAGCTTGGGCTTGCTGGCGGGCTGCGGCGCGCCCGGCGACGTCCGGCTGCCCAGGGGCATCTTGCCGCCGCCGCCACCGCGGGGCGCGGCCTCGGGCGGGGGGCTCAGCAGCGGCGCCTCCACGCCAGTGAGCGGCGACGAGGTCACGGGCTTGGGCGGCGCCAGGTCCCGCTCGCCCTCCTCGTCGTCCTCCTCGTCGTCCTCCAGGTCGTCGTACTTATCCTTGCACTCGGAGCCCGACTCGCACAGGGGGTCCCCGGCCCGACAAGGCAGCTTCTCCCCGTCCGACTCGGCTGAGCACGAGTGATCCGTGAGCGAGTCGACGTGCAGGCTGATCCCTGCAGGGGCGCGGCCAGGGCTGTGGGACGCGGTGACAGCCCGGACCCGGGCGCCCTCCGCCCCACGTGATCTCCCGCCCCGACCCCTGCCCAGTCACGTCCTAGGGGGAGCAGAGCCTCCCCAGGAAGTGCCCAAGGACTCGATGGGCCCCACGCGCACGTGGGTAGGGGCGGGCGGCATCCTCCCCGACCCGGACTCTGAGCCCGTCTGGGAAGAAAGCTCCCTGCGACCTCGCGCCCGCGACCTCGCGCCCGCGGCGGCCCCGCTCACCTTCGTCCTCCGCCGACGTCTCCGTGCCCTCCTGCGCCTTGTCTGGACTCTCCCCCTTGCTCCTCGCAGCGTCGCCCTCATCCTCGTCCTCGTCCTCGCTTTTGTTTCTCGGGGCCCACGTCATCTTGTTCTCCTTCTTGAGGCGCCGGCGCGCGTTGGCGAACCAGGTGGACACCTGCGTGAGGGTCATCTTGGTGATGATGGCCAGCATGATCTTCTCGCCCTTGGTGGGGTAGGGGTTCTTGCGGTGCTCGTTGAGCCAGGCCTTGAGCGTGGCCGTGGCGTCCCGCGTGGCGTTCTTGCGGTACGCCGGGTCGTTGAGCTGGTACGGGTAGGCCGCGCTGCCGTACGGGTGGTAGCCGATGGCGCCGGTCATACCGGTCGTGTGGGCGTCGTACGGCGCGCCCTGGAACCAAGGAGAGCCCGGTGAGTGGGGCGTGCGGCGCCCTGGCCCTCATCAGCCCAAAGGTGACCCCTCCGCCCTCCCGATGCCACCTTTCCCAGGGTGAGTCCCGCGCCGGAGCCTTATTTCCCGCAGCAAATGAGCAGAAGAAAACGCAGCGCGTCCTTTAAGACAGGCCGCTGATCACGAAAACGCTGCAGTTCTAATCTCGAATTTTTGAACTATTTCACTTTCCTAAAATGACATCTCTTCCTCCCAAATGTCCCTGAGCTGCGGGCGCAGATGTACGCAAACACGCGCGCACGCAGACCCACAGGTACTTTCTTGATATCTAAATTTCTCTGGCTGGCTCCCCCTACTCCCCCTTCCCCGCCCTTATATGGTTAAAAAACCAGCCCCGAGCCCCCGCTCCGCTATTCACGGCTCTAAAGCTCTGCAAATCCAATTTGCAACTCAGAAGCCAGTCACCGTTTCGAATTCTTCAAATACGCGGTAATTAGCATTTTAATTCAGCCTTTAACGTTTAAATTCGAGACATTTGCAGCCTCCGCCGAGGCCCCAGCTCTACGGTCGCTGCCCCGGAATTCCACCGAGGGCGGGCAGTGGCGACAACCCCCCCGTAACGGCCTCCATCGCCCGAAACGGGCGTCACCGCCACCCGGGCCGGGCCCAGCTGCGGAACCGGAGGCGAGCGGGCCGACCGCAGGTCGGGGACGCAGGGGCGGCTCTCCGTACGCAGGGGACCGAAGCGGCAATTAGGGCTGCCGCACGCCCGCCGACCCGTTTTTCGAAAGCGCGGCCTATGGGACAGATTAAGGCCGAGATCGCGGCGCGCCTGGCGGGGCCCCGGAGCTGCCGCCGGGTGCTCTGCTCCCTCCCCCAACCCGGTGACCCCCCCCCCCCGAGCCCCGCAAGTGAACCTGAAGGGCCCGGCAGTCGCCCCGGAGGTCCCAGGGGCGCCGAGCCTCGCTTCGCTCCGCCCGAGCCGAGAGAAGCGAGCCCCCGGCCCGCTCTGCACCCTTCGCCAGGCTCTGGCGCGTGGACGAAGGGCAACCCGGCACAGATCCCCGGCCCTGGCGGTGTCGCACTTTTCAGGCTCTTTGGGAACATCACCCCGAGAGCCCAGGGGAAGCGGCGCGGACCTCCGGCGTGAGGGACGTCGCCAGCGGGCCGCGCTGCCTCTCCCTCCGGCCTCCCGTCCCGCCCGCCGCGCGGCGGCCCGCGTCCGAGCCTCCGGGTCCACCGGCCGCCGCGCTCTCCCCCGCGTCCCCGCGCCCCGATCGCCGCCCCGCCGCCCGGGCGGCCCGCGTCCCCGCCCCCCCGGCCGCGCGCGGTTACCATGTAGGACGGGAAGCCGGCGGCGGCGGCGGCGGCGGCGTCGGCCGAGTACTGCAGCGGGCTGCCGAAGCCGGTGGCCGCCTGGGCCGTGAAGGCCGCGGAGCCCGGGTACGGGCTGAACGCCGAGCCCGACGCCGAGCGGGCCAGCTCCTCGCTGCGCGGCGCCGCCAGCGCCGACGCGCCGTACGCCGGGCACGAGTAGAGCGCCAGCGAGCCGGGCGCCTGGTACAGGTAGCCCTGCGGGTAGGACATGGTGCGCGCGGGGCGGCGGGCCCGCGTCACGCCGAGCAGCGGGCAAGGCGCGCGGCGCCCTCCATGCACAGCCGGCCGGGGCGCGGCGCGGCGGCGGGCGCGGGGGCCCCGGGCCGAGGCAGGCCGGGCGGCGCACTAGCCCGGGAGGCCCGCGGGCCGGGGGAGCGGCGGGGCGGCGGGGCGGCGGGGCGGCAGCGCGGAGCCGGTGGGCGCAGCCGCGCGCCAGGCCGGCGGTCGGGGTTTGGGGGAGTCTGGAGTCGGGAGTGAGGAGTTGAGGAAGGAGCGCTCGAGTTTCCGAGGGACATTGGAACGCGAAGCTGTCCGTCACGCGCTCATCTGCATATTCGGGCGCCCGCCCCCTCCCCTGCTCCGCCCGCTCCGGCTGCCGGGCCGCGGCCGGGGGAGGGGCGGGGAGCGGAGGGGAGGGGAGGGAAGGCGGAGGAGGAGGCGGGAGGGCGGGGGAGAAGGAGGGAGGGACGCGCAGGCTTTTGTGGTGCAGCCGCCTCCCGCGCAGCCCCAGCCCGCGGCCCGCGGCCCCGCAGCCTGGCCGGGCCGAACAGCTCGCCCCGGCGCGCACCCCCCCCCCCACTCGGACGTACTCCCAGCGCCCCCCGGCAGCCCGCCAGCCGGCACCCGCATCTCTAGCGGGCCAGCTCCCCCTCGCCGTCCCAGTCCCCTTCCTCATCGCCCCTCAACCCCCGAAGCCACTGGCCCACCCCCCGGTCGGCCCGCAAGGACTAGGCAGAGGCCGCCCGCAATCGGGCCTGTCTGGTCCCCTTGGGGCACGAACGGTCCACGCTCCCTCTG
>CM052895.1:132050124-132072639 GCA_028534135.1 Potos flavus | reverse complement strand
GGACAAGTCCCTGCAAATAATTGCCAGGACGCCTGCCGCCCCGATTTAACAAGTGGAAGAGGGGCTATTCTCATGTGGGCGAGGCCGGAACTCGCTGACCGTGACGCGCAGCCTCCTAACCAAATCCAGGGAGAAGGGGATCGGCCGTTCATACCGCCCAGCGGATTTGGCTCCGGGGACAGCGCTCGAAATACAGGTTAGGGCTTTCACATCGGCAGGGATTCCTGGCAGAGTCCGCGAGGGTGGGAGGCGAGGGCCGGCCGCCCAAGCGAGCGCACCCCGGGCACCCCCGCTTTCCCCGGCAGAGGTGCAAGCCGAGGGCCCGGGCTGGGATTTCGTGCACACTGGGGGAAGGGGGCTCGGTGAGACCTAATCCTATTTCCTTTGGGAATTTATGTTCACACAAGTGAGAATGAGTGTTGACACTGGAATATTTTGGTTATTTATTTACATTCTCATTGCATGAAAGAACCTAGCGCCCTGGAGCGGAGAGGACATCGGGGGTTTCTCGCTCCGCCCGCGAGGAGATGGGCAGAGACGCGCCCGCCAGCCTTCGTGGGGTTACACCAGGCATAAAATAAGCCAGCACAGACAGCGCTGAGATCTCAAAACACGGGTTGCAAATCTATTGCCAGCGTCCGGCGTGACTTTAGCCACTTCGTGCCGGTTCTCAGGCCGTGTCTCCAGCTGTCCACGGGCGCGTTTCTGTGCATTCAACGGAATGCCTGCGTTTACTCCCCAGACTCCGCCCTGATGTCCCTCTCATTCCCCTTCCATGTCTCTCATGTTTGCCGAAGGTCATGTTCATCTTTCTAGGGCTTGGAGCACACTCTAATTTTTTTTTAATTTTACAAGTATTACAGTGTCCTCTCCAATGAGCCTCCGTCTCACCTGCATCCTTTTCAATGTGTTTTTCTTAACTTCGAACAAAGCATGTCTTCTCACCTGTACCTCGGTCACTTTGCTGTTGGGACAAACAACAGATTCACGGGCATGTGTCCCAGCGGGCTGGTCTGAACCGGCTTAGATTTCCAGGGTTCTGCTTGGGGTAGAATGAGGACCTGGTGCCTCTGCTGGTACTGGCTGGCACACGGAGAGACATTCGTGGCGGGGTCCCTGACCCGGGAGCACACGGCTGGGGCTTGTCTGTGTGGTGAGCGGTGGCCGGGCGGGACGCAGGGTGTTTTCTCCCGGAGCGAGCACTGCTAGAAAACAGGGAGACAGCCAGGGCAAGCCATCAGAGGGCTGCTCTACCAGCACCCAAGAGAGAAGGTCGCGCTGAGGAGGTGACATCTGAGCAGAAATCAGAATCAAGGGACAGCGACCATACCGGAAGGCGCGGGGACGTCGGACGGTGTATCTGAGGCATGTGGCCACAGGGTTCCCAAGTCCTAAGGGAGCAGCACGTGGTCGCGTGTGGCTGATGTGGAAAAGGACCGCAAACAGCGTGGCTTAGAACGACAGGAACTTATCAGGTCAGGACTTGAGGCCAGACGTTTGCAACGTGACTCCTGCGTCCTTCGGCTTCGGGGGTCCCAGGCGTCCCTCCCTGGGGTCACCCGCTCCAATCTCTACCTTCCCCCCAGTCTCCCCTTCCTGGAAGGACCCTGCCCTTCGATTTAGGCTCACTCTAATCTCGGCAAATCCTTACCTTACGCAGGTTTGCAAAGACCCTATTTCTAAACAAGGGTTTTGGGTGGATGCTATCTTTGTGTGTGCGTGTGTGTGCGCGCGTGCGTGCGCGTGCGTGCGCGTGTGCGTGTGTGTGAGCGTGTGCGTGTGCGCGTGCGAGTGTGTGTGCGTGTGTGTGTGTGTGTGCGTGTGGTGGGGGAGGGCACTATTCAACCAATTACAGATGCAGAAGATACAGGTTTTAGGAGGAATTCAGAATCCACACCTTAGAAGAGAACTCTTATTGGCTCCTCTCCAAACGTGGGGGGAGGGGACCGCTCTTCGCAGGCGGGGAGACAGGGGCGGAATCTTAGGGGACAAGACTGTGCCCGGTGAGACCACCGCCGATCCGCTCAGAGGACGGGGGACTCGGCAGCAGGTCGGCCACGCCGGTCTCTGGCCTCTCATTACCCTGGGTCTCCGGCGACCCTGCTCCTTTGCCCCGGGTTTCCGGGTCCCTGTGCCGCCCTGTGGCTGCGGAAGCTAAAATCTGCCACGAGCCTCCCTGGCCTCGGGCTGCGTCCTGGCTCCCTGTGTGTCCCTCCTCCCGGCCCCCGACCCGGAGGCGGCCCCACTGGCAGTGGGGCTCACTCCTTTCAAGGTTGCCGTACTGACGGCAGCCTCTGAATTAGGAGCTTGCTTCGTTCGTGCGCGGGGTTTCCCGCAGCCCGGGCCGTGCACTCCACGGCGGGCTGGAACGCGCCCTCGGGTCCCACACACCTCCGCGCGGGTGAGAGGTCCTCCTGAGCGCAACTGGTTTGACCTGTTTCCACACCCGGCTCTCCAGGGCCAGGCCTGCTCCCGAGGCAGGCTCGGTGCTGTGCACACGCCGCCCCGCAGGCCGGCTGGGCTCCAGGGGCAGCAGGGGCCCGCAGCTCTCCACACCTGCTCCCCCAGCACGCTCCGGGCCGCGCCGTCCACCTGCCCGGCCAGCTCGCTCTGCAGGCCGGACCCGCTTCTCCCTCCCGGAGTCCCCCCGCCTTTACTGACAGGGGAGGGGGTGGGAGGGCTGGGGGCGGGCTCGCTTCAAGATAAAGGCAGCTTACATTTGACGCTGGGCTGTCTCCCCTGGATGGTCGCCTCCCTCTTCCTCCCTCCTCCGTGCTCTTCTTCTCTCCCAGGCCTGCCTTTCTGCTCTGCACTTTCCCATCGGGAGAAGACGCACAACACCCGCTCTCTCTCATGACGAGCAGAATGGCCACAATTGTTATGAGTGTGCTTCTGCCAAGGGCCCCAACGCCGGCCTTAAGTTTCGTAAGAAGGGTTTGCACCCACAAAGATAGTTCTCTCCCTAAGGGGAATTCTTGTACCAGCTGTTACTTGATTCATGTTATGTGACCAAATATAGGGGGTGATAGAAATTCCAAAATATGTATGTATGCACATTCACATCTTTTCCGCAAAAAAGGCATATGTTTATGAAGTACATGAAATCTATAAAAAGATGCAAGTTTTAGGTTGCAAAATTATTGCATAATCCCCCAAACAACAAATACCTAGTCAACAATAATATAAATTAACAACAAAATGACCCCCAAATAGCCTGTTGGAAATTAAACATCAGCAACGATAACAGGAGAAAAGCTCATGCGAATGTGAGAATATGCCCACAGTGGAGGGGAAGAAAGGCAGGATACAAATTAAGTTTTTTGGAAGCTATTTTTAAATGTTCATCAAAATTTAAAATCTTTATAGTCTCCGAATAAGAATTCTGTTTCTAGAAATTTAAACTATGGAAATACCCCAGAATGGGTCTCAGAGCAATTATGACCGTGTGACTGTCATCGTGTAGTACTGGAAACAGCTTAAGCACATGTCAGGGGAGTGCAATAAGTGAGGGCACCCCAGAGAGGTCTCCCCGACATCCCCCCCCCCCCCCCCCCGCTCAGAGGTCTGCCCAGCAGCTCTGAAATCTTGCCCACACCGTCCCGTACACACTCAAGTCTTTGTCAGGATTCACCCTATATGGTTAAGGGTGTTGAACTTCTAAGGGATAGAATAAGGGGTCTACGATGGGTTTGTGTACTTAGTAATTTTCATATTACTTTTCACCACAAGTATGTCGCATTTTATAATTAAAGAAAGAGGAAGTAGAAAGTAGGTCCTCGGTGCAATAGGCTCGCTATTGTAGAGCCTCACCATGGCATGTTGAGTAGACACTAAAAAAGAGGGAAGCAGAGAGACTCGAAGGGAAATGTGAAGAGGGACGCTATAATTGGCTAGGTTATGTGTGTCATAAAGCAGGTGCAATAACCATAAAACCCCGGAAATCATAAGCAATTAAAAAATCTGGAAATAAAGCCAAGTAACTGCTTCTGTGACTTAGCAGGTGGCCCCGGGGCCCTCCTTCAGTATTTGTGCACTGTTGGAGTGACGCAGGGACCGGCCACTGGGGCGATGTGGCACAGGCTTCTGTCTGTCCCTCACCGGCACCCCTCCGACAGAGTGGCGATGTCCACGGGAGGTGGTGGTCAGTGTCGTAAGGACAGGGGGCGTGGTTAAGGACCCTACTGCACCAAAGAGCATGGCCACCCCAGAAATACAGTGTTCTAACAGTAGAGCCCTGTGTGGCCGCCAAGGATGTCACAGGAAATCAAGCCTACAGTTTCCAGAATGTCATGCAGCGAGGTCTGATCATATGACGGGGTGCTGGCCAGTGGGACGGGAGGAGGCTGTCCCCTGTCCACCTTGTCCCGGCGGGAGCTGAGGACACGCTGTGCCCACAGGCTGGAGCCCACGGAGACCCTGATAAGCCACAGCCCTCCAGCGACCTGTGCTCTGGTTTTCCTCCTTCACATGGGAACCAAGTCCAAACAGAAATGAGTAGAGCTTGCTACTTTATCGACACACAGCAGACATGAATACATGGTCCGTATTAATAATGTCAACGTTATCGACAAAGTCGTCATACCCGTGGCTGCTAAAACGACCACAGACAGGCAGCAGGAGGCTGGAGAAATTCATTCTGTCTCAGCTCTGAGGGCCAGGGTCTGAGACCCATGCGTCTGCAGGGTGGGCTCCTTGGGAGGCTCCGGGGGAGAACGGTTTCATCCCTCCCTCTCCTGCTCTCTGGTGGGGGCTTGTGATCCTGGGCTTGGGGCCACCTGCCTCGCTGTCCCCATGCACATTATAACAGGTTCTACAGCACACACTGTCTGTGGTCTGAAGCTTTCTTCTTGTGCTAATGGTCTATTGAAGACGTTTCCATGTCGCCGAGTCCTTGCTTTTTACTGACTGCATAGTATTCCACTGCCCTTGATTTTCTTATTCCTGGGACACTGTTGACTATTTACAGTCCCAATATCATTTAATTACGTCTCAGTTTTAAAATGCCTTTGTGTAAAGTTTTAATGACCTTCTACCTGGAATTTTGGTTATTTGTGCCTGCACATTAATTTTTCCTATTCATATTTATATATGGTTTTCAAAGCACCACTTTTTAAAAAAAAATGCTTTCTAGAGAGAGAGCAAGAGTGAGCAGGGGGAGGGGCAGAGAGAGGGAGAGAAAGAATCTTAAGCAGGCTCCAGGTGCAGCACCGAGCCTGACATCGGGCTTGATCCCGTGACCCTGAGATCATGACCTGAACCAAAATCAGGAGTTGGGTGCTTAACCCACTGAGCCACCCAGGCACCCCTCAAAGCACCACTTTTATATTTGTTAAGAGATGATGTACTTGGGGGTGCCTGGGTGGCTTAATCAGGTAAGAATCAGACTCTTGATCTCAGCTCAGGTCTCGGTCTCAGGTTCAAGGGTTCAGCCTGCATTGGGCTCCACTGAGCGTGGAGACTACTTAAAAAAAAAAAAGGAGACAGAGATAATATACTCAAAGATTGAATGATGAGATCTCATCGTATAATAATAAATGCTCAATCTTTGTGGTAGTTTCATGAATATTTTAAAAAGAAGATAGTGTCTCCTCTAATTGTTCAATTTTAATAGTGAAAGGCAAATTAGACAAAGCTTATTAAATATGGTATCCAACTTTTCTACTCTTTTTATTTTTTCCATTTCATTTGTAAGTTTCTGAGATTTAAGTTAATGTCTCTTCCTATGGTTGAGATTTTCCTACTCATATTTATTTGCTTTGTGTGTTTTTAAGTTCTGTTTTAGGGTGCAAAAATTTTCTTAGTGCATTATTCCTTTTGTTTTGTGAATATCTGACTATTCCACTGCGTTTTCACTCTGAATTCTCACTTATCTTCTTTTTTTTAAAGATTTTATTTATTTATTTGACAGAGAGAGAGAGATCACAAGTAGGCAGAGAGGCAGGCAGAGAGAGAGGAGGAAGCAGGCTCCCCGCTGAGCAGAGAGCCTGATGCGGGGCTCGATCCCAGGACCCTGAGATCATGACCTGAGCCGAAGGCAGAGGCTTTAACCCACTGAGCCACCCAGGCGCCCCGTGAATTCTCACTTATTTCACACCTACAGTGATCCATTTGCTTGCTCTTAGTTAATGTAATATGTGATGATCATTTCCCCACCCTTCCCTTCTTTCCCACTTCATGTTTGATGTGTCTCTAAAATTGACTTGTAATAGGACATTTTTAAACCCGATTTGTAAGATTGTCTCATTTATGACATAAATGGAACTCACATTTATCACAAGTACTGATCTACTTAGCTTTTCTTTGCAGTATATTTTTGTTTGTTTCTGTTTTCCTAGACATGATATTTTCCCGTTTCACTCTTTCTTTATAAATTTCATTTTGCTGAATTGATCATGCTTTCTTAGTTACTTCTCAGGTTCCCTGTAATTGTATTTGTAGGCATATCATTAGGGCATAATTTTAAATGTGCTCATTTAGTGGCTGTTAAGAATAAAACTGCTGGGAACACTCATGAGCTGGTCTTTTCGTGGAATATGCTTTCGTTTGTCTTGCGTAAACACTTAGGAGTTTGCGTGCTGGGGCATAAAGTAAGCGTACGCTCAACTCCATAAGAATTTTCCAAACTGCTCTCCCAAGGGACTCCTCATTTTACCTTTCCACCTGTGATTATAATAGTTGTTCAGCGTCCATACCGGCTCCTGCTATTTTCAACCTTTAGAATTTTTACCATTCTAGTGGGTTTGCACTGGTAACTTCTTGGGATTTTAATGTGCATTTCTTTGATAACTTAAAGAAATACTTTCCCGTGTGTTTATTGATCATTTACAAATTTTTGGTTTATAAATGATACGTTGAAACATTTGTCAACATTTTTAAACATTTGGCTGTTTGTATTATTTTTTTTAAGATGTATTTATTTATTTGAGAGAGAGAGTGCAAGAGCAAGCATGGGGGTGGGGGAGAAGAGGGAGAGGGAGAGAGAATCTCAAACAGACTCCTCACCTTGCTGAGCACAGAGTCAAATGCAGGACTCCATCTCATGACCCTGAGATCATTATCTGAGCCGAAATTAAGGGTCAGATGCTCAACGGACTGAGCCCCCCAGGCACCTCATTGGCTGCTTGTGTTGTTATAATGGAGTTGTGTTTTGCATATCAGCCTTTGGTCTGACACACACGTTGTGAATATTTTCTCCAGTCCATGGAATGCTTTTTCATTTCTTTGATATCCTCCTGAGAACGAAGTTTTTAATTTGGTGAAGTTTAATTTGTCAGTTTTTCTTTTATGAGGTTTATGTGTTTTGCATCCCAAGTGATCTTTGCCTGCGCCAACGTCACAAAGATTTTCTATTATTTCTTCAAGAACTTTGATAGTTTTTTGTTTAGACTTTTGATTCATTTCAAGTTAAAATTGGTGTTTGATGTCTGCCTAGTATCATTTGGTGGAAAGACTGTCCTTTCCCCTCTCTGCAGAGGTTAAGTTTACTGGTTAAGTTTCTTTAATTCTCCTCAGCAATATTCTGTAGTCTTGAGGATATAAGTACTATATATATTGTGATATGTTTGTTTACACATAATACGTTTAATGCTGTCAATAATGGATATTAAAATTCATTTTCCAGTTGCTTGTTGCTAGCATAAATATAAGTAATTACTGTACATTGACCTTTCATCATATGACTTTGCCAAATCCACTTCTTAATTCTAGAAACTTTTTGATGACCCCTGAGCATTTGGGATTTACTATATAAAATTTACATTATTTACAAAATATGTTACCCACAAATCTACAAATAAAGACAGCTTTATTTCTTCTTTGGGAATCTGTATGGTGTTAGCTTCTTTTTCTTGCTTTATCCCACTAGGTAGAGCCTTTGGTACACTGTCGACTGAATGTGGGGGGAACAGAGACCCTTGCCTAGCTGCTGATACTGGAGGAAGGCATTCCGTCTTTGACCACTAAATACGATGAACTGTAGCTTAACTGCAGATGGTCTTTCTTGGTTTAAGGATGTTCTCTGCTCCCTTGGTTTGCTGGTTTTTTGTTTTTTTTTTCTCCCTCATGAAGATAGGGTACTCTTAATCCCTTTTATCTATTTCCCACACCACCCCCCACGTCCTGTCTGGCGACCACTAGTTTGTTCTCTGTAGTTAAGAGTCTTTGTCGTTGTTGTTTGCTTATCTCTTTTCTTTATTTGTTCATTTGTTTTTTTTTAAATTCTGCATATGGCCGAGATCATATAATTGTCTTTCTCTGACTGGCTTATTTCACTTAGCGTAACACTCGCTAGCTCCATCCACGTTGTTGCAAACGGCAAGATTTCATTCTTTCTTTACGGCTCAGTAATATTCCATCGTGTGCATATCCACCACTTCTTTATCCGCTCATCCGTCCACAGACATTCCGGCTGCTTCCACAGCTTGGCTGCTGTAAATAATGCTGCAGTAAATGCAGGCGTGCATGTGTTTCTTTGAATTAGTGTTTTTATCTTCTTTGGGCAAATCCCTGGAAGTGGAATTATTGGATCATAAAGTAACTGAATTTTTAACTTTTGGAGAAACCTCTGTCCATACTGTTCCTCCAGTGGCGGCACCAATTTACATCGCCTCCAACAGACAGAAGTGACCCTTCTTCTCCACATCCTCACCAACACTTGTTACGTCTTGTGTTTTTGACTTTTATCCACTCTGACAGGTGTAAAGTGATGTCTCACAGCAGTTTTGATTTGCATTTCCCTGACAATGAGTGATTTTGAGCATCTTTACACGTGTCTGTTGGCCATTTGTATGTCTTCTTTGGAGAAATGTTTATTCAGGTCCTCTGCCCATTTTTAATTGGATTATTTGGTCTTTGGTGTTCGGTTGTGTAAGTTCTTTATACGTTTTGGACATTAACCTCTTATTGGATATAAAATTTGCAAATATCTTCTCCCATTCAGTAGGTTGCCTTTTTGTTTTGTTGACTGCTTCCTTCACTGTTCAAAAGCTTTTAATTTTGGTGTAGTTCCAATAGTTTAATTTTGCTTTTGTTTCCCTTGCCTCGGGAGACGTATTTAGAAAAATATTTCTATGGCTGATGTCAGAGAAATCACTGCCTATGTTTTCTTTTAGGAGTTTTATGGTTTCGGGTCTCACATTCAGGTCTTTAATCCATTTTGTGTTTATTTCTGTGTATGGTGTAAGAAAGTGATCCAGTTTCACTCTTCTGCTGTCCAGTTTTCCCAACACCATTTGTTGAAGAGACTGTATTTTGCTATTGGATATTCTTGCCTCCTTTGTCATAGATTAATTGACCACATAAGTATGGGTTTATTTCTGGGTTCTCTATTCTGTTCCATTGATCTGTGTGTCAATTTTTTGTGCCAGGACCATACTGTCATACTATAGATTTGTAGTATATCTTGAAACCTTGATTGTGATACCTCCAGCTTTGTTCTCTTTCTTCGAGGTTGCTCTGGCTAGTTGGGGTCTTTCGTGGTTCCATACAGATTTTAGGATTATTTGTTCTAGTTCTGTGAAAAATGCTGTTGGTATTTTGACAGGGATTGCATTAAATCTGTAGATTGCGTTAGGTAGAATGGACATTTTAACAATTCTTCCAATCAATGAAATTGGGATATCTTTCTATTTGTTTGTGTCATCTTCAATTTCTTTCATCAATGCTTTCAGTTTGCTGAGGTTTTAATCATGAATAGGTGTTGAATTTTGTCAAATGTTTTTTCCCCCACCTATTGAAGTAATTACGTCTCCTCCTCCTCCTTTTCTTCTCCTTCTTCCTCTTCTCCTTCTTTCTTCTCTTCTTCTTCTCCCTCCTCCTCCCCTCCCTCCTCCCCTCCCTCCTCCCTCTTCTTCTTCCTCTTCTTCTTCTCCTTCCTCTTCTTCTCCTCCTCCTTCTCCCCCTCCTTCCCATCCTCCTCCTCCTCCCCATCCTCCTCCTCCTCCTCCTTCTTCTTCTTCCCCTTCTTCTCCTTCTCCTTCCTCTACTCCTCCTCCTCCTCCTTCTTCTCCTTTTGTTACTATGGTGAATTACATTGATTTTTGAATATTAAGTTAATCTTAAATTTTTGAGATGAACTCTATTTGGTCATAATATTTTCTTTTTATTGCTAGTTTTAGTTTGTTGGTATTTTGCAAAGAAATTTGCATCCTTTTTTTTCATGGATTTTGATAGTTCTCTTTTCTTATGTTTTGGTGTCTTGGTATCAAAGTAGTCCTGCCTCACAAAATGAGATTGGAAATATTTCCCTCCTCCTCTATTTTCTGAAATATTTTGTGTATTAATATTATTTCTGAAAATGTTGATAGAATTGATCACTGAATTTTCTTTGTAGGTAAGTTTTTCATGATAAACTTAAAATTTAGATACATACAGAACTATTCAGAAGTTTTATTCTTTCTTATGTTTTGTATCTTTCAAGAATTGTCTCCATTTCTTCTGAGTGGTTGAATGCATTCGCATAAAACTTTTTATAAGGTTTCCTTATTATCTCTTTAATATTTGTGGGATCTGTAGTGATGTGCCTTCTTTGATTCTTGATATTAATAATTTATATCTTCTCATTTTTTCTTTTTAAGCCTACTAGAGATTCATGAATTTAATTGATTTTTTTTTCAAAGAATGTGCTTTTGGTTTCATTGACTCTTTCTTATTATAAGTCTTTTTTTTTAATTCATTGATTTCAGCTCTAATCTTTATTATTTTCCTCCTTTTCTTATTTACTTTGATATCCACCCCCCTTTTTTTTTTGGCTTCTAAAGGTAGAGGCCTAGACTACTGATTTTCAAATTTGTTCTTTCTAACATAAGCGTTACTCATTAAGCTACAAATCATCTTCTAAGCACTGCTTTTGCTGAGGCCTGCAAAATTTTATATGCTCTGTTTTCATTTTTATTTAAACTATTTTCTATTTTCTCTTTGTTCTTGCCCTCTTCTTTGACCCATTGGGTTATTTAAACATATTTTTCTTAATTTCCAAATGCTTAGGAATATCATAAATGTATTCTTTTTTTTAAGATTTTATTTATTTATTTGACAGAGAGAGAGAGACAGTGAGAGAGAGCACAAGCAGAGGAGCAGCAGGCAGAGGAAGAGGGAGAAGGAAGCTCCCCACTGAGCTAGGAGCCTGGTGCAGGGCTGGATCCCAGGACCCTGGGATCATGACCTGAGCTGAAGGCAGATGCTTAACCAACTGAGCCACCCAGAAGCCCCTCATATGTATTCTTATTGTATTCTTACAGTTTATTTCTAATTTAATGTATTCTTTTTTTTTTTTTAAAGATTTTATTTATTTATTTGACAGAGAGAAAGAGACCACAAGTAGGCAGAGAGGCAGGCAGAGAGAGAGGGGGGAGCAGGCTCCCTGCTGAGCAGAGAGCCCGATGCGGGGCTCGATCCCAGGACCCTGAGATCATGACCTGAGCCGAAGGCAGAGGCTTAACCCACTGAGCCACCCAGGCGCCCCTAATTTAATGTATTCTTATTGTTTATTTCTAATTTACTACTACCATATCAGAGAATATATTTTGTATAATTTCATCCCTTTTAAGTTTATTGAAACTTATATCATGGTCAATTATTTGGTCTATATTGGAGAAGATTCCAGATTCACTTGAGAAACTATGCATTCTGCTGTTGTAAGGCCGAGTATTCTAAATAAATCAATTGATTAAATTTGGTTGATGGTGTTATTTAGGTTTCCTATGTCCTTATTGATTTCTTTCTCCTCGTTCTATCAGTTACTGAAAGAAGAGTGTGAATGTCACCAATCATTCATGTCTATTCCTTCTTCACTCTATCAGGTTTTTTGCCTGATGTATTTCACCACGTTATTATGAGGTGCATAGAAATTTAGCATTGTTTTATTTTCTTGATTAACTACTTTATCATTATGAAATATCCTTATGTAGACATACTAATATTCCTAGTCCTGAAGTCTATGTTCTCTGATACAAGTTAGGCCCTTCAGGTTTCTTCTGATTAGTGTTTTCATTGTATACCTTTTTTCACCCTTTTATTTTAACAAAGCTCTTAAAAAAAATATTTGAAGCTTATTTCTTATAGACAGTATGTAGTTGGGTCTTGCATTTTATCATGTCTAATAATCTCTGCCATTTAGGTGATGTCTTAGTTTTTTTTATATTTAATAATCACTTGTCATGGTTTTGCTTAAGTCTGCCCTGTTGCTACTTACCCCTTCTGTTCTTTACCTTTACCTTTCTCTGTCTTTGTTAGATTGACTCTTTGCCCTTATTCTACTTTATTTCCATTATTGACTTATTAAGTATACATCTTTTTAATTATAATTTTTAGTGGTCTCTAGAGTTTACAATATGCAGCTTTAATTCAATAGAATCTACCCTTAAATATTATATATCTATGTATATAATGCGAGACCCTCATAAGACAGTTCCCCAAGTCATACCTTTTATTTATATGTATGATGTAAACCTCATAATATGTTATTACATCTTTGCTTTATGTGGTCCATTAACCTTTAAAAAAGTCAAAATTAAGAAAAATCACTTTAACGTTTATCTACATATTTATCAGCTCTGGAGCTCTTTACTCCTTTCTGTAGACCCAAGTTCCTATCCAGCATTATTTAACTTCAGCATTAAGAGGTTTTTAAATTAACATTTCTTGTAGTAAAAGTCTTATGGTGATAAATTCTTTCTCTTTTATTGACCTGGAAAAATCTTTATTTTGCCTTATTTTTGAAAAATATTTCTCTGGACACAATTATAAGTTGACTTTTTTTTTTCTTTCAGCACGTTATAAATTTTTTTCATTGTCTTTTGGCTTTCACTGACCTTAAGAAGAAGTCTGCAGTTATCTGTGTTCCCTGAATCATGTGCTCCCACCCCCTTACCCTCAGCTGCCTCGCATGTTTTTCTTTGTATGTATCTTGACTGGGCTTTGGTAGATTTTTTTTCATTAATTTGTAAAAATATCCAATATTATTTATTTAAATATATTCCTGGTCCTTTCCCTTTCTCAGAAACTCAAAATGTATTTGTATTAGATTGTTTGATATTTTTCTGTAGGTCACTGAGGCTCTAGTTTTGTTGTTTTTATCTTTTTTCCTCCTCTGTGTGCTTCGTTTTGGATACATTATATTGCTGTATCTTTGAGTTCCCTAATCTTTCTTTTTGTAGTGTATAGCACTCTCTCTCTTTCTCTCTCTTTTGGATGGTGGCCTTATATTTCACAACATGAAAGTAGATTACCATAATTTATTCATCCATTTCCCCAATAAAACACATCTATATTATTTCTAGGTGTTTGCTATTTGCAATGGTCATACAAAAAACATCCTTGTGTATATATTCTTATTTAATTTTGTTTCTGTGTAACAGGGTTCTGCGTGGGATTTCTGAGTCCAAAAACATATATATATTTTTTTCATTTCAAAATTATTGCCAAGGGTTGTTGCTTTCCACATATTCTGTCTCACACATGTCGGTTTGATTATGTACTTATATAGTTGACACAAAATAGTTAATGTGATGATTTCATACATTTTATTTCAGCACGGTCTTCTTTATTTTTCCCCTCTGTGCTTGGATGTCTGCTCCCTCTGTCCTCCAAATTATACTTTTCTGTGATGCTTAATCTGCTAAATCCGCCAGTGATTTTTCTTTTTAGATATTGACTTTTTGCCTCTAGAAGTTGCATTTGGCTCTTGGCTGAATTTTTATAAGGTATAGCCTGAGAAGGCACAACACATAAAATTGAGTACAATATAAATCAATGACCCAAACCAACCAAACAAAAAACCTGCATGTGCTTTTATGTAATAATATGTACATATTTAGTATAAAATACATACTAGATTGCCTAGGGAGAGAAAGCTATAACACTACCATAAAAAATGCCAAAATTAACTTTCTTATATGAG
This sequence comes from Potos flavus, assembly GCA_028534135.1. Classification (NCBI taxonomy): domain Eukaryota; kingdom Metazoa; phylum Chordata; class Mammalia; order Carnivora; family Procyonidae; genus Potos; species Potos flavus. Next base: position 132,058,742 of record CM052895.1, on the reverse strand, counting down.
AACCTATGTGCGTAAATTTCTCTATAGTTTAAAATTAAGTAGAAATGCTAGAGTATAAGGCATGGTGTCCTCAACTCCACCAGATATGTACCACGTGACCTGGTTGATGGTGATGATGATGATGATGGAGAGGACAAAGCTGGGGGTCTGTATTTAATCACTGAATCCTTTTTTTTGAAGAGCATATAGGTTTATTTATGATATTCCTTCCGGCTTCAGTTTTAGAAATGGATGTTATTCTTCTAATTTGCCCATTTCATTCAAGTTTTCGAATGTGATTTAGGAAATAGTTTAGTCTAACCTAAGCAAGAAAGGAAAAGAAAACATAAATGGGAAAATGTTATCTAGTCCATACATACTTTCCTTGTCAAATATTCAGTTACTAAATACAAATAAGTAATTGCCATTATCCAGAGTGAGTATGCTTCATATGCTGTGTTGAAAATTCATTAATAAATTAAACGTACAGAGAATCATTTCCAAAATAAAGAAAGACTAATATTTAAGAAATTGTGTGATTTCTCTTTATAAAAGTCATTTTTTAAGCCTCTTGGCAGATCTCAAGATCCTGTCTGCCATGGAAGAAAATAATATATCTGATATCGATGAAAATTTTTAAACATTAAATATCAGTCTCTTAGCAACCATAGAGATTTAAAGAGTTCACTTTCTTAATACCCATTGAGAAGTGTGTCAATGATTAAATGTCTCCCACAAGAAGGACGTGGAGCACCACCGGCTTGGGAGGGTCCCATGGAAGGCTCACGTGGTTGATGGTCCCAAGCCTCCTGATAACGCTTGGCAGCGCTCTTGACGTATGGTCTGCCTTCCCAGTCATCTTGGGGAGTGAAGCTGTGTGTCAGGGTCTGGGATGGCATTTAGTGGGCCTTTAGGTGACTTCCTGTGAGTGAGTCTCATTTGTAACCCATTGGATGGTTTGATATATAGTATTATGTGAAAGTAAATGTGATATTTCTGAGGATTGATATTCAAATTCCTCACCATCCAAATGTTTATATTCTGGGTTGTGAACCAAGCAGATAACAAGAGCTCAGTTAGTCATTTCTAAGAAAGAAAAGTTATATTCAAGGAATGGAATGATTTTACAAATATTATTCTACTCCCAGTACTTAGTCAAAAGAAGTGCCCCTTTTTTAAAATTTAATGTTTTCAGTGTTCCAAGGTTCATTGATTATGCACCGCGTCTGGTGCTCCATGCAACACGTGCCCCATTTGGAAGAGATTCTCTAAGAGAGCATGGAAGACACCGAATGAGCTGAAAACATTATCCTTGCTTTTCTAACATGAGAACATTGTTGTAGACTTTTGATATGATCTGTAATTTGGCTCAAGTTCAGATCATTTTTGAAATAATAAAGTATCCCTCTGTTATTTTCTGACGTCATGCAAGGCAATGGTTTTTCACCTGCTTGGCTAGTTCCTCTGTGTGTTTTGTTGGTGTGGCAGCAGGGGCGTAGTGGTCCCGGAAATACCCAGCCAGTGGGCGGGGAGGTCTCTGCTCTTCTAAATGTACATTCCGGAGCACAGGCATGCTTTCGTGGAGCTCTCCACTCTGTGCCAACTGGGCAGGATGACGCTGGGCGTTCTGCGTGCCCTGTCCGCCATGCCGCAATCTGTGACGTGACATTCCGTCCGGGAACATAGAAAGTTCTCCGTCTGGGAGTCAAGATCTGCGTGGAGCTTTCCGGAGGCTAGAGCAAGGAGTGGAACCGAAGCTCACATTTGCTAAGAAATAATCCCAGGGCACGCACCTAGTCTAAAATAAAATAAAAGCAACTTCGAAATGTCAGCTAGATGATGAATCATGAATCTCTACATAAGAATATATGTGAAAATGATTTAGGGCTTTTGATTAAATATAAATTCCCAATAAATCAGCGATGATGAGGTTTCTCTTGCGACCTGATGTTATCTTAGTTCTTATTCATAAATACCTGGTATCTGGATGTGACTAGGAGGACGAGTGTGCCGGTCAGACAATACCCGAATGAGCTGTTTAATCTGGGGGTGCATGTTGAGAGATGAGACAGCTAGGTCTTGGGGACATCCCAGGGAGTGGAACTGAAAAAGAGAAAATTTTCTTATTCTGGAATAAAATATAGGGATTGCTCCCTAAACTGACACGAGTAGGATTTACTTCAAAAGAAATTTATCTGGGGGCCTCTTCGAGGGGTTGTTTATTCCGCTATGTGAGGAACCTCGTTCTGACGCCCCCCGTGTGCCCAGCTATCGCACTGCGGAAACTCTGGGGAAGCCGATATCTAGCTCCAAGTTCCGATGACTTAGGGATGGTGTATCCTTCTGCTGGGGCCGCGTAAACCGCGGATTTTACTCTCCCACAGTTTGGAGGCTGGGAGTTTAGGATCAGGGTGTGGGCAGGAAGGGTTCCTGGTGAGAGCTCTCCCCTCGGGTTGAAGGCGGCTCTCCGGGATCTCTTCCTCTGCCTGGGACACGAGTCCTACGGGACTAGGGCCCAGCCTTCGACCTCATGAACCTAGTTACCTCTCTGTAAGGGCCCATCTTTGCCCAGCCGCCGGGGGGAGGGTTTTGACATACGAATGGCGGGGAGCACAGTTGAGCGTCTTCAGGGACAAGGCGAGACCTACATGGTTTATCAAAACGAAGGTGGTTGTAGGCGAGCTCCAAAGACTCGAGTCGGCTGTTCCAGAAAAGTCATTGTGTTGGAGGAATTTTGTCTTTTTCGGGTGTTTAATTACCGTGTGTGTGTGTCTGATGTCTTGGACCGAGGCGAGGCTAGAACCCCCTAAGAATGGCCGTGGCATCCCACTTCCCAGAAATAATAAAATTCAGGCTAGACTTGAAAGCGAGGAGACCCTGCCAAGGGGAGCTGCGCGCTCTTCGGGCGGGTTTCTCTGGCATCGTCTCCCGCACGCACCACGTCAAGGCTCAGCAGCCTTATGGTTGGTCACAGCGCGGGTGTGGCTTCTGGCTCCCGCTCGTGGGTCCAGCGGCCCCGTGTGTGACTGTGTCACCAGCAGAGCCCACTGCCGGGGGCCTCGGATCAGGCGCCCCCCTCGTGGGGAACAGAGCTCTCGGGGACTTAGCAACACAACTCCTTCTACCTGGGCGCTTGCGGTCGGAAAAGAACTTGTCAAACTTTTCAGGAAGTGTCTCGGGAGACCAGATGCCATATGACCACGGTGTCACCCTGTGACGGATTCTCCAGTTGGGGGGGGCTGATGCCTGAACTTCATGGCTAGAAATCACACGGGGCTACATGAATGAATGAATGGAAGAATGAATGAACGGTCAGATAAATAAATCAAATAACTGGGATCACTCTCAGGGACGATTGAAAGCTGCCGTTCGCATTTTTATTTTACAGTACCTGTTATTGCTTCCTCTCTGCGCCCTGTGGCTACGATCGATTTTTTTTCCTAGTCATGATAATTTCAGCAAATATTTTGCAATTGTAAAATCCTGAAATTTTAAAGAAATCCAGCTGTCCTTCCCCATTGAGCAGACCCTCGTTTTATGTTGTTAATTCAGTCGTCTTCCTCACTCTGGACACCCAGCACCAAGGACTCTTTACAGGGATGGATTTATGATGGATGCCATCTGGTCTGATAGAAGGAAACAGATATTGATTTTTAATATTTTCTCCCAACGTGTTTACTCTAGGATAATACAGCAGCTGTGTGGCAGCTTGTCTCGGAGTGGAAAGGATTATTACCACTGCCTTTTGATGAGATAAATTACCTAGGATGACTTGAATAGCTAAAGGGTATACTTTGATGTTATGTCGCTTCATTTACCCTTATGACTAAATGATTATTGATTTTATATTTTTAAGCTCTTGAAACGTGAAAATAAGTTGGTGGAGGAGCCCGGCTGTGTTAGTTTTATTAATTTATTTCTGCGGGGCATAATTCACTTTGGACCAGGTCGTGAAGGTTTTGGGTTCATGACCGGCTGCAGATACAGTTGCAAAGAAATGGCTTATTTATATAGTCATTGCAAGTAGTCCCAAAATCAATACAGTCTGGGATTGGATGATTAAACCCAGTCCCTTTGTGGGACTCACTCCTGGAGCCGCTGCCCGAATCATCTTGGCTCCGGCAGATCCGCATGAGCACGTGGACAAATAGCAAGTTTGTTCAAGTTGAAATATTATTTTTTTTGCTCATTTTTTTTTATCTGCTATGCTCACTCAATGACATTTTAAGAGCCTGGGAAAAATAAGAGGGGGGGTTGATTGATGCAGTCATCTGCATTGAGGGGCATCTCCCGGGGCTTCTAGAAGCCAGCGTGGGCTCGGAGCACACCTGGATCCCAGGTCCCTCGGCGAGGGGTGGGTCCGGGGTCTCAGCTGAGCGCCGACCGCGCCTGCTCCGCGGGGCTCCGGAGGGCGGGCATCTCTGCGAGCCAGCGGCCGAGGGCCCCGTGTTTTGGGGGGGGGGTGTCGTCTCTCCCGTGCCCCTCTAATGGGCCGGCTTTGTGCCACCTCGTTTCTCATCGACCATGCCCTGGCCAAGGGCAGAGACGCTGCCTCTAGAAGATAGAACAAAACAGACTACTTTGCTTTATTTTTCATCATTTTCCCCTTTATTTTCACAGATTTTTAAACGTAATTCACCACGTCCCGTGTATTTGTTGTTGGTAATAAAATCTCGTTTGTTTGCTGAGCCTCGTGGGTGTCTTTGAGGCGGAGTTTGCATTTGCAATTGGGAGTTTTGTCTTTTTTCGTGTGTGATCTCTGCTTGCCTCCCACTCAGAGCTGAGGACAGCTTGGATGCTGGGTGGGAGGACAGGACACAAGCCGGAAGGACCAGTATTCTTGGAAGAGCCTGTATTTATTTCCCCGGGGTAAACCGAGGCCAGGGTAGGCGTGGTGAGGAAGGAAGCCCAGGATTTATTTTATTTTAGCAAAGTTCTTGGTCGGTGATCTCTCTTCCCTGGGCCCTGTTCCCACCTCGGTGGCAGGCCCTCAAGTGTTTTAAGGGATGGGTGGGCAAAGTTCCCTGATGTGCCTTGTCCTGGGATGATATTCTAAAAGCCAGAATTATATCTATCGATTGAATTTGGTAATTTTTTTTTTTTTTGCCTTGGAAACTTATTTCACATCAAGCTGCGTGTTTGTACAACCTAAAGCCCACTAACCGAGCAAGGTACCTGTGCTGTGTACACGCGGGAATCAAATGGGAGGCATTTCATTTCCCAGGCGGGACTTCTCAGTGTTGTAAGTGATAGTGGCACGTTTTACAGAGTTAAAAAAGGTGTAAAACACTTCTTACTTTAGTCAGTGTGTATGTATAATTAATGTGTAGTAAATTATATGGCTCCGGTTTAAAGCTTGTTTAAATGCATAGAATTTGAAGTGGAATGAAGAAATAAAATAACTTTTGGAGCTCTGTAATGTCATATGTTGATCAATTTTATAGGGGAGTGGTGAATATTTAATTAATCACCTTTTGACAATTATTCACACTGGTCGGGATCAAGGTCTCCATTAAAGCCGAAGAATAGCTTCATTACAAACGACCCATAAAAGTGTCAAGTGCTGGCTGGGAAGACAAGTAATTTCCTCTCCCTTTAAAACCATTAGATGGAATGATGGGGGTGGGGAGGGTGACCAAGTGCATAATCGCGTGATTACAAAGAAAAGCTTAAACAGTAAATTTGACAGCTAGGTTGGAGAGGGGAGAGGATAAGGGTTATAAAGCGACGCCTGTATTCCTTCCAGGAGCTTTTAATTTTCTAAGACGACAGGAATGACGGCATTCTATTTTTTGCTGGACTTTTCCTCCACCCTCAAGCAGTATTTGCTTAGGGTTTAGGCGTGCCAAGTTTGTCGTGTTGGAGGATGTAAATAGAGGAATAACACTGACTTCTTTTCGGAATGCCTCTCTTGATGGCTCTCCGCAGAGGGAGATCGCATTGGCTGCCATCTTGATTAATGCCCGCGAAGGGGGGCCTATCGCAATGGCGTCTGGGCAGCGAGGAGGGACCAATATGTCAATGGAATCGGCACATGCATTTTCGGGGCTGGCTTGGAATGCTCGGAACAGATTGATCATCACGGCTCCTCTTCTGCCCGAGAACAATCTGGAAAGTTGATAACCACTTTCATTTTACTGAATCCATTTCCTAATTCTTCAATCCTGGCCAAGAGTCCTTGACGTGTATCAACTCTTAGACGCCAGAGATAGGTCTCTGGGCGCCAGGAACCCGTGCGGGTATCTCCCTGAGTGAAAACTGCTTTCTTTCCAATGACTCAGCGGTGAAAATTCACTTGTGAGAATATCAGGATTCCATGGCCTGGAAGAAAATAGTACAGAAGAGACTTGTCCTTATGATTTTCTCCTCCCCTCCTTGCTCAGAGCGGCGGGCTGGGGTTTAGGACCAAATTTCAATGTAAAGAATCCTGCTGGATGCTTGCCGGCCGGGTTCCGTGTTGTCCCGAGGGTTCCAGACGCTTGATTTATCTACAATTATAAATAGCCTCCTTAGCTGTTAAGACTTTTCCTAAAAATCGAGCTCAATGCACACAGTTCTTCCTTGCTTTCATAGACACAGATAATGCTCAGGTTTACAGGAGTTCAGCAAGTCTTAGCTGCCACTGAGACCCGTTTCCTAAAGCCGACTTCTCTTTATTTCTTTGAACCCCATCTATTTTAAGAGCCTGCGCCCATGGGTAGCTGGCTCCAAGGCACACACCCACACACACAAGTTCAAGTGGCCACTCTTAAAAACTAATGGCTATTGACTCTCGTTGGGATTTCTGTGATGTTATCTAGCCCCGTAAAGACTTTGCGGTATGCCGTTTACATTGTATCTGGTGATTGTCTAATCATTATTGATTTTCCCTGTGGTAGTACCTATGTCAAACAAACTAATATATTTAAATGGTGATTATTTCAGTTCTATATCTACTATTAGATAAGATCAAAGGTAGTTAAATGTGCGGTAGATGGGGAGGAAGATAGCATAATGTACTTGTGCTCTACCCGTGCCATTATACCGCTCAGCAACAGTTGAGAGTATTTAATAATTAACTTTCTAAAACATGTTGAGATTTTGGGCCCGCGGAAGAATGAGGCTGGCAGATGGAGGGAACGCGTCCCAGACTCGCCGCAAAAGGCACCACGGCCGTGTGAATGCCAGCCTCTCGATGGATTGCTTTTCAAAGATCCTGGGAAATCACTCTGTGTGCTTAATTTACGCCTTGTTTTTGTACAAACACTCCTGAAGAAATGAGAACCAAATCTAGACTGTTGAGTAATTTCCCCCAGGATGTCGTCTCAGCTAATCCGAGGAGTGGGGTGCACGGGGAGCCGGAGCCTGGTGGTGAGGGGGTCCCCGAAGGTCAATCTCAGGGGTGGCGTGGTTAGTGTGCCTCATCCATCAGCAAACGGGGCCCGGCTTGCGCGTGGGGGAAGTGCGTCTGGTTGGGCGCGTTTCTCGGAAGGCACAGCAGGCTCCTTTTGTGGCTGCTTCTGGATTTTCTTACTATCATTTTTTTTTTTTTTCCAAAATACATTGTGGACTACAGTTTTTGGAATTCTGTGTAACCTATGTCAATAAATGCTTATTATTTTGAAAGTACTTAGACAGTCTAATGAAAATTAATGGCAGTAAGAAAAACAAAGATCCACAAAGAAAACACATATGAAAAGGAGGCTTAACAGACACATCCCAAAAGACACCCTTGAAGATTATTGTTTGCCGTCTCTCTGCACCATGACTCGTGCCAAATTTTAGCTCTCCCCCCTGCCTGCTCTCTGTCCCTGGGTTCTGAGTGGGTGGGCTGCCGCCGTGGAGGGGACTGGACACAGGCTCCTGGCTTCCGTGGTGTCCTTCGAATAGGTCCCCAGAGGGTCCCCTGGGACCGCATGTTTTCCCGTTGACACAATGTTTGTTAGAGGTCATCTGTGCGGTCGAGCTGGCTGACCGAGCTTGAGGCTTTTTCCGGGAAGGTCCGGTGTTTCCGTCGGGATGGTTTGCTTTTGTCGACTGGTTCACAAATGCAGACAAAAAGTTCTTAGTGCAAAACCTACTGAGACGTCTTGTAAGATTTTTAAAATGTGTTTGGATCTGGTTTTACATAAAGCCAAGCAATAGTTGGAGGAAGGGAACGAGACTGTGATGGGCCCGGGCTCCAGAGGGAAAACCAAAGGGGAAGAGGGGTGGCTGGCCGGGCTCACACTGTCCACGTTTTGTGCCATTGCCTCCCTCACAAGCCACCTGTCGTGAGACGTAAGGGACACAGATGGACATGCTTTTGTGCATTTCCTCAATTTCCCCAAACACCGTGCTATAGTTGTGACATAAAAACTGAGCTCCAAAAGATCCTTATGCACATTTCACCCTGACGCTGGCGGAATAAGGTGCTTGGGGTCATTCCTCTCAAAATCCAACAACCTTACTGGGAACATTTGATTAGATTTTCATTTGATTTGCTGATTTTAACTGATTTCATATTTAGTTTTGCAGCCAAATTCATTATAATACTTACCCCTTAAGCTAATCTCATATGTTTAGTGACCTATTTTTTTTTTTTTTACTTATTTTATATTGTTTTCTTGTAGATCAAGTCACGGCCAGCAGAATTTAGAAGATATTTTGAGTTTTGGGGG
>CM052895.1:132008550-132049624 GCA_028534135.1 Potos flavus | reverse complement strand
CGGAAGCATCTCTGGCCATGGCATTTCTAGTCGAAGTTTCCTGCATCCCACCAAGAATTCTCCAATGCCGCAGTGCTGGCTTCCCTCACTTAATCAGTCCCTGCCATGTATGTAGAAATGTGCTTCACTTTTAGTTAAAGAAAAACCTTTTGGATCTCTCCTTGCCCCCAGAGAGTCTTTTTTTATTTTTGCTTTAATAGAAGGAGATTATTGGCTCTCACAATAAATAAGTCCAGAGGTTGGTATGGAAATCAGGTATGGCTCGATCAAGCCTCTGGCTAGTTTAGCTATGATTGCCTTAGAACTGCCATCCTCTGCAAAATCGCTTCTCTCTAGTGGTGAATAAGGAGCAATTCCTACTTTGTACTTTCCTGAGGATGGGGTGCAGTCCTGAGCAGATCCTTTCTCCAGGTTCATCCACCTGAATGGGATCATAAGGCTCTGCTGAACCCAGGACCCAGCCAGGAGACTGGGTTGTGCTCACTGACCTTCCATTGCCATGTGCCTCACTGCAAGTGCTGCTACCGTCTGCTTCCCCCAGAGCAGACAGCACGCCTGGAGGGGTGAGGGATGCCACTGTTGTTGTCCATGTACATTAGTGCATGGAGAGTAATCCGATAGCATTGATCATCCTGTTGCAAGTTTCAAGACTGGGTCGTGGTGATGGGAAAATCTCTGAAAAGAGGACCAAGAGAGCCTGCGTGCCCTTCCCTCGGCCTGAACCTGCCCATACCCTCGTTCACAGCGTGGGGAGCCCTGCGCTCCAGGCGAGTGCACAAGGCAAAGGGTGGCCCCCTCTGCTCGCCCTTCCTTTTGACCCACCTCATCGCGATGCTGAGCTCTTGGCCCTTCAGCTTGCCCTCAAGCCTGGACTCTGGCTTGTCCCAACATTGGGAGCATAGCTCTCTCCCGCTACATTGAGTTGATTCACTCTCCAGCCCAGAATCAAATGTGGGCTTTCAGAGGGACCCCCCCAACCTCGTCCCTGGCTGGGGTCCCTCTGCACCTGACAGCTGCCCAGGAGCACAGGGGTGGGCTTGGCTAAGGACGTCAGTGTTTCCCGATAGAGGAGGGCTCGTCACACCAGCGAGCTCCCCAGGTGTTCGGAGTGACCGGAGGAGGTCGGGGCCAAGCCCATCAGAGGCTCCTAGAAAATCCCAGGACCATACAGTCAACGTTATTCCAAGACAGCAAAACAACCAGGTGCTGTGAGTAAGATGATATTTAAAATCACACTCTTGGCCTCAGGGTGCTTTCTTTCTGTCTGTCATCCCCCCGCCCCTGGGAGATAAGTGATTCATGCAGACAAGCAAAGATCTGCTCTGAAAGCCCATTTTCCACCTAAAGGATGCTCTACTTATCACTTTCAGAGTCAGCGCTGCTATGGAGGTGGCCCAGGTCTGTTTTGAGCCCAGTCTGGGTGCAGGAAGAGCGAAGTACGGAGGTCTTCGTACTTGGTGTCCCCCTGCGTCTTTATGAAGATGTTCCTTGGAAAATAAGAAAGTCTGGGAGCTGCAGGGGGACCCCTGGGCTCTGTGAGTCAGCTCGACTCCAAGGCCAGGACGAGGACCGGCAGGGGACCCCCTTTTTCCCCACCCCGGGACCTGGCTGCCGAGTGTGCCCTTCCGTGGTTCTCATCAACGCAGACTCAAACCGCGCACGTTACACCGAGGGAGACGACTGCTTTTGGTGGATGGGCCGGGATGCTGCTATGTAAACAGAGGCATCAGGCAGCTTCTGGAAGTTTCCTCGTCGAGAATCGGAGGTGGCTGCAGAAGCTAGCAGACCACTAGCAGCCACGGCGTGAGCTGACAGCTTTCACTTTGTGTTCGGCTTTTACTCGCCAAATGGCGTGTAGACAGCCGCGGAGGCGAAGACGAGCGCAGCCTCACGATGACTGCCATTTTGCAAACAGGCCCACCGACCGCCCCGCCGCCCGGGGTCGGCCCGGCCCGCCCAGACAAATCACCTGTGTCCGCGCGCGGCGGCATTTCCACAATCACGTGCTCAGACACTGAAGGTCTGGATTTATTATTATTGCTGATAATAATGAAAATGAAGACTGCTTACGCTCTAGCTCAGTGCTCTACAAAAATGGATTTTCCTGAGATCTGCAGGCCGTTCTAAGCCTTCCTTTTCTCTGGTCTCCAAGGTGGATGACTATTTCATTGCATCTATCCCCTAAGTTCCAAATGAATGATCGACACACTATTGATACTCACAAGAGGATGGTTCTAGGATCACACGTCTCTATCTACTGCCTTTATGATTCAATCGATTACAGATATTGGGCCGACCCTTGGATTTTTACGAAGGAATTCCTTTGAAGTCAGGAGAATGCCCCCGCGTGGAGATGTCTCTCCTTCCAGACCGTCAAGCCTTGTGTCGTCTCAGCGGACTGTGCTCTGGCCGAGGAGGGGGGTCTACACAAGGGCTGCCCCGCTTTTCCCAGCAGAGGGCTTCCTCCCGGAAATGCAGCCCCGTGTTATTAAGCGGTAATTAAACCCTCCAGGTCCAGTCCTTCACGCTAGCTAATCTTGGTGACTGTTTACATGATACTATTTGTTAAATGGCAGAGTTTATTGATTCGGCAAATTCAGTCCCACATTGTAGATTTTCTCTCAGTCTGTGTTGCTACATGTGGTTCAGCATTTTTAAATGTCAACTGCAAAGTATTATTGATCGGTAATTAAAAGTGTAGAGAAAAATTAGCATAGTAGAAGTTTACGGTCATTAGTACAAGTACCGTCGGGCAATTATTTAGTATGTTTTAACATTTATTTCCCCTCCTGTTATTGACATAGAGTATGATGCTCACCCAACAGTTTTTGTTTGGCTAAAAAGGAAAGTTTTAACATCAATAAAAGTTAATGACGTACAATTCTTTTTGAAAATGTGCCTGTCGGCTTCCCTGGTGCTTGAATGAGCTAATCCCGAGAGCTCTTTGTGCTCTGAGTGGAGTGGAAGAGGAGGCTGAGTTCTGTGGGGCAGTGGGGGGACCACACGTATCCCCAGGACCAGGTGGCAGGGGTCCTGGCTGGAACCACACGGGGAAGCCTCGGGGGCGAGAGACCGCCCCGGGCTCAGCACTCAGTGCGGATAGCCTCGGACGTCCCGAGACGGCGACGTTCTGCGCTGGGTCTCTGTAAGGGTTCTGACGCTGACCCAGGCCCGGGACCAGGGCGCGTTCTGAGAACACGGTCACCTGTCAGCTGTAACGAGCGCCCTCAGAAATCGCTCCTCGAACCGCGTTTAGAAGCTAACCCACAAAGCCAGCATCGCAGGTGTGCCCCCTGTGGGAGCGTGGCCTGATGCGGGCTGCGGAAGGGAGAGGCTGGACGGTCCCGTGGGCAGGCACGCGTTCTCAGGAGTGAGCTGATGTCCCCGCCGCGTTTGTGTAAGGAAGGGGACGCAGGGACGGCCTCCGAACCGGGGTTCGCGGCCTGCAGGTGGAGGCACTGTAGGATTGTTCTAAATTCGGGCCGCAAGCTTGTTCCAGAAGCCTGCGTATGTACGTTTACGTATGGTGAACGCCCGGGAAGTGTGTCTCATAAGGGAAACGTCTTGGGGAAGGGAGAGCAGGGGATCAGGGCCTGGCCCAGGGCTGGGGAGAGCTCGGCAGAGGGGAGGGCGGCCAAGATCTTATGCAGACCCCAGAGGAAGGAAAAAAACCACTGCCACCACCCACCCACCCCTCCCTCCCTCCCACCCCCCACCCTTCCTTCCAACAAACCAGCATTTACAAGTCCTAAGCTTCCTAAGAGCTTATTTTCTAGTAGGAAACAGAGCGGAACTTGGGCGACTTTGATGCGGAATGATGACTTCCGTGGTGCTGCTGTGCCCGGACACTCTGCCGACCCCGAGGAACATCAGCGGGCATCTGCAGATGTGGGGGCCCCGCACACGTCCGGGCACTGCGATGGCCGGGCAGGGAGGAGCTTGGGAGCGCGGAGGAGAGGGCTGGGGGCCTTCCGCTTGGAGTGAAGAGGGCTCAGTAACGTTGGCAGAGAAGCGCCAGCCAGGGCTGCAGAGTCCGACGTAGGAAAAGGTTATTGAACTTGACCAGAAGCAGGTGGTCACGACCGTCCGAGGGAATGTTTCTGATGCCACAGTAACAGTGAACTCACGATGCAGGAATTCAAGAAGTAAAAGGGATGGAATAACATAAACGCACCTGGTGTGCATAATAAACACAAAGCGAATGAAATAGAATAAAACCAGGCAGGAAGGTGAGCACACAAGGACGCACACAGGATGGGAAGGAAAACGTGACATGGGGCAGCAGAGCCAATGGAGGAGAGCAATCTCGGAGGTCGGTAGTGGGAGGCTCCACAGGGCTCGTCCTTGGCCGCGGCCGCTGTCTGCTCACCACCCACTTCCTGGCACTTGCTGCAACTGTCGGCATCCGGCTGCTGGTTCGGGAGCCCCCGAGGGCGGGTCCGGAGAGGGCCGGGGGCACGGCCTCCCAGTGCGCAGCCGGACCGCGTCCGAGGGCTGGGTGGGACGTTGGTACCAGATTACTGAGACAGCATCCTGCCCCCGTCCCTTAGCAGCTGGCGATTTTTGACGTTACGGTTACGTTAACCTCCCTACGCCCAGGGTGCTCCTACTGAAACGGACGCAAGCCTCAAGCTGCCTTGTACTTTCTGCTTTGCGGGGCGCCTGGGGGGCTCTGTCGGTTAAGCATCGGACTGCTGGTTTCGGCTCAGGTTGTGATCTCAGGCTCCCCGCTTGGAGCAGAGTCTGCTGGAGATTCTCCCTCCTCCCCTCCGCCCCTCCCACCCCCACTCTTGTGCGTGCTCTCTCTCTCTCGCTCTCTCATAAAAAATAAAATCTTAAAAAACTAAGTTTTGCTTTGCGGGTTACATGAGATAAAGTCTGTAGGATGGTTAGCGGTACCTGGGATGGTGAACACGTAATAAATGGTAGCTGTTTCTACTATCGTTGTGACGGAGAGTCAGCCCCTGGGGTTCGGAAGGGGCCACAGCGCATCGGCATCGAAAGACGGAATCCGCGGGCGTGGGCACGCGTCTGCCGAGAGAAAGCCACGCGTACGAAGTGCGTCTCCTTGTTGATAGAAGGTCGTGCCGGCACACGGACGTGCGTGCGGTCCGTCGGGTTCCGCGGGCGTCGGGCACAGGGTCTGCGGACGGGAGGGATGGCGGAGTCCCGCGGGCAGAGCACGCAGCCCGGGGGCTGGTTAACCACCGCTGCTCACCTGGAGGGGCGCTCGGGGATGGAGGGAGGCCAGGCGAGGGCCGCTGGGGATCCGCACGTGCAAAGGGCAGTCAAGGCACAAACCGGCGTCAGGAGACCAGCACGGAGATCGGGAAGGGCGAAGAGCTGCACTTGCATGAAAAATAGCCTAAAGTAGGACACTTTGTTTTCCGCCCATTTTTCTAGAAAACACACCTGAGAAGCGTGTAGACAGGGGAGGGACACAGATTTTGGCTCAGTAAGCCGATGCTGCTCCCATGCCAGACTGAGCTCCCCGTCTGGGGAAGTATTCAAGCACAGCCCCAGTCACCCCGCGGTGCTGGTGTCCTGTGGAAGGTGCCTAATGTGACCTCGACCCCATTTCCAATTGGAGCCTTCCGGATATGGTTTCCGAACCCCCAAGGAAGGCCGGCCTGCCCGCCCCAGGCTGGAGGAGCCCACCAGGCATGGATTCCAAGATCCCAGGATGGGAGGACGCAGGTTTGCGGGAAGAGGAGCCCGCGCTCCCCTGAAGCCCGCAGGGTCTGGTGGCCGCGGGCCGGGTGTAGGGGAGGCATCAATGGTGGCCGCTGGGCACACTTGGGCCCGATTTTGAGCCCGTGGAGTTTCATTCTCAGGAGCTAAGTGATGGGCCCAGGAAGTCAGAGAGGAGGTCAGAGCCACAAAACCGGATAATAAGGGCTACAGTCAGACGAGGCAGAAAGCAGTGGGCGCGGGGGCGCGGGGTCCTGCACCCAGAGCCAGCGCCATTCCTTCACTCATTCCTTCTTCCTCGTGGACGTGTTTACCTGGCCGGCCGTGGACCCATCCCCTCACCCCTTGAGGGGGAGGGCCTCCCAGGTGGGCCCCGGAGACGCCCAGAGCAGGGGTTGTCCGTCCTGCGCTCACCCAGCCTGGGGGCGGGGGGGCCGTGGGTGTGCACAACCACACACGATCGTGGTCTCGAACAAAAAACCATGCCTGGGTCCTCGAGAGCTCCGGCAGTGGCTCCTTGTTGAGGGTCCGCCTAGGAGGGGAGTCTCTGCAGCCTGGGGGGTCTCTGCCCCAGGTGGGCGTAGGGGACCCTGCTACAGGAGGCCACACAGCCTGCCGTGGGCACAGAGGCCTGAGACCCGTGCCCGGAGAGGAGGGGCACTGCGCTCAGCACACACCCACTGGGTCCGGGGAAAGGGAGCCCTGCTCTGCAGCCAGGGGCATTTGGCTTTCTGCTCTGGGATCGTCCTTGGGCCTCCGAGTATGTTTTCCAACACTTGAAAGGCCACCTAAGGTCCAGAAATTGGTACGTTTCCGATATGGGGCTGGAGACAGAGGTGCAGTGCTGGCCGGGGTCGGTTTTCGGATTCCCGCACTGCCAGCCCCCACGGCAGGTGAAAGGGGCAACCGGGACCGTCCACGCCAGCCTGCTACCTGCTGAGGTCAAGAAGCCTCAGTCTCCAGCAAGACAAAGATTGAAGGTTTTAAATGAAATTCGTTGGAACACGATCCCTCGGGCAGCTGCTCCAAGTGGAGGTCCCAGCGCGAGCCCCGGAGTTTGCGAGCCTGCGGAGGAAGGGGGCTGGGGCTAGGCGGGGGGCCGGGGGAGCGCGGCAGAGCCCGCCGATCCTGGAGGGGATGTTGCCATTTAATAATTCAGTGAGCTCTTCTGTAAAAGAATTGAAATCTATTAGAAGCTGTATTTTCATTTCATTAATAAATGCTATATAGGGACAACAAATAACCAAATAATTAAAGCAAAATCAATCTCTTAATGCAAACAGCCTTTAAACAGTCTTTAATTTGCTTTTAAATATAAATATGAAATAACACCCAACCTTTCAAAGAATCCCTTCACGAGCTTTGCTTTCCAGATGAGTTCTGTCTCCTTACTTTTAGCTTCGAGTGGAAAGTCTTTCATCCGGAGGCACAGGGATGGCCACCCCCCTCACTGCAGCCGAGGAGTGTTAGCAGGATTCTTCTTTGCTGGTGATTGATTTGATACAGTGAGTTAAACATCTGTCACTTAAGGTCACTAATATCTTGGACATTAAAACTTGAAATTAAAATTTGGAGTTTAAGGCTGGACATAAAGCATAATAAAACATTTTCATTTGATGTCTCAAATTTATTTTATACAATTAATGTTATTTTCCTTTTTAAACAATTGCACAGTCTGTTACTTGGACATATTTAAGAACATTGCCAGGGCTGGGTAAACCAGTTGTCTAACAGCATTTTACTTGCCTAAGATCATCCAAAAATAAATAAAAAGAGAAGAGAATTGCACATGTCTTCCTTTTCTTCTCCTTATTATTCCACGTTTGTGCACCAGAGGTTTTCAGGTAGAACACTCAAGCTTCCTCTAAGATAATTCTCTGACTCCCGCCTGCCGTCTGGCAATGCCGAGCGTATCGCACGGGGGCAAGGGTGAGGCTCAGTAGGAGTTGAGAGGCCGGCTCAAGGTCAAGTGACAAAGGCTGAAACACGGTCACACGGACTCCGGCTACTCGCTGAGCGTTCCTCGATGCTACCTGTGGAAAATAACTGTTGGTCGACACATCACATCGTCAGCATTCTCTGCAGTACAAATATCTTTTATTTTTCATGGACAAGTACATCCCATTCCAATAAAGGGGGAAAAGAAATACTTGTTTGCCTACAAAATACCATATACATGCCGAAAGATTTCTCAATGTTCCAAAGTGAATGAAAAACGTACCAGTACTTATTTTTTTTTTTCAAAGATTTTATTTATTTATTTGACAGAGAGAGAGAGATCACAAGTAGGCAGAGAGGCAGGCAGAGAGAGAGGGGGAAGCAGGCTCCCTGATGAGCAGAGAGCCCGATGCGGGGCTCGATGCCAGGACCCCGAGATCATGACCTGAGCCGAAGGCAGAGGCTTTAACCCACTGAGCCACCCAGGTGCCCCACGTACCAGTACTTATTGTCTGGAAAAAAAGTTTCTGCATTTCCTTTGTGAAAAACTATTTTCCATTTAATGTTATATCTTGGAACATTCTAAGTTTTGTTTTTTTTTTCCTTAGTACTCATAAAGTAGAGCCCATGACCCTTCCAAGGTTTGGGAGTTTGAGTCTAATGATGTCTCTGGGAGCTTGAGAGGAAGAGGCTGCTTATTGGTGATTCTTTAAATCAGAAGGTCTGTCTTGAAATGTGAAAGTATTGACGATTTTCCTGTGATTCGTATTTTGCTAAGGGGAAGGCTTTTCTGACATTCGATGTCTGAGGCTATCTCAAAGTCCTAGACCGCTCCCACGGCCAGTTAGTCATCCTGTAAACGGAATATCGTCCTAAATATTCTTCTCTCCAATGCACATCGTGTATGTGTCTTCAAAGAAAGAGATTGGTGCAGAAGGCATTTGCAGGACATCGAGCCTGACTGAATGTGAGCCAGGCTTCTCGTCCCAACCCTTTGACGGAGCTGGAATCAATGCCTTTGCGTGGAATGGTCTCACTCGTCCCCTCAGACTATGTGCTAGCACAGCCCCAGCCGGGGGCCGGCCCTGCGGATGCGCGGGGCCGTGTGTGGTCGTGCTGGGCGGGCCCCGTGAGCATCAGCACAGCGACTGGACCTGAGGCAGTGTGCTCCGACCGTCATGGGCTTGGGCGCCTTCACTTCACCATTCCTGCGGCCGCGTCCCGTGACATCGCACACCCACCAGGCCCCCATCTAGCGCCCACCCTAGAGCTGGTTTCTCCTCTCCCCTACCTCTTGTCGAGGGGCGATTGTCTCTCACTTGCTGGGCATTTCTTTTGCAGTGGCTTTGAGGAAATGGAGTCATCGTGCAAAGACAGATTCTGGCTGCCCGCTTCTCCCGGGGCATCTGACATTGAGTCTTCCAAGGGACCCAGGGCCAGCAGGTCAGCGGGGAGCCTGGCCTCCGTCCCCCAGGGACGCCCGAGTTTGCCCGCGCTCTGCTCACACAGGAGCGAGGAGCCCGGGTCACCAGGCTGCTGACGTCAGCTGGGGAGGGAGAGAGGACGCTGGCCAGATGGCTCCGGCGGGAGGGGTCCTTTCCTTGTATCACTGGATGCCGCAAACATGTTCTCTGGTCCTGCAGCTTTGAGCATTTGAGGGCATTGTGCCTGGAGCTTTAGGGGCTCAGACGTGAAGATCGTCCCTGGGGGCTCTCAAGGCGTGCCCGGACAGGACCGTCCAGGAGGGGAGCACCTCTTTCCGGGGGTGATCATGTCTCCCCGAGGAAGAGGAGGCATTACGTGGGGAACCTGTTCACTTGTGGGGCTTGACTTGACAAGACTGTTGGCTCGAAAGGAGCAGTAGGACGGAGATCGGTGTCCCCTGGGAAGAACCCGTAGCCTGACCGGGCCTCGCGGGAGGTCCCCCTACAGCTTCGTGGAGGTTCTACGGCCATGGGACAGACCCACAGTCATTCCGTGACTTGGTTTTCACGGAGCCAAGTGGGTCTTGGAGAGGCCTTTGTCACTGGAATGCCTTACATGCGGTCGTGACTAGAAAGCCCCTGTTGGCTACACTGAATTATAGCATGAACGAGAACCCTGTGGACGAGCTTGCTTACCGAATTTGCATTTTTGTTGCACCTCAAGGTGGTATCGATGGTCGGTTACTTTTGCAAAGGAGAGAGTGGAATAATACAGGAAAGTGAAATGTGGTCTTCAGAAAGCTAGAAAGATGGGACACACAGAAAAGCGGAAATCAGGTGATAATCCGACGGGTGACGGACGCGTGCCTGGGATACAGAATGAGCTGTGTGTGTGTTACAGGCACACCGTGCGTGTGTCGAAGAACGTCCCTTCCGTGGGCTTATATCCCACATGGGGCATCAGGGGACTGGACCCCGGGAGCCCCTTATACACATCGCCGCGCATTTAAATCCACCTTCAACAAAGACAAAAATGGTGAAGGGAAACACAATGCTGTGAGAATATTATCGCAGAATCAGAGATGGGTTGCTTTATTGGCAAAGTGGAGGGAGACCCAGAGAACCCGTGGGCACAGAGGTCGCGTCTACTGGGATGGTCCCCGAGCTGGGCTCACTGTCAGCCCGACAACCGAGTGCTCCTGCGAATGACGTCCCCAAACCTTGCTTTTCCCACTTGAAAGTAGATGTACGAGCTAGCCGGTTGGACCGTGGTAGGAGGTAGGTGACCCTCCCTGGTGAGAGAGGTGGCTGCCGCGGGACAGGAACCCGGCCGTCCCCGGCCAGCACCATCCAGCGTCCCGGAAGCCCCCAGCAATTTGTTCTTCCAGAATGAATCCCATATCAAAACGACTTCTTAATGATCCCAAACATTTCTTGTACGTTCGATGCTGTTCTAATATATCCTGAAGATTATTTGGAAGATGTTCATTTAGCAATCAGATTTTTAACAGTTTGCTAATGCAATCGGGAGACATTTAGTTCTTAGACCCAGAAATCATAAATACCAAGGGCCATGTAAGCTAAAAAAATAACTTTTATTTTCTTTCAGCATCTTAACGTCAAAGTGTCATAATCTTGTCATTATTATAGACATTATGGATTATGGGGTCACTTCAAAATGAACGTGTGGCCGTTTTCCACATTTGGTTATATTCAAACATTTATGGTATTTAGAAAAATCAACCGCATGGGGTTGTTATTTTCGGTGCACTTGGTCTTGACCAGAGCAAACGATTATCACCGAAGCCAGTCTGAATTCACTCTTTGCTGCCTTAGCTTCATGCTTTTTTCACCCCAAATTATTTCATGTTGGGAATAATTTATGTTGGGAGCCAATGGGAAAAAGGTGTATGCTTTCCAAAATCTTTCAAATGAAGGATATGATCAAGAGAGATATTTTTTATTTTCTTAGGATACAATGTGAGTAAGTCCTCTCCAGCCCAAGCCAGGCCTCGAAGAGTTCAGTCTGGAACGGCGCTATATCGGGGGAAGGCTCCCAAGACAGTGCACGTGTTCTCCGAGACACCGGCGAGACAGCCCAAGTTTTCCGTCCATTCACATGTGCTTTTGGATCAACTCACCCTTGAGTGTCCCCGAAGGCGTGTGAGCTCGCTCCCCGCTTACTGCTCAGCCACCCTTGGATGCACTTTCATGGGCTTGTCCATTTTACGTGAAATGCGTCTACACTCACTAATCCAAAGTCAGAGACGGCGAGCCCTGACATCAAAATCTTTTAACTCTGAACGACTCTCCCCTTTTCAATTCTCGGTGCTCTAAAAACACTACTGTTTTGTACACGTGTTCCGGACTCGTGCGGGTCCCTTTGAACCGTCCCGTGCTGCGTCTGTGAGCAGTGGCTGTGTGTGTGTTTCTGTGCACACACGCAAATATCATCAGAACCCCTTGCGCTGTGATGGTAACCTTTCCATACACTTTCCAGCTTGTCTGGGTTTTCTTGAAGGTCGATTGGGTTTTCAGCTCTGTTATCTGCTGGGTGTTTGATGGAGTGGTCCAGATAACAGGCGAGAGCAAAGGGAAGAGAATTTTTTGAAGATCAAAAGTGGCTGTTCATTTTGTTATCTGACCCCATCTGTTGTCATAGTAACAGGTTTCTTTTAACCTCTGTCATGCGATGATTTGTCTCTATCTGCTCCGAATTCTTTTGACTGAGGACCTGCTTCTACGGCGTCTCGGCTGCTCCAGTCTCCCCGGAAAGCCCCGCGGAGGGGGCCCAGGAGCGGCTCCCACGCCGGAAAGGATTTAAATTACATTTTCAATTTAAACCGCTATCTTAATTTCGGAGGAGATAAAACCAACACAGACGCGCTCTCCCCTGGTTTTACGATGTATGAGTAAATGTCGTTTAGAAATGAGATGAGCTAGAGTGCTGACGGGGTGGCACGCGGGGCCGGCTGGACACCGCGCCGCAGCCGGGACGGCCGTCAGGTGACCACGCGCGAGGGGCTGTCGGCCATGAACTTTCAACGAAAGGGACGGAATGAGAGCTGCTCTCCTCTCCTTGGCTGCTCCAGGACGCAGTCACGCGGAGGTGTGCGGCCCCTGCGAGCCCCCCACGTTTCCGTGGTCGGCTCACATCAGGCCCCGAGACAGTGGAGACGTCCGGTTATTTTTAAACAAAGCTTTCGGGAAGGGGAGATTTCTCCCGTGGGTCATTGCGAGCAATTTAATGCAACTGCAAAATTCCTTTTAGGTTTGGCCCCTAAAGAGATCTTAGGGAGAACGGGGGCAGTGGCTTGTGTCCGTGGGCAGGCCCAGGGTGGTCCGTGGCCGGGTCAGGGGAGTTCTGGAACCCTCTCCCAGGCCCAGGTTCCCGCTCACCGCTCCTGCTCACTCTCCCTTCGGATGCAGAAGGCAGGAGGCTCCAGGGCCCAAATTACTCCGGTGGCCTCATTTCCTCGGGCCAACGATCGGAGGTGCATTAGGCTTTGTTAAGTCAAAATGTGTGACCCTACAGTTCTCCTCTGGCTTAAAAACAAAAAACAAAAAACAACACAAGACAAAACAAAACCAAACCATCCCTTGAAGCTCAGAGCCCCTTATGTACATTTCTGGGACCTGCTTTCTGGGACATTCCGTGACCTGCCCTGGCTCCCACCCTCCCCATCCCTGCACAAGGGACGGCATTTGGTGCATCGTGCGGGTCAAAGGCACGTGTGGGAATACTTAGGGCTAAATTTTGTACACAAACCACCGAATGGTAGCAGACGGCAGAGGGATAATGACCTGCAAAAGGTCGGAAGTGTGTCTGCGGACTGGGGATGGGGAGGCAGCGTCTCTGACTGCGGGGACCTCGGCGTCCGAGCAACTCTTTGTCCCCCGACGCTGCCTTCTTTTTTCGCCTGCTCTGCCCAAGTCCTGACCTTCGGGCCCATTTTGCTGATCATCCTTCCCCTCCGACCACCTCACTTAGGCGTCACCCACAAAACCAGCAAGTGACCGCGCAGGAGAGGTCGGAGCAGCTGGGGCAGGTGCCGGGCACGCCAGCCCACTCTTCTCCCTCCGCCGCGGCTCCTCAAGCCTCAGTCGGAGCTGGGCTGCCCTCTAAACCCGCCGAGCTCAGGGTTGCCATGCGGGGGCCCCGCGGGTCCGAGAAGGGAGTTCTCAAGGCCGGAAGCCAGCTGTGGCCGAGGCCAGAGGAGGCTGGAGGGGAGACGCCCCGTCCCCGGGGGCTACCAGGCCCAGACACCGTGTGTGCGGAGGGGCCTCGAGAATTCATCGGGACAGGAGTCCCGATGCTGAGCCTGGGGAGGAAAAGGGTGAATTGTGACATTTATGGGCACAGCCATGATTAATATCTTTTCATACAAAAATTATCAAAACCCACATCTCCGTAATCTCTTGTAAAGATTGTTATGTAAAATGCTTAGAGTGTGTCGGGGGCGTTTCTTCCCTGCCGGTCCATGAAACGAAGAGGAAAGGGAACCAAGAGGGTGACTTGGGGCGTTTAAGTACTCACAGAGACAGTGAAATCAACCTGTGAGGTCAGGACACGCCCCTTCATTCGTTCATTGCTGCTCACGAATTCTGAGCGAAAACACGAGGGCTTCCAAAACGGAGTGCCGTGAGCTGGAAAGTACAGCGGATTGAATATATTCCTCGGAATCTTGAAGGTAGCCTCAAACTTGGTAAATGAGATACATTTATTAATCTAATTTTCAAGAACTTTTAAGATAGAATAAGTTCTGTTCTCTAAAGAGCTATCCAAGCTGTCTTTTTCAACTAATGGATTAAAATACGACTTTCTGGACCTGCAAATATACTTTTAAAAAGCATTACATGTTCTGTTTCCTAAAAACAGTAAAGCTAATAACAGTGGATTCGTTTAGCCTTTTGGCAGCTAAATGCACATTTTAGCAACTTCTTTTTTAATTGCCCGACACATAGTTCAACTGAAAACATACATCATTTCTCTTTATTTTGTGACTTTGCTGTCCCCCCGGCGTGCGGGGTGACGCACGCTGCTTCTCTGCGTCATAGGTCAGAGCAAGCGAACAGGAAGCTCCCAGAGATGACAGAAATGGGGTTTTATTAATTCCCAAGTGTTACCAGGACGTGTGGCTTCCCAAGGTGAGGTTTCAGAGCTCTGGGAACAGTGTTCTTCCTGGGACAGGTTTTCCCCAAGAGGTGACAATGAACCGACCCCCCCAGCATCCGTGTGCAGGGCCGTCCTGTCGCCCGCTGGGGGACCCGGCTGAGTGGAGACACGTGTTTGTAGGGACCCCGTCATCCAGCACGGCATCGGCCCCTGATACCGACAGGGGTGCTCGCTTCCCTGATGGAGGAGTTTGCTGGGTCCCGTGTGACGGGGCCGCCCAGCGACGGGACCCTCCAACACGCCACCTTCCCCGCGAGAGCCGCGTGTCCTTACACTTAAAATCCTGGGCGCCCGCTGACTACAGAGCTTCTGCCGTGTGCTGTCCAGCCGGCCATCCCCCAGCTACTCTTTGTAGCCAACTACACGCGAATACTAATATTAGCCCAGCTTCTATGTTAAAACCATCCGTCGTGTGTCACCTCGAATCATTCTGTTTTCTCTAAACCATGAGCGAGGTCCTAACTGAGGAGGGTGAGACTCGATAACCTCAGAATGTGCCTCGTGCGGGTCGCATTTGGAAATAAAAGCATGAAAAGCTCACAGACAAAACTGTACCGGTGTTTCTAGGAGAATCTATTTTCTTTGTTTTTGTTTCACATAAAAACGGTTTCTGAAAGCCTTAGAGCACTTCGGAAGACAGATCTTTAGCAATCGGTGGGAAATCACTCACCAGGTGAATATACTATTTGAGACGCTCGTCAGAAACGATGTGATTCAACAATATTTCTTGTATTAATTGTATTGGATACCTGGTGTTAAGCACATATCTAAAAATGAGTAAAAAGGTCAAGAGAAAATTATTAACATTATACAGTGGAAAAGGTAGAGAAGAAAATCCAAAAAAGAAAAAGGAAAAAAGGAAATCCAGGCATTCCTCCCCGTGCAGACCACACCTAGTAGGAGAGACCTTTTAGAAACTTAAGATGATGGGGAAAAGACGGCTGTTATGCTTCTAATTAGAAAAGGTATCATTATTTTATTGATTAAATAAATATAAAAATAGTAAGGAAATAGTATCTGACAAATGTATCAAAAGGAGTGAATGGGTGCCAACAGAAATGGACTTTTTCGCATGATCTACTCTCATTCCTCGTCGTCCTTTTTTTAATTCTAAAAACCCATTTAAATAAGAGTTTGGTTTTGAACATTGTTATGTATGTGGTTCTTTTTTCATTAAAACTTTCCCCCCACAGAAGGCATTTTCAAGTAGTTTTCAAAAGCTCTCCCACCAGACTTGCCGGAGAGAAGCAGGCAGAAGAGGGTCCGGCTTCTTCAGATCTGCGGGCTCGGGCTGTCCCGGAAGGTCAGACCTCAGGAGAGGACTTTGTCATATGGAAATGTTTAGCGGTCCAGCTCATAGCCTGTGGAGGCCGCCTTTTATCTTTGCAGGGTTTGAACATGATCCTTTCAAAGCCAGATAACCCAGGAGAGGCCTCGCGGTGAGTGCCCGGCGCGCGCTCCCAAGCCCCTGACGCAAGTCCCCGCGGAACCGGTTTCTAGAATTCGATAAGGAGGTTTTCCTGTTGTGTTCTCCTGGAGCTTCAGTCTTCATGTCCCTGCAAAATAATATGCTCACATCATTTTTTTTAACCGGCAGAAGCACTTTTAAAATTGAAAAAAAAAATGTTAGGTATAAACGCAGGCTTTGAGATTTATTTGAGTTTGCACATCTTCTAAGTATGTTGCGATATTTGAAATCACCCTGAACACTCAAACGTCTCAGCTGCATTTGAAGATCCCTTGCCTCTGTCTGATCCCCAAATCTACACACTCTGACTTCTTGGCTGGCTAATTTTAGAAAAAACAAAATAAAACAAAACAGTACATTCTTACTATTTTTCACTAGCGCTTTAAATGATAAAGACCTTGCATTTTATACCGATGACAACAGATGCAGATTATTATTGGCCAGACTGTGTCAGTGTAGATTGTCCACTCAAGAAAGAGTTTGCCCAAGAACCCGACCAGCCCTTTCCCTCGCCTCCCCAGCAGTTCTGACCTCTGCTTCCCCAACTACCTCGCAGGAAGGACCAGGATTGCACGACCCCCAATCCCGAGTGGACCATTTATTTTGGGGGGGATACAATAACAATTAATTTAAATAATGAAAGAGAAACGTTTAACTTATTAAGTTCAATAGACATAAAATCACTTTGTCACAATGCTGCAACAGTTTCTAAGTGTTTTCTTTCAACTTCTGTTCTTAGCTGGTAGTGGACAGAGGACGAACCATTTGCAAACCAAGGCTGCTAAACTGTGTCTATGGTCAATTGATTTTGAACAAGGGTGCCAAGACCATTCAATGGGGAAAAAGTGGTTTTTATAACAAATGGTGCTGGGACAATTGGATGGCCACATTCAAAAGGATGAAGTTGGAACCTTACACATTGTACAAAATTAACTCAAGATGGGTCAGTGACCTAAATGTATGAACTAAAACACTAAAACTCTTAGAAGAAACCACAGGGGTACATTTTCGTGACTGTGGATTTGGTGGTAAATTGTATGTATGACACCAAAAGCATGAGCAAAGTATGAAACAGACAAGTCGGACTTTATCAAAATGAAAAACTTCTGTGCTTCAAAGGATGCCGTGAAGAAGTTAAAAGACAATGGATAGAATGAGAGAAAATATTCACAAATTATATATCTGATAAGGGGTTCGTGCGTGGAATACATGAGGAACTCTTGCGCTCAAAAATAAAAGGCAAATAATTCAATTTAAAAAAAGTGGACAAAGGATCTGGATACACTCTTCCCCAAGGAAAATACATAAATGTGCAATAAACACATGAAAGGAGGTTCCACATCATCAGCCACCAGTGAAATGCAGATCAGAACCACAATGAGATAGTACTTTCCACCTACCAAGAAGGTGAGAATCCAAAGTCGCATAAGAATGCACATGGACGTGAATATAGAAACGTCAGAGCCGTCATACTCTGTTGGTGGGAATGGACAATGGCACAGCCAGTTTGGAAGCAGCCTGGTGGTTCCTCCAAAGATTAAACATGGACTCACTGTAGGACCCAACAATTCCGCTCCTACATATGCTCAAGATAAACAAACATGTTCTCCATGCAAAGCTTGAACACAGATGTTCACGGCAGCACCTATCCTAACAGCCGAAAGAAACAACTCAAATGCACATCGACATACGAATGGATAAGCAAATACGGCCCATCCACGCGACAGAAGATTCATGCGCCACAAAAGGGAATGAGATGCCGACCCGAGGTACAAGATGGATGAACCTCAAAAACATGAGGCTGGGCGAAAGAAGCCAAAAAAAAATCCCATATGTGTTAGGACTCCGGTTATAGCAAATGCCCAGAAGCGGCAAATTTACAGAGACAGAAAAGATGAGTGGTTTCTTAGGGCTGGGGACACGGGGGAATGAGGGGGTTCAGACTAAAGAGTTTGGGTTTCTTTCGAGGTTCTGATATTGAGTGCATGACAGTCACACATAACAGTAAGTGTACCCCAAACTATTGAGTTGCGTATTTTATGTTAATTATGTAAATTACATTTCAATAAGGCTGTATTGAAAAGAAGTCCCAGGTAAACTCCTCACCCCGAGTGTACCACCTGTGAACTCCCTATGGTCAGAGAAAGCCGTGCTCCCACCCCCGGAGTGCCCTCTGAGATCTGAAACGATGCTTGGCTGCTGTCAGCACAGGAGGCAAACCCTTCCTGTCCAGGACAAGCGGCACTCTGTCGTAAATCTGAAGGTGACCTCCCAGGTCCCAGAGGCGGACTCTGTCCAGGGGTCCAGCCCTGCAGACGGAAGGATGTGAAGGACGCTCCCTCCTTCCCATGGGGAGCCCTGCACTCTGCTCCCTCTGCTCCCTCCCCTGTGTGGTTTGCTCCCAGGATGCTCAGAAGGCCTCCTCTCCAGGAAGCCGTGCAAATGGAGGCAGAGCATAGTCTCCCCAGGATTTGGGAAGACTCTCCACGGTCCAGCGTACCTTGTATCGCAGTAGATGGTGGAGGGCACTCTAGGGCATCCATCTCGAAAGACGATTTCTCTCACTCCCAGCCTTGCTCACCGTCTCACCATCTGTGCACTTACACAGAGACAACAGATCTTTCTTAGTCAAGGCAACCGACATTTTGGCTGCCCTGGTGAACCTGAAGAGGAAAAACGGACCCCACGGCTCTGGCCAGGTGCTCATCTGGATTTCAGGTCTATGACCTGTCAGCAGTTAGCCATTCAACGTCTAGTCCCCTCCCCAATCATGTGACAGGATGTTCTGCCATTTTTTTTAAAGAGGCTGGGAGCTGAGTAGATAGAATGTTACGGAGAATTCCACCACCCGTGGATGTATTTGTGGTCATTGGAGCTTTTCTGTAACTTTGCTTCATGTACAAGCAGGAGACCATTCTCCAGGGAGATTCCTTCAGGAATTTGGCCACTTTTCCTGGAAGTCTACTTCTGATTTATTCTACCCCAAGTTTAGAATTATAAAGAACGTAGCATATGCAATAAACATTGTAATGACCTATTTAAATGGACCCTTTGTGCCTATTGAAAACAAAACCTCTTGGTTTCACATAGAGACAAGAAGATTCAAATTGTCTACAGGAAAACTTTAAATTTTTTGAAAAGAAAAAGAAAGCAACAGAGCTGCTGTTTTTGGTTTGTATTAAGCCGTGCACAGTGCTGGTGGCTTTGGCCCATTTAGACACCAAGACCTCGTCCCAGTATCTGGTCTGGGATCTGACACTTGCAGCCTTGAGACCACAGTCAGGGGCATGACAGTTGTGATGGCCCTCCGGGACCCCACACAGCTGCTCCTTTTTCACGGAAAGTTTCTCCACCACCAAAGAGATTTGGCTCCCCAAAAGTCTTCCTTTGTTCCTCTGCGGAGGGCTGCCTATCCCCCAGCTGGTCTTTAGTGAACACTTGTGGGTAAGCAAAGGCTGGACTATTTGATGTGAAGCAAACCACGTTGTTTTTAAAAATTAAATGTCATGAAACTTTCCTCCTGCCTGGTGCTGTTTGTGGTCCTTAGCCCCGGGCTTCCCAGCTCATCCCTTACAACAGATCATCTTGGGAAGGAGGAAAGAAAGAGAGGTGGGAAACGCAAAGAGTGTTCGTAAGCCTCTCTTCTGCTCCAGGCATTTTGTATATGGACCACTTTCCATTTCTTCTTATGATCCTTCGGGATTGATTGATTGATTGTATTATTATTGCTATTTTAAAAATGAGCCATTGGAAGATAAAGATGTTTACGGAACCGGTCAAAGATCACAAAGAAGTTTACCGAATAGGACCAGGAAAGACCTGGCCACGACTATCGTGTGGTCTGCACACCAGTCCCTGGCAGTGACTTCCGCCCCCCCTCGGGTTAGTCCAGGGGACCACACCAAATCGGTAGAACTCTCACCCTGTTGCCTTCCTCCTGTGTCCCATGCTTTTCATTGCTGCTGCCTTCCCCAAAAGCCATAGAGCCCAAGAGGCCAGCGTTTTCTTGGAGAGTTTGACCTGGAAACTGTAGTGACTGAGGCAGGTGGTCGGGTTTGCAGTGCTGCTGGGATGGGGACCCGTCCGTGGATTTGCCCAGTGTGCCAGCTCCTGGGAGCGTCAGCTCGGGCACAGTAAATAGACACCCGGGGGCCTGTCCGCGTGTGAAATGGGCTTTTATATAAACAGCCCCCGCAGGGCAGGCTTATTCCCTGGGGGGAGCCCAGCGCCCTCCAGCGAGTTTCTATCAAGTCCCACGTGGAAAGCCTCTGCCATTGACAGTGGCCTAGAAGCGCCCCAGGACACCCTCACGTTGTTCAGTAGGAGCACTTGCTTTGCATTTTAAAGGACTTTGCTTTTTTAGGTGAAGCAGAGTTGGAAGGAAGATACAGGGATTTCCCCTCGAGCCCCTGTCCCCACAACAGCCTCCGGGACACCCTCCCGCAGAGCGGGGCTTTTGTCGTGATGGATGAACCTGCGGGGGTGCAGATTGCACTGGGCTCCTTCCTGGGGTGGCGCCCCCGAGTCTGGACAAAGGTAACGACACGCGTCCGCCATCACAGTCCCATAGGAAGTGTTTTCGCTGCTCTAAAAACCCTCTGGGCTCCGCCAACTCATCGCTCTTCTTTTACCAGGAACCCTTCAGCCTTTTACGGTCTCCTCCGGTTATCTTCCAGAACGTTATCGAGTTGGATCCTGCAGTGTGGAGGTTTTGGGGATTGCACGTTTAGGTTTCTTCCGTGTCTTTTGGTGCCTTGAAAGCTCATTTCTTTTTAGTGCTGAACAATATTCTATCGTCCAGAAGCACCATAGTTAACGTCTCCATTCACCTGCTGGGGGACATCTCGGTCGTCCCAAGTTTGGGCAATCATGAATCAAGCTGCTATAAACATCGATGTGCGGGCTTCAGCTCCTTTGCATAAACACCAAGGAGCATGACCGCTGGGCCACATGGGAATAGGCCGAGTTTTGTAAGAAACAACCAAACTGTCTTCCAGAGCGGCTGTGCCGTTTCTCGTTTCCACGATCAGTGCGCGAGTGCTTCTGTGTCTCCAGCAGTGCTGTTGTGTTCTGGATTCCGGCCATTCCCGTACGTGTGTAGTGGAATCTCACTGTTATTCTTACCTTTGTTTTCCCCAAGCTTTTCCAAGTCATTGGGATAGATTTGCACACGCCCAATCTCTCTAGAATATAAAGCCTTCTGAAATTCCCTGTTCGGTTTTGGTATTTTGTTCCCTGTGATGTGTGTGTGTGTGTGTGTGTGTGTGTGTGTTGCAGAGGTGGGGGTGCATTTGTAAACCGAAGGTGTCATTAGCTGATCTAACTAATGTTATCAACCCCACCTGCTGTAACTAATGTGGACACACAGAGCACAATAATAAAACATCAGTATCGCTTCAGTTGGATTGCTTCACTCCGTTGTGTGTTTATTGGTTAGATATTTGCGATAGTATCAATTCAATACTTTTCATGTTTTTTTTTTTTGCTACAGAAGGCAGCCTGATAGAGAAGACAGCATTTATTGAGCACCTACTATGTACCAGAACCTGTGGTAGGTGTTTTTGTGTTATTCCATTTGAGCCCCACCACACCCCTGCAAGATCCCCTGAGCCCAGAGGGTGGGCTGGGCTTCAGAGATGGTCCTCCCCTGGCCGCACAGCTGGTCCACAGTGGCGCTCGGGTGTCTGTGCACACCGCTCACTCTTCCTCGTCCCCCACACGCCACCGTGGACGCGCTAAGTTCATGCTGCACTCACTGGGTCTGACGATATGCCCAGCTCAGGTGTTTGTCATTTCCCATCCAGAGACTAAGAAGGGGCAGTCTATGTGGTTCCAGGAGTCCCTGTCTCACAGATAAAGAAACGGGTCCATAAAACTCCTTAGTGAGTGGCCCGAGTGTTTACACCGAAGCTCTGAATCCCCTCCTGGTCCTCTGGCTCCACGCCTCCTACCTCCCTTCAGGCACCGAAAGACTCGAGGAGAAAAGGCTTGACAGGAAACTTCCAAGAGATTAATGTTTCGTAAAGAAGGGTTGAAACACACATCAACAGTGTCCCTTTTCAAAATGACTTCATTGAAGAACGATTTATGTGCTGTAAAATTCATCCATTTTAAGGGTCCAAGTTAATGATTTTCAGTAAATGCAACCACCACCAGTCTCATTTTAGAACATTTAAATCGCCCCCCAAAGAAAGCAGGTGTCCACTTGTCGGTACTCTGCGTTCTCATCCCCAGCCTCTGGCAACCACTAATCTACTTTTTTTTCCCCTGTAGATTTGTCTTCTCTGGGCATTTCATATAGAAGGAGTCCTAATATATATGTGTAACTTCTGTGATCGACTTCTCTCACTTAGCGTAACGCTCTTCAGATCTCTCCATGCTTTGGATTGGTACTGCATCCCATTGCACTGCCGAATAGCATCCCATATATGGATATACTACATTTTGTTCTTTCACTTGCCAGCTAATGAGCATTTGGGTCATTTTGCACTTCTGTGAATAATACTCACACTCAAGCCTTTGTGTTGACATAGGTTTCCATTTGGGGGTGAGGTTCCTAGTATTATAGCTCTCTCTCTCTCTCTCTCTCTCTTTTTTTTTAATAGACTCCATGCCCAATGTGGAGCCCAATGCAGGGCTTGAACTCAGACCCTGAGGCCAAGACTTGAGCTGAGATCAAGAGTCAGACACTTAAATAACTGAGCCACCTAGGCACCTCTCTAGTATTATCTCTTCAATGCACATGTAATATTCAAACTTACAAAAGTGTAAATTTTCTTTTTATCCATTTTAAAAGAAAGTATAGTGTTTTGAGAATGTAAACATAGGTATAGATGTTTTTTCTTAACTATGACTGGGGTGATGAGCTTAATGTATGAGAACGGATTAACATTGTGTAAATTCTCCATACCCATCACAACATATTTTCTTTCCTTTTTAGTGGTTTTGGAGAGTCTGATTAAGCCTGTGATCTGTGCAAAAGAACACAGATGACAAATCTGTGTTGAGGGAGAGAGCAAGAAGAAAAGTTTATTTCTAAGTTAACAGGGTCGACTGAGCGATAGTTGCTGGATTGGGGGAAATCCTGCTGTCTCTGCGAGTCCCATTATCTCTCCATCCAGAATAGCGATTGTCACAGTGATCCCCCATGGTCACGGAGGTGAAGTTCCTGCAATCTCGTCTTTCCAGAGAAAATGCCAGAAAACGTTTCTTCCGGGGATGACTGCAGGTAGGAGCTCAGATGTGGTCACTTACAAACCTCACGTGTTGAAACCTCTAGAATTACACGGACAAGGAGTACCTGCAGCACTAGGTTTCTAGGTGTTAGGTTTGAGTACAGAGAAGAGAAACAGAATTTGGGTTAGTGAGATCATTCAAATGAGCAGACGATGTGGGCTCACCATAATTTATTCCATGTTGTGTTTTTAAACTGAATAGTTCCAACTATAACTTGCACAGATCGCTGTCACGAACTTCATGAATTTGGAACGTATCTCCTATGTCTCTGCAAGGACAACTCCCACCGTTAATGCTAACATGGTGACACCACTGGATGAGCTCTGGAAAGCAGCAGAAGGGGCCTGCATTCTACCCACTGGGCTCCATTTCTGGACTCTTGCTGGGTCTGCCCTGCGATCCACCTACAAACTAGACAAACGGATTCCGAAGATTCTTTTTCTCTCCCCTAGCACGCACCAGCCTCCAGGCGCCCGGGAGGAAACCAAACTGTTGTCCGGTAGGGACCCCACCCTAGGTCTGCTCACCTCCTCAGTTGTCGTAGAACTTTGTGCTGCAGGTTCTAGCCATTGACACAAAACAAGTTAACATGCTGGAAAGAAAGAGACAAGAGTCTTCACCCAAAAATCTCAAGAGAGGCAGTAAAAACTATTCCTTCTATGAGTTTAGCAAAAATTTGGGTACAGAACGATGGGGGACAGCTCACTGTGTTTGAGCTCAAGCCTGGGCCGTGCTCACCAGAAGATCCAGGGAGAAAATATGACAGAAAAGGAGTTCCTTCTTTGTAACAGCAGAATGTAAAGTGTTCCTAGGACACTAAGAAGGAAAACGTGACAGAAACACGCAGGATGCCGAAGATGACAGCGACCTAATCTGGAAGTAACTGGGCCGGAGAGGAAATGCCAGCCTCCTGGGCAGGGTTCAGCACTGTCGAATACGCATCTCCTCTGAGTTAATTTATAAATACTATGTGATTCCGAACAAAATGCCAAAGTTCACCTAAAAGTCGAAACGGATGCTATATGGAGATATATTAAGAGTACTAAGAAAGATTCTCTACTTGCCAGACCGCCCAAGGCACGCAAGGCTACAATAAAGGCAGAGAAGTGAGCAGAAGAAAGAGAGGGAGAAATGGAACAGCACGGACATACCAGAAACAGTCTGAGTTATAACGAAACTTTCAGCGGATGATGCATGAAGATTTTGGAATGATCCAGAAAAGGTCTCTGCGCGAAAGCAAACCCCAGATGGGCTGGAGTGCAAGCCGAGGACCGGGGACGTCCACATGAGTGCAGACAGCACGTCTGTCTCCCTCGGAATAATGTCAGAGATCACAGCCGTCAAAGACCGACAGAGCAGCTAATTAAAAAGAAAGAAAAATCATTCAGTATGTAAAACAATCAATACCGTCAACACATTGACAGTCAAACAACAAAATGGACAATGTCATACCCCTCCATGGCTGACGGAGGACTTTTATTCTTCATGTGGAATAATGAAAAAACCTATGATAAAGAAAAAATATGTAACAATAAAAATGAGAAATAATATTCATGTTTTACAAAAGACAGAAATGAATGAGCTTTAAAAATATTCGGATTCACTAGAAATAAGGAAAATAAAACTTAAAATTGTGAGATATATTTCACCCACCAGATCGACTTGGATTCAAAAGAACACCGCTGTTCAGTGCTGGAGGGGAGGCCGGAGGTGGGTGAGAGGTCCTTGACCTCTATCAAGGACGTGCCATAGCGTTAGCACTCATGCATGTGTGAGAACTCATTTTGTTAGGTGTGGAAACAATAATACACCCACTCAGTAAGAAGGGAACATTTTGTTCAATACATAGGTACATATCATCCCCCACAGAGGAATGCATGTGTTGTTACAACACACACATAACATAATATTTCTAATGTTACCGTAATAAAATTGTGAGTCCTTTGAAATCTGTTTTCTAAGCTACTGTGTTTTCGGCATTGACTATATCTTGATAATATAAGAAAAGAGCTTTGAAAAAATAGAATGCTGTAGTTCATGAAAAAGTAATCAAACAAGTAGCGGTTAAAAAACAAATGAATAATTTAAAATAGGATGCAACTGATTGTCTAATCTTTAAATAATCTTTCTACTTCTGAAAAGAGAAAGTATGAGTCAAATGATAAGTACAAGCATAATCAGCACATACAGGAAACGGGTGCCCCAGAATTTCTACTTCCGTGTGTCCATGGCAGTTCAGAAAGGGCGGAACAATCCCATGTTTTGGAATGTATGCTCGCTTTTGCAGGACTTGCGGTGTCTAATTCTCCTGAATCATGCTGATCCCCGGAGGCCGAGTTCTTGCAGGAGTCTGGCACGATTGCACGGTCTTCCTTGTGGGGCCGTGTGCTGGATCTGCCGAGTGGAGGCATGGGAACCACTCGCATCTCCGTGGTTCTGCACGAGTCTGCACAAAAACCTGCAGCAACGGCGCATCAGGCGGCGAGGTGAGTGTGGAGCCCACCCCCGGAAGCCCTTCGAGAAACCAGGCTGTCTCACGGACACAAGGAGGCCAAAATTCACCCAGACCAAGGACTTCTTTTAGTTCGGGGGCAAATCTTGTAGGGCCCACTTCCTGCCGAGCTACCACGGAGAACAAGCTCACAATCACTTTGAATGAATATGGTTTAAAAAAAACAAACTTACTCAAATATTTTCTGATTTTATACCAGTTGATAAAGTCAGGGAGTTTTTTGATGTGTTTTCTTTTAAAGTGAATGGATGCTGTTTTGGCAACTTTGGTATTTCATTCGAAGGGAGTATAATAAACTGTTTTCTTTGTATTGATTGAAGAAATATGGTGCTTATTTTTTTGCTCGGTTTTCTAGTAGTTGTTCAATAGGGTTAGAGGGCAACGCCATCTGTTTCCTAACAGGACATTTTGTGTAAGATTTGCAAGTCCTACAGGCACCTTTAAGCATGGATAAATATGCACTCTTGGTTTCAGATGGCTAGTTTTTTACTACCAAAGGATGATTATGTTGTGTGCCTTGAGACATTGGCCATAATATATTTCCTGTCCCTTTATTGCATTTTGGAATCATAAACAATGACTGTTTGGCTCAAAGCCATTTATTCAGCCCAAAAAGACATTATTTGCACAACAAAAATCAATAAAAATGTTACTAGGTCTGGCTGGATACTTTGCTTAACTGTGATATTTGTCTATCACTGATGGCATACCATCTCTCGCAGGAGACTGGGGCCAAAACACAGCTATTGATCCAGTCAGCGATGATGGATACTGGCATTTGGAAAGGACTGCTGTAGAGAATCTCGATTAAAAAAATATTTCTAGGTTTTGCCTGGAGCAGAGTCAAGATAACCCGACTGAGGAGATTTTCTCTGTTCTGTTGGGTTTCTCCCTCTTGTGGTGGAGAAGCACTCCGGACCAAAGTCATTATTGAAAGAATTAAGTCAATCTCTGTTTAGCCAAAGGCTTTGGCATCATATCAAGCTTAGCTGATTTAGACCCCATCCCCTGTCCTTTTCATCACCTCAAAGCTTGGGGAAAGCATTTTATAGACACCAAGGGTGGGGAGGTGTCAGGCGAGGCTCCTGCCTGGCTTTTCTCTCTTGCTACGTTATCTGTTTATGTCTAGGAAAATAGGACCAGCTTTTCCCCCAAATAATTAACTACGAGCACCACTTTGGAAATGAACAATTTGGTTAAGATGAAAGGTGTTAATAGAAACCGAGCCGGCTGAGTGATAGAGAAAACATACCAAATAGGCTATAGACAATTTATTGCAGCGAGCTTTGAGGAAAAAAAAAAGTGATATATTATCCTCCAGTCTCATAAATTTAAAATATGAAATTGTTTTTCATTTTTCACTTGCTATCTCCCCCCTGCAGCATAAATCTGATCCGTGGAGCCATGGTGGAAGGTGGTAGGAGGTGGGAAATATTTTTATTTTATTTTACTCCATTTCATTTTATTTTCTGTATTTGTGTATTTATGCCACACCTTTTCCAAAAAGACTTCGTGGAGAAATGGAGCTATTTGAATAGAGGCCCAGCGCCGGCGGCGGCCAAGTGCGCACACCCGGAGCTGCGCTCTGCGTGCGGGGCGCCCGTTCCAACGCTCAGGCTCCCCAGCTGGGCTCCGCGCCGGCCGCCGGGATGTCCCCGGGGGGACCCCCGCAAGAGGGGCTCCTGTGGTCCCCCCACTGGCCTGAGACACTGCTCTTTCTTTCAACCGTTCCGACCCCACTGGACGGGTCCGGGGGCTGCTGCGCGTTTCCGCTTCATCATTTGTGAGGGGCTGTTCCCCTCCTGCTCTTCCAAAGAGCCCGGCCCTGAAGCCCCCGCTTGTTTCCATTATTAACTATTAATATTTCTGATCTCCCAAATCTTCTGTGTGGGTTGCAAATGAGTAGAAGCCACGATTAAAAAGCAACACATATTGCCAGGGTTGTCTCTTCTCAGGTCGGAAAATCGATTCTGGCTTAGATCCAGTTGTGACTTCTCTGTGGGTAGGCCGCAGGCCCGCTTCTTACACCTTAAGTGTAGCCATGGCCCTGTCTCGTGGGCGTGAGTTTTACACTAATGATATTTGAGGTTTTTTAGTCTTTTACGTCACATGTGACTTTCTAGGCTTGTACTGTGGCTACATTTGTCAGTAGAAAAGTCTCATATCACAGTAATTTAGAGCCTATTTTAAGGAGGTTAAATGGCTAACAACCACTTAAAAAATGTGTTAACGTTTTCTGTTTGCAAAAGTATATATATGCATCATATATATCAGCTATAAGTATATTACAAATGTATATATGCGACATGTGTGTGTATGTGTGTCCATGTGTGTGTGTATACGTGTGTGTTCATTTCCTGGCCTCCGTCCTTGTGAATGCACTTGCCACAATGTATTCTTACGGGTCTGTTTCCCACCATGCTGGATTCGTTCCCGTTCATGTGCTCAGATGAACAGCCCTTTCAAGGTCAGCACTGCTGACCTCTGGTCAGTTACGGCTGCCACACACTTGAGAAATGCCGGCCCCAAGAGCTCTCAGTGGGGCCACGTCTACCTGGCGACTCCCGCGCACCCTCCTGCCACTTTCCCTAAACGTGCATGCTCACCAGTGATTAAAACGCACCCCCCTCTCATCTTGCAACAGAGGAGAAGCCAGCGAGACTTTGAATCTGGAGCAGACGCCCTTTAAACATTGAGACAGACACAGACCCGTGGCTCGTTCCCCGTGTAACAGCCTGTTCCAATTTAATAGGAGAATAAATACTAAGAAGCTCCTTGTAAATGACAATAAACAAATCAATTCTGCCCCAAATAGATTTTTGTCTTATCCTGCTGGCTCTCCTAAAATTTAAATGGGCTTTAAAAACGTCTATTTTGCAAGTTGAGGAATAAGCTGGCGGAGGCTCTCTCTTGCTCACCATCTCACCATCACCTTATCTGTGCAGCGATTTTGTTGTTGTTTTTTTTTTACAATTCATTCCCATCTTGAATTAGCCTGTTTCTTTTAGTTCCTTTTAGTAGTTGGCTTTGTATTAATAGCTTCCATGTGAGATCTTAATTTTCATTCCTGGTACAATGGGTAATAGTCTCTTCCTTATAGCGCAGAGTCCCGGGCTGCATATTGGACAGGAATGTGCTTGCGTCTGGCAGGGGTTCCAAGAACAATAGATTGTGGATGTTGTTGTTTTTAATCAACTGAGAAACCACCCTAATTAGAGGACTTTAACACATATTTGTTGAATGACTGTTGAAGTGAGCGTGCATTTAGCTGAAGTTTAATGCTAAATCTAGTTAAGTTAATTGCAGCTAAATTGTCTTTTCAATGACTAATCCCGCAGCCTGTGAATGGTACATTATCTTCATCTGAACAACAAAAGACCACCAGCCAGGAATTATTTTTGGGAAATCGAGGGCCAAGGATAACGTCTGTTTTGCAAGCAAATCCGTCCACAATTGAGATGACTTCTTGATTCTGCAGCAATCACACCCTTCTCTGCCCGGACGGCACTGTTTTGTGCTGTTGTTAGGGGAAAGCAATATTTTGTGGTACGGAGACCATGTGGGGGGCAG
Organism: Potos flavus; assembly: GCA_028534135.1. Taxonomy (NCBI): domain Eukaryota; kingdom Metazoa; phylum Chordata; class Mammalia; order Carnivora; family Procyonidae; genus Potos; species Potos flavus. The sequence goes on along the minus strand of CM052895.1, from coordinate 132,020,609 downwards.
GGGGCGGGGTGAAAAATTCATTTAGCATGTAATTCATTAGCAGATGTAGGACCTTGACGAAATATTGTATTCAGATGATGCTTGAGAAAGCTAAACAGTGAGCGTAGCACGTGGAAGAGATTGAGTAAATACTTTTCTTCTCCCAGATCGATTCTATTGATTGTCATTAAAGCGGCGAGCTCAAAACAATGAAGTGGTTTCTAATTTCCAGGCTCCAGGTGGAGCCTGCTCGGCCTCTTCCTCTTTCCAGTTAAGAGCATCATTAAATGTAAGAGCAAACAGCACATTGAGAGGCCAAGTGTTTTATTAATTCATCATCAGAATTATCTCCGTGCATTAATATTAATAGCCTCAAATTGGATTTCATTTAAGAGGTGAAATAAATATGCAGATAGTAAAAGCCTGCAGAGCCTGAGAGCCCCATGATGGGCACTCACCTGGAGCCCTGCCGCGGGAGGGCTACGGTCACGCCTTCCTCCCCGGACCAGCGCTGCTCGGAGGAGGAGCGGCGCGCGGAAATGTCCGCGGCAGAGCATCCCCCGGCTGCGCCCGGCCCGGGAGCGGGACCGGGGGCCCCCAGCCGCCTGGTGCAGGGGGTCGGGGTACACGTGGGTGTCCTCCGATACCCTCGGTCTCCTCATCTCTCATTCCGCCTACAGAAACGAGACCACTGCCCATTTCAGAAGCGGCAACATGCCTTCGGTCTTCCTTGCAGAGCTCACACGAGGAAAACAGTATTTCTAATATTCTGCGTGTGGAAGAGCTGCGGGAGGCATGAGGTGGGTCATTTCTGCACAGACAAAACAAAACACAGCAAAACTTCTCCGGAGATAACTTCAGGCCCAGATGAAGGCGGGACGAGCAGAGGTTGGGTGTCACCGAGGTACGCCCAGGCGAGAGCTTCCAGGACAGACATAAAATTCTTTGGTTTTGGGTAGAAAATATTTGATATAATTGAAGTTGAGGAGAATGTGCTTTGGGTATTTTTAAATTATGCGTGCGATTTTCCACCCAGCTGCACCGGTTTGCCGGGCCGCCCCGACAGAGAACCAGGAGCTGGTCGGCTCCCGGCCGCAGGAAGGACCGCCTCGCGGTCTGGACGCCCGGCGTCTGGGCCCGGGGCGCAGCAGCGCCGCCCGCACGCCCTCTGAGACCCTGGCCAGCACTTCTCCTCGCCTTCTGCCGCTGCAGCTGGCGGCCACGGTCCCCGAGCTCCCCGGTTCAGGCTGCAGCGCTCCTGCCCCGGCTGCCCGGGCACGTGGCCTCCCGCTCCCCGGCTCTGACCTTCCCAAGAACTCCAGCCCTAGGGGACCCCGCCCACCCCCACTGACTTCATCTGGCCTGGAGCCGCAAAAACCCTCTTCCCAAATAGGGTCACATTCACAGGTGCAGGGAGTTAGGACTTTGCCCTGTCCTTTGTGGGCAGGACACGAATCTACTGATGACGCGGCGATATTTTAGATAAAGGCAAACATGCGTGTGACTCGGTATCCCTAGAGCGGCAGGAGTGCGCCATGGCACACCTGGAGGAAGGTGCTCCAAGAGCGGAGCGAGAGGCGGCTAACGGTGACCTTGCAGGCTGAAGGAGGGCACTGACCGTGGCCGCCGGAAGGACCGGGGCTCGGATCACGTTAGAGAAGGCCCGCCTCACATGCGGTCGCGTGAACGACACGGCCCTCAAGGGTCACACCTGTGTGACCTCCCTCAGCCCACAGACGCCAGCCCCGCCTTGCCGGCTGTCCCGGGAGACTCCAGACCTCACGGGGAGTCGCCCACACTGACGGGGGGCCTTGGGTGGGGGGATGCTGCCTCGGGATGGCTGCAGAGTCCAGAAGATTCTGGGTGTCAGGGGGCAACGTGGAGAAAGGAAGAAGAGAAGTAAAGTGCACTCGGGCGGCCTGGCTTCTTTCTCCCGGTTCGGTGGAAGGCTTGGCTTTTGCTCGATGTGATCCGCGCTGTTTACGTCCTGCACTTCCTTGGGCTGATGTGGTCTCTGCGCAGGAGCTGTGGGGCTTTCGACAACTGGTACCCCAAGAGGAGGTGGCTTCCCACGCAGTATTCAACGTGGGGACAGTGATGTTCTTACCACCCAGGGGCGCGTGAGAGAAGTACCGCCCTGCTCCCTCCCAGTCCAAGAGCACGGGCCTTGTCTGCTGACCCCTCGCTGCCGGCCCAGGAGTCCGCCGGGATGTCCGGTCCGGCCCGAGCCCCTCAGCTCAAACGCATTCAACCGCCCTCTAGCTGTGCCAGTCCAGATGCCAGAATAACTTCCTATCCTTTAACGGCCTTATAAAAATCAAATAAGAGCACATTCTTATTTACCCACCTCAGAACACCGAGGTACTTGCATTTAAAGATTAATTTATTGTATTATAATGCATTCTCCTGCTAGAACAGTTTAGAATAGACACACATAGATTCCAACATAATGGATGATTTCTTTCTTAAATTGTATTTCAAATGAGCAGTTAATGATTTCTGAGGCTGGAAACTGAAACAGAAAGGAAAAGAACAGAATCCTGTAATGAATTTAACCATATTCAAAAGTAGACTTTTGGGGAGGAGAAACACAATGGAAATGCCAATATATATTTATATATAATTTCTTTCCTAAATGATTAAAAAGGATATTGTATTAGGAGGAGGAGTTTTTAAGATAAACTGTCCCTAATCAAAGTTTCTATGCAAACACTTTTGGGGCCTGAAGCTCTACACCCCTACGATTCAGTTAAAGAATTCCGACCTCAAGTAGAGATGTCTCTTCAATGTCCATGTAGTTTTTCAGTTGTCTGAGCTGTGATTGAAAGGCCACGGAGTGGTTATTATGACTTTTTGAAAGAAAGCCGAGCGTTTGCTGTAATTGCGCCCGTACTAGATGGGTAATGAGGCGCCGGAACACCAAGGACTGTGCGAGGTTTCCACGGCAACAGGGCGGGGCCTGGCGACCACCCGGGGCCTCAGTGCAGATTTGGGGGGCCTTGTGGGCACCAGCAGTCACTTGCCGAGGACAGTCCTCCGAGTGCGGGCCCGGACCCGGGACTGTGCCTCCTCCCAGACCTGCCTCGGCAGGACCCATGGCACCCGTCCGTCATGAATGAGTGACCAAACGGGTCTGTCATTTGTGTAATTTGGGACCGTTGCTTAACCCTTGAGGATTTTTTTTGTCACTGTCATTCTTGATCTATTCTTGTAGCAGAATCTCTTTTTAGATGCAAACCTTATTTGTTCCTATTCAAAGAAAGGAAATGAGCAGAATCCTATAATTAATTTAACCAGATACAAAAGTAGACATTTGGGGCAGAGAATGCAATCCTGGGTGGGCATGGAAAGGCATTCGGGCTTTGAAAAATACAGACGTACATAGACACACACACATACATACCTGTATCCATGCATACATACATGTACACGTATGCACACACACGTGGATGTAATTCGAGCTTTTGTTCTCCTCAGATAATTTTACCAACACTTCTCGCTACGAATGACAGTTTTGAGAGTTCTTAAAATACTCAGCTGTTTTCTTTTTTTTGCTGTTCTTGAAGGATTTGGCTTACATGACTCTTATTGGGGACTAGTGTTTATTGACATTTTCTTAAGGATGTCTCTAATTCATACAACTTTTGTAACAGTTTCATGTTTGGAAAGAGTATACACACTCTTCTGCTTGTACTCAAACCTTGCAATCACACTCAGGTCAGGCTTGTTATTAAAAGCAAAAGTGCATCTTCACTTGCTTAGGGGATACTTTATCTGAGCAAAGAGTGTTCGAACGGTTCTTGTATTTCCGTGAACTTTTGCTTTATTTCAAAGCTTTATTGTTGGAGGAACATGTTTTATTTACTTGTGACTCCTTGCTACATTTGGTGTTTAGACACTTAGCAAGCCGCATAATAACAAACCCATTTGTTGGTGTTAATCACTGTTTGCATGAACCCTATTTTCTCTGATAGCCTCCTGATTACCATTTCCATGCCAGATTGCTCCCTGATTTGCATTGCATTTGCCCGTCACTCGCGGTCACAGCCCCTGACAAGCTTACAAACAATCTCCACTCCTGGCATCCAAGTCCTTGAAGATGGGGTTCATCGAGTGACTTGCTTTTACGGAGCAGAACCTGGCAAAATGATGGCTTGCCATTTCCAAGACTGGGTTATAAAGAGTCATGCTTTCCCACTGTCCCTGGCTCTTCTCGCTTGCTCCCTCTGATGAAACAAGCTGCTGTGTCATGAGGCACCCCATGTAGCAAAAGCCAGCCAGCAAGGAACAGAGACCTGCAGTCCGACCACACACAGGGCACTAAATGCTGCCAACGACCACTGAATGAGTCTGGATCCTGCCCCAGTTGAGCCTACGATGAAACCACAGCCCAAGACGACCGCTTGATGGCAACGGGGAGATCTGAAATCAGAGCTCTCAGGTAAGCCTCACCCAGACTCCCAGCTTGGGGACTGGGACACAATGACCGTCTGCAGTAGGTGTGCCTGGGTGGCTCAGTGGGTTAAAGCCTCTGCCTTCGGCTCAGGTCATGATCTCAGGGTCCTAGGATCGAGCCCCGCATGGGGCTCTCTGCTCAGCGGGGAGCCTGCTTCCCCCTCTCCCTCTGCCTGCCTCTCTGCCTACTTGTGATCTCTCTCTGTCTGTCAAATAAATAAATAAAACTTTGAGCTGAGTTTGGGGGTGCCAGCTTACACAGCAAGATAGAACGAAGACACAAAAGAACATAGTTGGGAAGCCTCTCCAATAATAGACTCTTTCTTGAAATAGTTGAGTTTAAGCAATTCGGTATAATGGTTGTCATTGTCCTTGGGGATCTTCAGACTCATTTTTGTTGCCTTATTTTGTGTGGGCAGTTCTCTTAAAATTTTAACATGTGAAATTAAGTTAGGTAAACACACTTTAAACTGCATTGTTCTATGAATATCTAAACTCAGTACCTGTCCTTAGTAGGCCACACAAAGCATTCACGTTAGAAGCATCTTAAGCAATAGCTGTTTGAATCAGTTACGGCCTCATTATGACTCAAAGATTCCTTGTATTTAAAGATCAGTTTTCCTGATTTCTGAGTTTGTCATCATGGTTTAAATCCTGCATTTTGCTTTCGGAGGCTGGTTGTTTCGCCTTGCCCGAGTATATTCCCCAAGGACTATTTTCTCAGTGGCAGTCTGAATTTGCTGTTCAATATGTTTGACAAGGTCTACAAACACTGCCATTCTTCTGTTTTCAAACATTAAAGCCTTATCTTATTTGGTAAATGGTCCTAGGTTTAAAACATATATATATATTTTACTTTTATTTGCATTTACTTTATGCAGAATTTACTCCCAGGCCGTAAGTTTTCCTTTCTTCGGGTTCTTTTGGGGTACCTTTTTCTTTTGTGCAGCCTTCTCTTCTGGTGTAGGAGGGGTCTGCCCTTTTCCCATCAGGATCATCTCCACGTGGCAGGGAGAGCTCACGTCTGCCTGTAAGTTCCACACCGTATCTTGGGGGCCTCGTTCACCTGGATGTGCTCGGGACCCAGAGAATCTACATTGAAACCCTTAAGTTCAGCATTGCTCTCTGCATTGTTAAGCACGTGCAGTAAAAGGTCGGTGCCGTTTTTGGGCCACTGACCCACGGTTTGGCCTGGGCACGTCTCCCAGCTCCACGGTCACGGTGAGGGAGCGGCACACGCCGCTTCTGCAAAGTGACGTCTTTCAGAGCCTGGGTGGCCTTGCGGAGGTGCAGACCCTTGAGGGCCTGGGCACTGTCACCTGGGTTCCCAAAGTGAACACGAAGCTTTGACCTCTTGGTTGGCATGATTTCGTAGGGTTTTCTGCGTCAAGTGAATACCAAACCATTTTCAGGGATCACCTCGGGCCACTTCAAAATGTTTTTTATTCTGAGCTTCAAAGCTCTAAGTATTTTCCCGTAGCAAAGCAAGGAGTCTGAAGCCAAATTAATTCTTGTTCATTTTTAAGACACTTAGTTATTTTTTTTTATGATTTTCCTGTTTTCTTTTTATCTGTGCCGTTCTAAAATTTCATCAAGGTGTGCCTTGAGAAGTAAGTAAACCTTTTAGAATTTATGATACTTAACCTTGTGTGTCTGTGTATCTGCGTGACAGGACACAAGGCAGGTGTTTTAAGCTGAAATATTTAAAGAATTTCTGGGGAATTTTCTTCTCCTCCTCCTTCTTCCTACTGATATATTTTTTTAAAGATTTTATTTATTTACTTGACAGAGAAAGAGATCACAAGTAGGCAGAGAGGCAGGCAGAGAGAGAGGAAGAAGCAGGCTCCCTGCTGATTAGAGAGCCCGATGCGGGACTCGATCCCAGGACCCTGAGATCATGACTTGAGCCGAAGGCAGAGGCTTAACCCACTGAGCCACCCAGGCGCCCCTTCCTACTGCTATTTTAAGATAAATTCCTCTCCTCTGCTCCCCCTGGACCTCTACTGAACACACCCCATAATGTGTGTGTGCCCCACGCGTCCCCTAGAGGCTCCGAGTGACACTAACCTCGCGGCTCCCTGAATTTGACCCTCGTCCTCACCTACCCTCCTATTCTGTTTGTTCAATTCAATTTATTACGAACTCATGAGTTTTTTGTTTTGTTTTGTTTCTAGATCTCATCTTCTGTGTACGTGATTTCCTCTTTAATCTCTCAGGATATCTGTTTTAATCATTTTAAAGACTTTTTCTGTTTGTTTTATTCTGTTCTCTCGGGTTTGGGTTCTCCCGTTATTCAGATTAAAGATGTAAAGATCTTATTATGTTAGTTTTTCCAAGTGTTTGCAAGTTTGGGGTTGTTTGCTTCTATTTACATCGAGGACACTTTTCCCCACAATGCAACTGATTTCCCAGACTGGCATCTTTTCTCTCCTAGGGTCTTGTTTCATGGCATTTATTTTTACTCTCAATTTGGAGTATCTCTGGAATCACCATCTTTGTAGGAAGTTTGTCTCGTATTTTGGACTATGATTTCTCACTCTTCTGTTCCCCAAGTTGGTTGGTCCTCTAAGAATTTCCCAGAGTTCCTTCCCGGGGAGAGCATTCTGTCAGTTTGTTGCTTTCTCTGATGACCTGCAGGATTTCTTCCTGTGCTGCTTTTTTTTTTTTTTTAAGATTTTATTTATTTATTTGACAGAGAGAGAGATCACAAGTAGGCAGAGAGGCAGGTAGAGAGAGAGGGGGAAGCAGGCTCCCTGCTGAGCAGAGAGCCCGATGCGGGGCTCGATCCCACGACCCTGGGATCATGACCTGAGCCGAAGGCAGAGGCTTTAACCCACTGAGCCACCCAGGCGCCCCTGTGCCACTTATTTTTATAAAATCTGGCTGAAAGGATGTGTACTCAGGGTTCCTTCTTAAGTCTCTTTCTCCGTGAACACAGTCCTATTGTTAAGATGCCATGTGCTATTGGGAAAAAAATCATTAGTATTACCAATAGTTATTTCTCTTATTCAAAGCTTCCTGGAAGATTTGAAATCACATAAAATTTATTTGGATATGCTCTATTACTCTCTCCAGGCAACTTTTCTAGTTTGGTCAAAAAGACTAATCACAACCAAATCCCACATTCTTGTTATCGAAAATTTGAATATTATTGATAGTCTTGTTTAGTCATATATATTATATTAATTAGTGTTATCGTATATTTAGTATTTATGACTAATTAGAAAATACCTTTATCCATCCATTATCCACTCTGTATGGAAAATCATTCTGATCTGTGGTAAGAATGGGCTATTACAGGGATCCTCCAGGCCTTCGGCATCTTCTCCAGATCCAACCTCTGCAGGTGCGTAGGCTGCTTTGGGGACAGAAGCAAGCCAAGCCACTTGGCTCTCCTCTGAGAGTGCATCTGAGCTGGGCCGAAGGCACGTCTGAAGACAGGTGAGAAGCACCTGTCCCTTCAGGTTCCCACCAAACCAGACACAGCAGGGCAGCAGCCACGGGGTCGGGCAACAATGAGGGAGTGGACGTCGTCCTCCACGGTGTCCCTCTGTGTCCTCAGGGAACCGTGTGTGGAGGTCGTCACGTCTCAGCTGTAAAGGGGGCCAGAGCCCCGGCCTACCTGACGTTAAATCTTAGCCTGGGGGGCCAACCCAATACGACAAGGCGACACCTTGTTAGGCACCTCCAAGGTAGCTCTCCGTGGTTGGCCATCCGTGCTCTTCAGCGGAGGAGTCTGTGCGTGTAGGGCATGGATTCGGGAGGACCAAGGCCCAGAGGCATCTGCTCTGGAAAATCGAATCTGCATCGGCCATATGGACGTCAGCGACTGGCTTAGGAAATAATAGGACGTGAACTAATAAACTCTTACACGGTTCCCCACCCCAATTTTTCAGATAAGCCGCAAACACATTCCGCAAAATACAAATGGCGTGAGTCAGTGGAATAGGGCCATCTCCGCCGGGGCTCTAGGCCAGCTAAGAGACACACTTGGAACCCACAGGAGTGCCAGGCACTGTCGTGGAAAGCAAAGACTAATGAAGGGATAATGAATACAGAAATTCAAATTTATTATGTAGGAAATGTATAATCTAATGGAACATCTATACTTAGAAAAATTAAAAACTGATCCTCATCATTGAAACTTTAAATAACTGAAAGTACACGGAGCTATTAATGAAGCAGGAAAATAGCTCAAATTCCACTTATGAAAAGTGAATAAAAGTCATTGGATGATTTCCCACGAATGTTCTATGTGCTTATAGATGAGATTATTTTCCCAAAGTCTCAGTGCGATTTACATCATAAGTGCTAAGAAAGCTGAGACGACCATTTGCTTTTTGACAAGGTAAGGAAGTATGTTTAAAAATATTCCAGAGTAAATGTAGACAAGCAGACACATAACGTGTATCGTGTATGTGTGTTTGTTAATGTAGGCACTATACGTGTATTATAATACAATTTTAAACCATAGATTTTTTAGTGAAAATGACAATTCTAATATATTTAAGGCTTTTTTAAGACTTAGTTTTTTAAAGAAGAGTTTTAAATTCCCAGCAAGATTGAGCAGAATGGGGGCGCCTGGGTTGCTCAGTGGGTTAAAGCCTCTGCCTTCAGCTCAGGTCATGATCTCAGGGTCCTGGGATCGAGCCCCGCATTGGGCTCTCTGCTCAGCGGGGAGCCTGCTTCCCCCCCCCCCCGCCTGACTCTTTGCCTACTTGTGATCTCTCTCAAATAAATAAATAAATAAATAGAATTTTTTTTTTAAAAAAAGATTGAGCAGAATGTATAGCCCCTGCCCCCCTCCTGTCCCTGCCCCCCGACCTCCCCTCTGGAGTGGTACATTTGTTACAGCTGATGAGCCTGCGTGGATGCGCCATCAGCCCTCAAAGTTTCCCCGAGGATTGGATCTTGCTGTTGTGTGTGCTATGGGTTCGAACAATGTGTAGTGGCACGAATCAGCCATGACAGCGTCACTCAGCATTGTCCACTGCCCTGAAAACCACTCGTGATCTGCCTGTTCATCATTCCTCCCTCAGCCCCAACGACCACCAGTCTTCCTGCCGTCTGCACAGTTTTGCCTTCTCCAGAATGTCACAGAGTTGGAATCACGCCGTATATGGTAGCCTTGCATCTAGTAAAATGTACTTCAGCTGCCTCCATGGCTTTCATGACTTGGCAGCCCATTTCTTTTTATCCCTGAATAACATTCTATCATCTGGATGGACCCCCGGTTATCCATTTACCTACTATAGCTGGGTTTCTCCAAGTTTTAGCAATTATGAAAGCTGCTATAAACATCCACGAGCAGGTTTTCTGTCGACACAAGTTTCAGCTCCTTTGGGTAAATGTCAAAGTGTGATTGTTGGATCATATGATAAGAGCACGTTTACTTTTTTTTTAATTTTATTTTTTCAGTGTTCCAAGATTCGTTGTTTATGCACATTTACTTTTCTAAGAAACCACAGAACTGTTTTCCAGAGAGGCTGTTGTATTAGTTTTGAAAATAAGATTTCTTTGATGATTCAGAGCTGTAATTTTAAGTTCCATCATTTCTAATACATTTTTCCAAGTCCCAACACCTTTTTCAGCTTGTTAGTTTTCCAACTGTTGGCAAATTTCATCTAGGGCAGGGGACGGGAAAACACCGTCTGGGACCCCCATGCCCAGAAGGCAATGCTTGGTCAATAGTTTAGAAAGACAATCTTCCTTTCTACAGAGGCAATTAAAAAATGTAAATAAATACATGCACACATACACACACACATGCATACACATATGCACACATGCACACATCTATACACATATGCATACACACACGCACGTGTACACAGATATAGACACATATGCACGTGCACACATACACACACACACAGATACACGCGCACACACACAGATACACGCACACACACACATATGGGCATGCACACACACACACATGCACATACAATGGGTGAATGGCAGGAGATCTTCCATAGCACAGAATCCCAGGTGCTAACGTTTGGGCGTCTGGATGGTGACAAGGGTTAGTCTAGGGCTCTGGAATAAGTCAGCACGAGCCAGGCAGCCTGAAACAGAAGTTTATTCCCAGTTCTGGAGGCCAGGAGTGCAAAGTAAAGGTTGACAAGGTTTAGGCTCCGGGAGTGTCTCTTCTCGTTTCTGGTGCCATCAGATGTCCCTTGGCTTGTGGCTGCATCACTTTGGTCTGTCCTCTGTGGGAGTCTGTGCCCTCATCTGCCATCAGGGATATGAGCCATTGCATTTAAATCCCTCCTCGAGATGGAAGACCTCATCTTCACTTAATTACATCTGCAGAGACCTTCTTTGCACACGAGGTCACATCCCGAGGTCCTGGGTGGGCGTGAATTTTGGAGGAACTCCATTCAACTCACCACAGGGACACAGGGAGACAGAGGGGCAAGGGACGGAGAGGGGAAAGGAACGGAAGGGGGGGCAGAGGTACAGAGACAGGAAGGGCCTTTGCTGACGTTGGACATAAAGTGATTTCAGTCCAGCCCCGTCCCTCTGAAACTTGCACCAAGTACCGAACTCATTACATGAATATCATGTAAATGCGTGTTTCTAAACATTTTTAAAAGTATGAATCAACAGAATATTTATTATGGGTCCCAGAAATAATAGTTTAATTTTGGAGCTGCAAATACATCATGGCTTGTGAATAGGATTTAATGTACACTTTTTTTTTTTTTTTTACATTTTCTCGACTTCCTTATACTTTTAAATTGTCGTATATCAGCTCTTAGCACATTTGCGGTAAAAGTATTAATTCTTAGATTCTCGCCACATACTCTTCATCAGAACTCTTTCCAATTATTCTGTCATGTTAAATGTTTTCCTAATCTGGAGATCCAACTCTTGTTACTGCGATTCCCCAAATGGTCCGACGTTATTAACGGGACCGCTCACGTGTGCCGCAGCTGCATGAGTTTGGGGTTTGCTGAACCAAAAGCTGTGGGAGCCTAAGACGGGAATGAGTCCAGAGCAAGACTGGGCGTCTGGCCTTGAGTCCCCCTGTGCTCGGCCTGGCGCTCCTTGTGGTTTATTGTCCGCCCTGCCCTTTGTCTCCTTACCTGTGCGTTCAGGCTGATAAACCTCATTTGTCTCGAAATACTGCGTCACTACTTCAAAACTAGAAAGCGCTGCAAAGAAGTGAAGCTTCTGGGAGAGTTTGGAGTGGGTCTGGAGCCTCTTTAGGGCTGTTCCCCATCGCACTGGGCTGCTAGGACTTTGTCCTCGTCCCCAGCCCGCGTCTGTCCCGGGGCTGGGAGGGGGTCGCAGGCTCCTGGAGGCTCGGTGCAGAGAGATCCAGCCTGGAGGTCAGGGTCTCCAGCCGTCCCGGTGCCGCGTGGCTCGCCACGGAGGTGCACAGGCTGAGCCCGAGGAAGCAGCGGGCTGTGCGGATCTTTTATAAACTGATAACGAGAACCGGGACTATTCCGTCCCTGTCAGGCATTTTTAAAAAGGAAACTATTATTTGCTACCTCCTAATTTAAAAATGTCAATGCTATTTCAAAAAAGGTGGAAAAGAGACAAAATTATTTACCAAAACTTAAAGAATTCAAGTGACTTCTATTTGGAATCTCTGGTTCGTTGACTAAAACCCC
>CM052895.1:131991756-132008050 GCA_028534135.1 Potos flavus | reverse complement strand
CCAGGCATGCCTCTGAAACTTGGTAGCTTTGGCTTTAAATTAAGCATTTTATTTTATAAAGGATGACAATGGCTCTTGAAGGAATTAGCTGTTGGCTGAGCTGCTGTCTTGAGTCACGCCCAAGCAGGGGCCTCAAGGAGGGTCCTGCGGCTTCTGTGTCTGGCCGATGACCATCCCCAGCCCTGGGTTTTCGGGTCACATAACTTGCAACCATTAAGCACGTGGTGCTGGGGACGTCCTCCCGCATCGGTACCCGCGGTAACACCGAGGGACAGGTTCTGGGGCGGGCCCTTTGCCAGAGGCAGGAGGCTGCTGTAACGTGGTGTCTGAGAAGACAGGCTTGGGAAGGAGTAAGTCGTCACAGGGCGAGCTCCGGAGAATATGCAGGTGCAGACACCGTACGGCGCTGTCCACGGAAGGCAGGCGTGACCAAGGAGCTCCAGACGGACACGGGAGACAGGCAGCCAAGCGTGTGCAGACAAAACACGTCTATGGGACAGGGCAAGTCTTTTTTTCCTTTTCTTCCAAAATTGGAAGAGTTGAATCTGTCGTCGCACATTTTTCTCTACTCTTCTTACTTGCCGCAAAGATCTCCCAAGCTTTGTGTTTATGAGACTATTATCGGACTGGTGACTCCGTAGAGAAGCCCCCTGAGTTTGAATGGCAGACACGGTTCCTCCAAACCGGGCGCCCCCGGGACGTCTGTCTGCGTGCAGGGGGGCTCGGCTCCTGCACTCCGATGGGACGAAGATGTCGAGACCAACGGTCTGATTCTCCGGGAAGCAGAGAACGCATCCCAGCTACACTATGTGTCTCCGGGCCCCGGGGGGATGCATGAAAGAACAGATGCTTGAATGAGTGTGTTCTAGGTTTTTGTTGCCACACAACCTGTCCCCTCAGAGCTCGGGGCGCGGGACAACCGTTGTGCAAGCCTCTCAGAGCCTCGGGTCAGGAACCAGGCAAGGGCAGAGGGCAGCTCGAGGCTGCTCCGTGCTGCCAGAGCCTTAACAAGGCAGCCAGGTGACAGGGCTGGAATGCCCTTTGCGCACTCGCCGGAGTGGCCCAGAGACCTGCTCCTCTAGCCGCTGTCCCCCGAGAGCTGGTGGGGCGCAGGTCACTGCAGGAACGGGAAACAAGGCTGCGGCATCTGTAGGGAAAATGTGCAATTTTATCAAAGTTGAGTAAAAGTTGGCTTCCCGTTCATTATCGTTCGGCACCAATCCTAAACCGTATCCGTGCCCGAACTGTGCTCCCTGAGGGGTTCTGAGTTACTCCAACGCCGCTGCTGAAATTCCTAAACACAGGTGTCCGCTTTGGACGTTGGTCAGTTCTGCTGGACTCACAGCTGGGACCGGCTCCTGACTCTGCCTCCTGAACGGTGTCGCCGGCCCCACCGGGCCGAGGCTGACACACGGGCCGCAGCCGCAGAGGTCCCGTCCCTCACTGCGCCCTTAGGAGCCATAGACGCCCTCCGGGTCTGAAGGGTGTAGATCGAATCCGCGCATTCCCCGGACTTTCTTACTACGGCCGACACCCACGCCCGCTCACTTTCCCCTGGAGTATCCACTCCTGACTCCTCCATGTCCCCATGGAACTTTGCATCATACACACGTGGGGACCTCTTAAAATTCAGTATATCGGTATTGCGCTGTCTTTCAAAACTGGAAGTTTAAGCCTAAAAACCAATGCATTTGCTGGGGCGCCGGGCCGGCTCGGTCAGTGGAGCGTGCAAGTCTTGATCTCGGGGTCGTGAGTTTGAGCCCCACATTCGCATGGTGATTACTTAAAAATTTTTTTAAAAATCAGAAAAATTTCGTGTTTGCTTAATCCTGTTTGACTTGTCAAATCCTTAGGAAGAATATTACCGCAAATGTTCGACGTATTTACAAGGTACTTGTGGGTGATCAGCTACTGTTTGGAGGCCTTTTCTTGTTATTAAACAAAAGGGGACCCGTGTCCCCCACAGCTTTGTGGGGCAGCCTCCCTCCCGCGGGCCGCCTGGGTGGGCCCACTCGTGGCCTCACGCCAGAGCTCCTGCCCTAGCTCGCCAAGAGGGAAGATGTTTTCTGTTCCCAGGGCACCACATTGCTTCACCTTGTTTCATGCGTTATTGATGAGAAAAAACACGTTGGAGAGAGAAGAAATGCAGTGCTGTTTGTTCTGGGCTACGCGGTGCTTTTATCCCATAAATGATTCATCCCTTTGTCCTCGTCCTGCCAAGTACTTACCTTCCCAGGTGTGCCGGCTACGGCCACGCACTCCTTGCCTGAACTGCCTTCCCACGGCCTCGCACGGGTGCTGCCAAAGCCTTCGGTGCCGAAGCAAGTCTCGTGTCAACCCATTAACCCGCAGCTCGGCACGGCCCCCGCGGCGTCAGAGCCTCCACTCCGCATGCCGCTCGTGGCCGTTCCAAGTCCCACTCCAAGTCCAAGTTCGGAGATTTAAAGTGAATGCTCCCGCTGGGATGCCGAGGAAGACGTCGGCTGTATGCCCAATGGCTTCAATGGAGAGGAAGCAAACCGTGGTAAACAGACCCAAGGTCTGGAGCTGGTGGAACGTTCAAGAAACAAACACCAGCGTCACCACGAAGGCAAGTTTTCTTTTCTGCCCCGACTTAATGCTCAACACAGATTGTGAGCCAGATGGGAATGGGACAGGGGCACGGGTCCGAAAGCATCCCAGACACCAGTGCCCACGATCCCCGACGAGATTCAAGGGTCCCTTCCTCGAGAAAGCCTTTCCTGGAAGACATGGCAGTGGCGTATCTTCCGTGTGCTCTCCGACGCTCTTGGTGCCGGCGAGAGTTCTCAAATGACTGTCGGCCTTGTAGCCTAATTTGAACGGCAAGCGAGAAATGCTCATTAAACAGCAAACGTGTCTTTGCAAGTGAGCTGCTCATGCTTCTAAGGGTCACCGGTTCTAAGTGGTGCTTGGAAACCCCTCTGAACTTAAGACAGGTCAGGATGATGAACACATTACAACAAATATTTATTTTCTCCTTGTAGTTCAGGTGAAGATATTTTAGAATAAATCTAAACTCATGACAGGTTTGTATTCTCAGGGACTGTTAGTGGGAGGCTAGTAAAGATCTTCCTCTAGGCATGGGAATGAAGCAACAATTTTTTTTAAATTAATTTTCGTTTCTCATCTGTGTTTCAGAACAGATTGGATTATTAGCTAAAAAGGGCATCGTTTCAATGATTAAGACTATGAATTATAGTTTGATTGTATAAAAGTATAGGTTGATTGAAATGAGAATACCCAAATGCTAGGTATTTCCGGCTGTTCGTAATGATTGAGTGCATTCAAAATAATTTAATTTTCAGACTGTTTTGAAAATGTAAGATGTATCAAGATAAAAATAAATTTGTGCATGCGAACACTTCATGATCTTGCTGTAGAAAATTTAAATAGGCAACCAGTTGTTGGCATGCTGGTGAGAAACCCGTCCCGCATGTTGCCTTCTAAGGAAGAAAAGGGACAAACTAACATCAACTGCGTTTCCCAGCTGACGGTGGCATTCAGGACCAGCACCTGGAGGGGAGAGCCCAGGGCCATCGGTAGGTGCCAGGGGTCCTTGGGTCCTGGCCACAGTGGTAAGCAGGGGGTAAGTCGAAAGTCCTACACCATGCAGCTTTGGGGAGCGACCCGCCGCGGCCCAGGGAGAGGCCCTTTGTTGATGGGTGGTGGAGACCGCAGACCCTCGGGCCTAATGTCCTTGGACTTGGTGGAGGATGCCGTCGTCTCTGCTGCTGCTGGTTCTCACGCGTGGGAACGGAGCCCCTCGGACTGTTAGACACCCAGCCCTCAGCCACAGAGGGTGCAGCCCCGGGCGAGGGGACCTTCGCGACCCCAGTCTCCGGGGAACAGACCCTTCTGCTGGCCGACCTCCGGCTGGAGCTGTAGAAGGTGCTGCGGGGCCTCCGGGGAAGGAAGGTCTCTGAGCCCAGGCCCCGAAGCTTCCTGCCCGCACGTCCTGCGGTTGCCAGGACCGCCCCTGCACAGTTGGTCCCGGGAGCGGTGGGGCCATGTGCACGGAAGAGGATCTGCGCCCTGCCGGGTCGCCTGGTGATGGGCCCGACGGCAGGTGAGGCTGCAGAGACTCGGGGACACAACACTGAGCCCGTGCGTGCCACTCCGACGGCTGCTCTATCGGTCGATGGTATGAAGTGTGATGCAAGCTACAGTCAACGTACAAGTAATTCACCCCAAGTCCACGGGGCGTGACAGCCAGAGAAATACATGAGGGAAAGTGAATTTTCCCAACACTCTGTCACTTTATTTTATCGATCATTTTTCTGAAAGAAAAAACAAAGGTAATTCAGGCCCTTAATTCCCCCTGTCGAGAGCCCCATTATTAGTAGAAGCTACAATGTTTGTCTTCCAACTTATTTTTAAAATTTCATAGAGTCCAGAGTGAAAAACGACCCCAAACTCTATCCCACCTGATGCTTCCCAAAGTGGAATTCATGTGATTCTAGGCCCCCGTGATGGTGCATTTAAGTGTCCCGCTTGTCTCATGTACTTGACACACCCACATAATTATAAATAGTATTTTCATATACTTTACATGTATGCATATGTACAAGTGTGATATATACACAGCCATATGTGCAGATCAATTTCTGTAGATAGACATACAGATAGATATGTGCATGCTTTATTTTTATATGCTTTTTATTTTTTTAAAGATTTTGTTTATTTATTTATTTTCTTTTTTTCCCTCGGGTTTGTTTATTTTAAATTTAATTAACATATAATGTATTATTGGTTTCAGAGGTAGAGGTCAGTGATTCATCGGTCTTATATAGTGACCAGTGCTCACTCCATCATGTGCCCTCCTTAATGCCCATCACCCAGTTACCCCATCCTACCCGCCCACCTCTCCCTTCCAGCAACCCTATTTATTTCCTGTGATTAAGATTCTCTTATGGTTTGTCTCCATCTCTCTGATTTCATCTTGTTTTATTTTTTCCTCTCTTCCCCTATGAGCCTCTGCTTTGTTTCTTAAATTCCACATGAATAAGATCATAGGATGATTGTTTTTCTCTGATTGACTTATTTCACTTAGCATAATACCATCCACATTGTTGCAAATGGCAAGATTTCATTTTTTGATGGCTGAGTAGTATTCCATTATGTATATATACCACATCTTATCCATTCATCTGTCGATGGACATCTGGGCTCTTTCCATAATTTGGCCATTGTGGACATTGGGGTGCATGTGCCCCTTCGGATCACTACATCTTTATCTTTGGGGTAAATACCTAGCAGTGCAATTGCTGGGTCATAGGGTAGCTCTATTCGTAACTTTTTGAGGAACCTCCATACTGTTTTCCAGAGTGGCTGCATCAGCTTGCATTCCTACCAACAGATTAAGAGGGTTTCCCTTTCTCCACATCCTTGCCAACAATTGTTTTTTCCTGATATGTTAATTTTAGCCATTCTGACTGGTGTGAGCTGGTATCTCACTGTGGTTTTATTTGTATTTCCCTGATGCCGAGTGATGTTGAACATCTTTTTTTTTAATGTGTCTATTGACCATTTGTATGTCGTCTTTGGAGAAATGTCTGTTCATGATTTTTGCCCATTTCTTGTTTGGATTATTTGTTTATTTTAGAGAGAGAGAGAGAGCATGTGCACAAGCAGGAGGTGGAGGGGCAGAGGAAGAGGGAGAAGCAGACTCCGTGCTGAGCACCGAGCCCATATGGGGCTCAATCTCACGACCCTGAGACCATAACCTGAGCCGAAATCAAGAGTCCAATGCCTAACCGACTGAGCCACCGGGGTGCCCCTGCATGCTTTATTTTTTAATAAGCAACTTAGCCCAAATCGTAAAAAGTAAGGAGAAGAAAAGACGAGGCTGCTGGTGAAGCGTCTTTCTGTCCATACTGTTCCACCCATCCAGCAGACACAGTCTTCTCTTGTTTTCTGGGGCTGTTTCGCAAACACGTGAGCAGCTTCCCTCTTTGACTTCCGTAAACAGCTTCCTGTGCCCTGCGTTCCGCACCTTGCCTCCTCCTCGTCGGCAGGTCTGGAGCGCTCTTCCTTGAGGTGCATGCAAACACTCTCCTGTTCATGGATGCAGTGTGCAGGGTTCCTGCGTGTTCGCTCATTAAATGCGATTTTTTTAACTCAGTCATTCTTGATGGATAATCTAATATTTTTAATGTCAAGAATATTTTTACATGTAGAAAGTTTTTTAGATTTTAACGTAATTACCTTTTTCAATATTCCTTGTTTGGCTTTTGGCTTTGAGTGGTAATTAGAAAAGATCGTTCTCGCATGTTTTCTTCTATTACTTTCATAATTAATCATATATCTTTAATCCACTTGGATTTTGACCTTGTTTCTCATTTCAGAAGACTACCCACAAGGCTGGCAGCCTGACTTCTTCGTGGATTTCGGTGCCTCCTCTCGTGTGTGCTAACTTCCTGGACTTGCTGGATGTTTCTGGGCTTCCCACAGGCTCTCTGTGCATCCTCTGTGATGCTTTATAATTTATGTTATGACCTGGTAGATCATTGCTTTCACATGTCTTAGAATTTTCATAAATATTACTTTTTATTCCATATACTTCCTGATGGTCGTGCTGCATTCCCTGAGAATTAATGGTTTTTTTCTGTGCATTTAGGGAAACTTGCTGTCCTTCCCTCCTCCCACGGTCCCCAGTTATAAACTGTGTCCTCAGAGGGCACAGCTCACTTGTGGGAGCCCTGGGACCCTTGTCCCCTGGGCCGTACAGGTCTGTGTGAGTGGACCTGGTCTGAGGCTGGCAGACACGCAGCTCACAGCCTCGAGGACATTGTCCAAGAGCCCGAGGCACAAGCCTGTGCAGGAGTGACAGCCACCCTACCCTCCGCTCCGTTTCCAGGCTTCCTGGCTTTGCACAGCCCCTCCCGGTGCGAGGGCACGCATGTGTGCACCTGCACACACATGCACGACTGACACTCCACATGCTGCACCTGGGGTACATGGGGTACACAGCACACACGCTGCCCACAAGTCTGCAGGAAACACATGACGCGCACTACGCACGTGTGAAAATGAATTTTAAAAGCAAGAAGTATATAGTGCTCCTGTTTGCTGGGTTTGATGGCCTCTGATGTTTTCTCTTTTGTTCCAGTCTGCTCCTTCCTCTTTGTTCTTTTATAGCAAAAAAGCTGACCCCGGGCCTCTGGAGGTCTGAGATGCTCCGCGCAGGGTGGACGGGCACAGTGCCCACTTGGGGACCCCCCCAACACAGTCACTGACTGGGGTCCCCACCTCCACCCCCACCCCGCGATGGACCTCAGGCTCTCTTGCAGGGTCAACTGAACCCCGGCTTGATTTCTAGAGGCTGAGCAGGTCTCCCGCATGAGCAGGCAGAGGAAGCGCAGACATATTTTTGTAAAGACCTCCTCTTCTGAATCTGGGCCCTGGAAAGCTCGCTGCGAGTTCACAGCTGACTCTTGACTCCCTGGGCTGCCGATGCCCCGTTCTTCCCAAATTCTACCCTTCAAAAGTCATTCGGTGCACCTGCAAGGCATGCCCAGTGTCCGTGTGTTTGGTCCCCTGGCCGGAGGGGAGTGACGGACGGGGTGAAAGAGCTGCAGGGCGTGGGGACAGCAGGGAGAGAGAAGCTCCTGGCCAGGTCCCTGCCGCAGGGGCCGTGCCCGTGGGGACTCATGGGGCAAAGGCTTCCGGGGACAGACAGGAGGGCGGAGGCAGTGGGCCTCGCGGTCTGCAGAAGGTTTACGGTTCAAGGACCACTCTTTCTGGCTATTTTGATCCGTGTTAAGGGGTGAGCCTTCCTGTCCTTTCAGCAGGTGGAAGAAAGGGCCTTTGCAAGGTGCTTTACGTTTCAGAGCCCAGGACGGTGGCTGCTTTCGGCGTCTCCGGGACGGGGAAGCCTCCTCTCCCTCGCCCGGTGCCAGACGGGGCACTGCGCTCGTCAGATGTTTACATTAAGAAGTATACAGTAAGCCTTCACTTCAGAGGCAAATTAATAGTCGGGCACCACGAGAGCCCGACTCTATCTGCATATGGATGATCTCCTTCTCCAGGTCTCCGCGGGCCGGGGTGCGAGGTGTTGATCAGTGCTTCTTACTGATAAGCAAAATATTTCCAGAGCGTGAAGAATTCCGCGGTGTGCGAAGAGGATAACCGTAATCTGCACCCACACGCCGGTCCTCGGCGGCCGGCCCGCATTGACACGCCGCCCACGGTGCTAAGCTCTCTATTAGAGCCGCGCGGTGAAAGGTCCCCGCATGTGAATGAGGCCTCTTCTGCCGGTGAAAACCGGGGCTGCGAAGGAGCACGGCTTTAATTAGGGTGGCATTTGGAAGCAGAGGCCTAAAATGTTCACTTTTGTGATGCTAAACCGCCCAGTGTTTTCAAGCGCATTGTCATCTTCGGTAAACAGTTTATTCTGATTTATTTCCTAGAAAGGGAATGAAAGGCCTGCCTTCCTGGACAGGCCCGGAGTAGATTTGGACGGCTCTCTAGGTTATGGGAAATTTAAATCCAACTGTTTGATGAAATGTAGAAATATGTTTAAATACAGGATTAGACTTCTAATATATGAAGCAGTCAGGAGATCAAAAGGCTCAAAAGTCATGCCGAAAAGGGGCGGAGGGCTACTGGGGGGGCGTTTAGAGCCAAGTGATTAAAGAGGGTTTTCAGTGCGTTACATCCAATCTGACTTCAACATAAAAATAAATGTAGCCGAGGAGCAGAGAGGGGGACGGTCCTCCCGCCCCTGACCTGGGGCCCGGCACCTCGGCTCTGGATCTGGCTCCAGCACTCACTGGAAAAGGGGCATTTGACTCAGTGGGACCCGGACAATGACCTGAAAGCCCCCAGGCGGCTTCCTGAGGGCCAGCGGCTGAAGGACACCCACTGGAATGGAATTTCTTAAATCCGTGTTTTATTCTCCCCCGAGTAAACAACACCAACGGCAGACCAGACTAACCCTTCTGCCATCCCCACGAGCTTCAAAGCCGGAAGGTCGGCTTTGGATTTTTGGAATGGGGCTCCGCAGCCGCACGAAACCGGAGCCCCGTGTCCCCCGTGTCCGGCCGAGGACATCTGGGAGGACCCGTGTGGCCCGCGGAGACTGCCGGCAGGCCCACCTCTCTGGGGGACCTGAAGCTGCCCTTCAGTTTTTGGCTTTTAGAAAGATCCTTTTAACATTTTCCACACGTCGGTGAGCGCGTTCATGTTTGAAAATGTTCGCCTGGGCAGTAATTGAGGAACTAACAGATAAGATGATTCAAAGTAAGTCAGCAATCCAGCCAGGATTAAGAAATGTCTCATTTCTATTCCTCTACTAATCTGCCAGACTTCATATTTTATTCGCTCACTCATAGATGGTTTCTGTCTCTGTCTCTCTCTCTACTTAACATTTCATGCAAGTGAAAATTTTAAGAATTGGGCTTTTAATACCACTGTTTAGAATCTTATTTTTATGACTATTTTCTATAAATATAATCTTATGAGTCACCCTTTGCATAAGTAAGTATGGCACCGATCGTTACGTTCTCTCTTGTAGATTATTACAGACATTTCCGTGTCTTCTAACACTTGTGCAGCTTTGCAAAATGCCTTGTTACAGCGTCTGTCTCGGCCACCTCCCCCCGTTTAATTAATTTAAATATTTATAAGTCTACAGTTCTTCCTCCATTTTTGAGATTTTTAAGTATGTTTTGAAAATGCAAAATATGAACTTGTCAGTCAATTTAAGTAGCAGCAAGAAGCATTTCTGTGCAGAGGGAGAGGGCTGCAGAAGGCCACGGCATGCACCGTTCCCGGCTCACGGCCACGGCCTTCCCGTGGCCTGAACGGTCCACGAAGCCCCGGGGGGCACAGGCACAGTCACCGGCACACACTTCTGAGTCCAGTGGCCTGTGTTTACATCATGCTTCTCTATTTCCCCGTCCTATAATATTGGGAAATTTACTCTCTGAGCCCTGGTTGCTTCATCTGTGAAATGGGGACAGATGGTGGTGACCCCCGGCACCTGCCGCCGAGCCGGAGCGTATGACAGGTGTGGCTTGGAGCCGGAACGTGGCCACACTCGAGAGGAGGACTTGAAGATCTACCCCAAATGGGATGTGAAAGAATTGTTGCCAGAGGACTTGGTTTTGACTTTTAATAATTCCCGGGTGATGCTGCTCAGTGGGAAGCCCGGGGGGCCGCCTGCGGAAAGCAGCCAAGGGGAGGGGTCTGTGGCCCCTGCCCTCCTGTTTCCCTAGAGATTCCTGTCGGGTTCCAAACACTCAGCTTTGAAGTTTCCCACCATTTCCTGGCAAAGCTACTGGCCCATCCCAGATGTCGCTTTGTGCCTTGTCGCTTCGAAGGAGATGAGTGTAAGTACTTCCTAGTATCTGCAGAACCCACAGAACTCTAGCTCACTCCCGCCAGATTATGGAGGTCCCCAGACACCCTCCTGGGGAGACTGTCGGAGCAGCAGAAGATGCCTTTACTATAATATCCTCGAACGTTTTGGTTTACAAAAATAAAATTTGACGGGGTCGCTGGGTGGCTCAGTCGGTTAAATGTCTGCCTTCAGCTCAGGTCATGATCTTGGGGTCCTGGGACCGAGCCCTGTGTTGGGCTCCTTGCTCAGCAGGGAGTCTGCTTCTTCTCTCCCTCTGCCCCTGCTTGTGTTCCCTCTGTCGGTCTCTCTCTGTCAAATAACCAAATAAAATCTTCAAAAAAATAAATAAAATTTGACAATAGATTTATATTTTCCACATATGCTAGATTCTCGTTACATGGACCCAAATATTTTGTTTCCTGCGTTATGTATTTGTTTTACTTTCCCTGAGAAATGTGGCTGTGCCTTCTGGTCTTATCACATCTGTTTGTGCGGTGACGGTTCTGGTCCGTCTTTCCCTCTGGGCTCAGACCCTCTACCCACACTTCCAGCCGCCCCCCTGTTAGGACGGTGTTCGGATGCCTGGTGGGCGCGGCACCCCGCGGCGGGGGCGGGGGTGGGTGGTGCTCAACCTTCAGTCCTCCTTCCCGTCTCTCCTATCTTTGCTGAGCAGTCTGACCGCTTACACATCTTGTCCGTACATTGTCATCGCTGGTAAAAGAGCAGGGGGACCGGGGGCCCTTGGCTTACGGGGGCCCTGGGCCTGTGTCACTAGGATTCACTCAACAATCATAAAGGGAAACAGAGCATGGGGCCGAGGGGGCCCGCCCAGTGCCATCTGGTGTCCGTGCTGTCCGACGTCCATGGCGGTCCCTGCCCCCTGCCCTGGCCAGTTGCAGGCCCTGGCGGGTGACCCCTGCAGCTCTGGGGACCGAGGCTTAGATGTGGGAAGAGCACCCCGAAAGCCAGTGTGAGTCTGGGGGTACCGAGCCCCTGACACCTGGCTGAGCACGGAGCCCGCCAGCTCACCCGTACTAACTCCCGTCCCGGCGCTCCTGGTCCTGCTCCAAGGACACCTGCCCCGCCCGGGGTCCATCCTCCGCCGACCTGAGCCTTCCGGAATGGAGATGCCCCGGCTCAGCGACCGCCGGCCCCCGCCTCGAGAGGACGGCTCACAAGAGGAAGAAAAAAGAAAACGAATGCCAGAAAAACAGAAAAGCAAGAGGGAGATTTTCTAACTGGACATGGAGGACACGTGTGTGGCTGCGGCCAGCGGCTGGGGACGGTTTGCTGGGGGGCCTGGGGCGGGGGGTCTGGGGCGGTTTTACCGGCGCTCCTGATACGCCCGAGGCACAGGTCAGGGGCTCGCAGTGCCCGTTTCCCCCTTCCCTCTGCAGTGGTTGAGCTGAAAACACAGGCCAATAAATTAATGAATGAACTAATAGCTATGTGAAAACTTAGCTGAAAAAACACAGAAATTCTGTAAACATGATGCTCAAATCTTCTGGAAAACTTTTTTTTTTTCTTTAAATCTCGAATCATGTTTCATGGTTCTGGTGGGAGAAATTAAATTATACTACAATTTATGTAACTTCGACCCAAACTCCAACAGTCTTTTCAACTTCACAAAATGATTCTCAAGCTCACCTACAGGAATATTTTTGAAAACAAGACTAATGGGGGCAATTTGCAGTAACGGGCCAAAAAATGTAACATAAAGTTAAAATAATCCAAACAGAGTATATTAGCGCAAGAATTGGCAGATATGTTGATAGAACAGAGGGAAAAATATCAGAAATAGTATCAAGTGTGTGAGATGCGATCAACCTGAAATTACAAACGTGTAGGGAAAAAGGATTAGTAAAAACATTGTATTGGGGCACCTGGGTGGCTCAGTCTATTAAGTATCTGACTGTTGGTTTTGGCTCAGGTCATGATCTCAGGGTCATGAGATTGAGAGCCACGTCAGGCTCGGCACTGAGCCGGGAGTCTGCTTGGGATTCTCTCCCTCTGCCCCTCCCCAACCCCTCTAAAATATATAAATAGATCCTTTAAAAAAAAAAGATTGTATTTAAAAGACTGGCGTACTGTTTGGAAAAAAAATGAATATTGATGAATGCTACACTATGGATTTTAAAATAAGCATTTAAATTAACACTTTAAATCCAGAAAGAGAAAATAGTGGTGTTCTGAAAGGAAATACACATGAATATTTATTTCATTTTGGGATAAATATGTATGATTAAACATGACATCAAAAGCAGAAAGAATGAAGAAATTTAATTGATTTTACTATCTAAAAATCGTTAAAAATCCATAGAAAAACAACACTATCATCAATGATAAAAGATAGACAGTAATCTGGAAAAGTAGTAAGTACGGGAGACAAAAGTTCATATCTTAATATATAAAGCGTTAATATAAATAAAGAGGCCACAGTGATTTTTTAAAAACATACTAGGCAAAGGATATAAGCGGGTAATGTGCAGAAGAGAAAAAATGCGAGTGTCAGAAATTAGGAAAAAATACTGCAGGCTCGCTAGTAATTAAATACATACTGTCGCTGCTGTAAGAAGTTGGCCTCAAACAAGTGTCATCTGTGTCATCTTGTCATGTGTCATCTCGCAGCAGGCTGCTGGGGTGACTTCCTCTCTGGAGGGGCCGGGAAGAGGCTCCCGTGGGCTCTGCCCGTGCCCTCTGCTCAGGCCCGTCCTTGTCACCTCCTGACGCTGCTGGCGCTCTGTCCCTGGGTTGTCCCTCCGAGTTTCATCCTCGTCCATGTCTCCTCCGACCACAACCTGGAAAGATTACCTCGTGGTAACTGGAATTCCGGCTCCTAATATTGACTGTCACCCAGTATGTATGGGACGCTCTGGTTAAACAAACAAGTGTTACCAGCATAAGAGGGTAATTTTCCACAACCTTTCTTGAAAACTGGAGTATCCAAGTTGAATTTAAAACCTAGCCATTTCCCTCCTAGTCATACAAACTATAAAAGTGCGTACAAAGAGAAAATCTGGAAAACAACATGAGAAAAACAATTCGTCACATACGAGGGAACAATAGTATGATTAATGGCTGGTTTCCCATCAGAGGCGAAGGAGACCAGAAAGCAGGACTATATTGTGCAAAGTGTTTAAAGAAAAATACATTTTAAAAACATCAAAGTGGAATTAATTATTCAGTAAAAGTATCCATCGAAAATGAAGGCAAACTTTCTCAGATAAACACAGACTAAATGGTGCTATCAGATTTTTATTGCAGAAATACTAAAGCAAATTCTGGACTTACTCTCTTCTTTAAAAGACATAGGTTATATAAAGAAATTATTATAGCATTGTATTATTGGGTTTATTACATAAATTCACAGCATATAGTTATATATAATATGCTGATATATAGTGATATATTTATATATACTGATATATATTTAGTATGTGACCATATAAATTATATTATTATACTATTATTATATATACTGTCATATATATCATTTGATGGTAATAGCACAAAGGAAAGGAATATAAATGAAGCTATATTAAGAAAAAGTTTCTAAATTTTATCATAATTAAATTAGTATTAGTCTTAAGTAGATGTGATAATAATGTATTCTATACAGCAAACAAAATAATAAATTTTTAAAATAGCTTCACTAAATTCTACTCCCTAAACTAATAATACAGCGTATGTTAACTAAAATAAATTAAAAAAAAAATAAAACACAATAAATCTATAGAATTAAAATAATACACTAAAACATTTATTTTTCACAAAAAGTAAAGGACAAAGAAACCAGAAAAAAACATGAGGCACATAGAAATGAAATAACACACACACACACACAAAAAGAAATGAAATAACACACACACACACAAAAAGAAATGAAATAACAAAATGACTGACATAAATCCAATATTAACCATGAATAGATGAAATCCAGATTGCTGTAGTGGGTAAAAACCAGCTATAGAAAGCTATATGCTTTCTATGAGAGATATTCTTTAGATTCAAAGACACAAATGGGTTTGAAAGTAAAATGATGGAATAAACACATCATGCAACAGTAACCATAAGACATCTGGAATAGCTATAGTAATATCAAAAAATAGTATCATAAAGAGAGACATTTCATAATGAAAGGGTCAATTAATCAAAACAGTCTTAGTAACTGAGAAGTCAATTAAACTGAATAAAAATAAAAAAGGAAGTTAGAAGACTTGCACAACATGACTAGCCAACTTGGCCACACTGACATTTCTAGAATACTTCAGCAATAGAAGAATACACATTCTTTTAATATACACATGACATATTCTATGGACCATATGTTGGGTCATTAAACAAATCTCCATACTTTTTAAAGGATTTTAATCATACAAAGTATGTTACCTGACCACAGCAAGATTAGAGTTCGGTAATGGAGAGAAATTTGAGAAACTACCAAATATATGAAAATTAAGCAATGTACCTTTAAATACCTATGGGTTAAAGAAGAAATAAAATAGCAATTAGGAAATATTTTGAAATAAATAAAAACAGAGCACAACATTTAAACTGATTAAATGCACCTGAAATAGTATTTAGAGGGAAATCTAGAGAGCTAAATACCTATATTTTAGGAGAAATGTCTGAAATCAATAACCTAGACTTCTTTATGGAACTTTAACAAATAAAGAAAACTAAATCCAAATCGAGTAGAAGGAAGGAAAATAAAAACGTAAATTATAAAAACCAGAGTAAAAGGCAATAATAATAAAAAAAAACCCAGAAAAACAATAGAGAAAATCTATTAATTTAAAAGATGTTTCTTTGAAAAGATTGACAAAACTCTTAATTTTCATGTGGGAAAACTATAAAATAAAAAGAGAATATACAATTCAAGATTAAAGAAGGGACATCCCTGGTGATTGTACAGAAGTTAAAAAGATTATAAAGGAATATTATGGTAACTTTATGTCAAGATATTAGACCATGTAGATGATTACACAAATTCCTAGAAATACATGAATACCAAAACTGACTAAAGAAGAAATAGAAAATCTGAGTAGGCTATAATTGCTGAAGAAATTAAATAAGTAATAAAAAGTCTTTCCACAAAAAAATTCCAGGTGCCGATGACTTCATAGATTAATTCTATCAACATATAAAAAAAGAGATAATACTAATCTTACACAAATTATCCCCGATAATACAGGAGAAATTAACAGTTGCTAATTCATTTGGTGAGTCCAGTAATAGTGATACCAAAGCCAGGTAAAGATATAAAAAGAAAAAAAAATACTGCAGATCAATATTACTCATGAACATGGACCAAAAATACTTAACAAAGTCTTAATAAATCAAATCTAACAGCTTTTAAAATATCCAGAAATTTATGTCAGGATTGCTAGATTGATTTAACATCCCAAAACAATGTAATTACCATATTAAAAGGTCAGTGAACAAAAGCCACAGGAATGTCTCAATGGGTGAAAAAAAGTTGACAAAGTGTAACACCCATTCATAATTTTTTTAAAGTGCTTGATACAGTAGGAATTTGGAGTTATTTTCCCATCTGACAAAGGACTCTATAAAAATTCCACATCATATTCAATAGTTAAGGCCTGAATATTTTCCCCTAAGATCATGAACAAGGCAAGAATTTCACTTTCACCACCACTTTCACCAATTCAGTATTCAATACTGAATTGAAGACTCAATATTATTTAAAAAAAAAAATTATAAATATACAGATTGGAAAAGAAGAAACAAAAATTTATTCACAGATGACATGATCCAGTATGTGGAAGATCCTAAGGAACACATAAACACATGCAAACACAGAACCCAAACTAATAAATGAGTTTTAAAAGATCTCAAGATATAAGATCAATATTTTAAAAATTAATTTTTATCTGTATTTTAGTAACATAAAAACTAAAAATTCAAGTT
>CM052895.1:131958548-131991256 GCA_028534135.1 Potos flavus | reverse complement strand
TGGATGGATGGATGGGTGGATGGATGGATGGATGGGTGGGTGGGTGGATGGGTGGATGGGTGGATGGATGGATGGGTGGGTGGGTGGATGGGTGGATGGGTGGATGGATGGATGGATGGGTGGATGGACAGACAGGTGGACAGGGGACCAGAGGAGAAGTATAAGCAGCCCCCCGAGGCAGGCACTGGGGAGCCATCAGCCTAACCGACCATAAATTTTGCCAACCACGTGACTGTGGGCACCTGTCCCTGCCCTCCCGAGGACATGACCAGCCACACCCACATCTGTCCGACTTCTCCCTGCTGGGACCCCCCTCCCCCCCACCGCTGGCTCGCCCTGGCAGGGGCTCATGCGTTCTCATCTGTTAAATCTCCACTTACACTCAGGCTCTTGCAGCTGTCTTTCCCTCTTGCTGGTAGGTGGTTGGACTTGCTGCCCTCTGCCTACACGGCTCCTGGTACGGACTCTCCGGGACCCGGAACCGGTGTGTGTGTCGGCTCTCCTGGCCCGGGACCCTGCAGCCAGCGTGCACGGGCTAGGACCCCTCTCCGCCCTCTCTTGCCCGCCCCCCTCAGAGCTCAGAAACAGGAACCCAGATGCTCCCGTAGCCAGACAGTCAACGTGAAGCCCCTTTCATTCAGCTCTCTGTGTCTCAGTTTGCTCATCATTAAAACCTGGAAAAAATGCTTTCTCAGTGCATCTCCTAGGGTTATTGAAATATTTCAATATTTAAATGAGAGAATTTACATGAAAGCATTTTATGAACTTGAAAGCCCTAAACTAGCATGAAAGAATACTAATACACACACCAGGAAGCAGAATGCTAAGTCAGTTCATTTTTTTGCTGTCTTTATTGGCCTTGTTTTCCTGTGGGGCTAATTTCCGGGTGGCTGGAGGGTCCCAGTTCTCCCAGGACCCTCTCTGCCGCGTCTGACCAGGCTCCTGGTCTCGGCTCGAGCTCTTCCATCCCAACACTCCTCGGAATGAAGTCTTAAGCTCTCTATGCTCGCTCTCTGAACTTGGAGCAGCCAGCCCCTTCCCAGTGCCTTCAGCCCACAGCGACCCCCAACGCTCAAGGCCACCGTCCCTCCAGAGCACATCTTCTGGCTCTTACTCCCCGGGGCAAGAACTACGGACTTTTTCCTAGACAGAAATACAATTGGTGATGTTACTTCATTAGTTTTCAGTGTTACCCACTTTTGGTGAATATGCTGCCTTCTCTTGGCCTAGAATGTTCCCCATTGGTCTCCTCCTCCAGCTGTGGCCTCCGATATCACTAGGATTTTCCAAGCACGGTGAGGCGGCCCTTCCGTCATGCCCACAGCGTTGGCCACCCTTGCATTGAATGTCCCCCTTTCTTCCCTGCCCTGGTCCTGTGTTCCCACCTTTAGGACAAATGGCCAACGTGTGGGCATTGCTCAGTGAGAGTCTAGTGAACTAGTGACATTGCCGAAATAGAACCGGAAAAATGCAACTGAATGCTTCCTAACTCCCCTTATCCAGAACGTTTTCTTCCCTGCAGCACTGGAAGGGTGTGTCGTCTGAGGCCGGGAGAGGTGACAGCATCCTGGAAGTCGGGAAATCTCTTGGGACGTGCCTGTTCCAGCTTCTGGGAGCCACCCCAATGCGACGTTCCTCCATTCAGAGTCCCCTTGGGGACATCCAAGCGAAAGAACTGCTGGAGGGCGAGTGACAGCTGTGTCCTCATGCTCAAGCGTAAGAAATAGAAGACGCCGCCCCCGCCGCCCCCGCCACCCCTGCCCCGCCGCCCCTGCCCCCACCGCTGCCGCCCCCACCGCCCCTGCCCCGCCGCCCTCGCCCCCTCCACCGTTCAGTCAGAAAGCGGGAGTGACGACGGTTGGTTGGCTCTCCCCAGACTGTCGGCTCATGCACAGGATGCTTTCTCGCTTTTAAATGAACAAGTGAGAATGCAGGATGCGACACTTCCAAACTCCCGGAGCCTCTCCATGTGCGAGGACCTCCCGCTGCGGCCACAGGCGCCGGCCCCGAGCCCCCGAGGCTCCCCACGCGGAAGTCCTCCCGGGAACTCTTCACCGGGCTTCTGTCCTTCGCATTGAAATCCTCCTGTTTTCAAGCTCCTCGCTCTCGGGCCTACCAGTGTCGGTGTGGCCCCCCAGCTAGAACCTGTGTCCAGCCCAGTGGCACCCCGTTTCCTATGTTTGAATTCCGTGGTTCCCCACGGAGGAGCAGGAGCATGGCCGCGTGTGTGCAAGAAATCGCGAGCTGCCGAAGCGCGGCGTGGACGGTAGGCAGGGTCGCGGGGCAGTCAGCAAACGTCAAGCAGTCAGCGGTCATCAAACAGACCCCCTCGTGCTGCGCACGCGGCCCCTCGCGTTTCTCCTCCACGTTTCAAAACACATCCAACGGACAGATTTCCCCACGTCAGGAAATGCTATCAAAGCCGTCGACCAGTTTCTCCACCGCCGCTCTGCAAGCAGCTCGAGCTTAGTTACAAGACTGTTTGAAGTCTGCTAAAGCTTTCCTGGTTTCCTAGAGCTTGGTTTTACTACAGGACCCTGTGCTAGCAAAGCAACACGCTGCCGAAACGTCTTTGCAGCACACAGAGCGGCTTGGAGGCCGAGGACGGCCGCGCACTCGACCCTGACGCCAGCCCGTTCAGGGAGAAGCCGTCCACGCAGGACCCCGCGTCCTCGGCCGGAGCAGGCACGCACAGACCCGGGGTGCCCGCGCGGGAGGGGTGCAGGGCAGTGCAGGCCGGGGCCCACGCTCTCCCTCGGACGGAGGCGAGCCGGGACCTCGGGCTGGACAGGGAAGTATGAGACAAATGTGCGCACCGTGCCCGGGGGGCTGGAGGTGGGGAGTGAACCCAGGCCCAGGGAGGGTCTCCTACTCCCACTGGGATCTCCGGGGAATCTGAACTAATGTCATAAGCACTTTCAACAGTCATTTTGAATTCAGATTTGATGTCAACAGTGCCAAGGCTGAAATGATCCAGGATTCTTGTGAAGATGCCGCGAGGCTGAGCGTGAAATCTGGCATTTCTGGTTGCAGGAAGCGCCCTGGGCTGTGGAATGCGGCCGGACAGGTTGATTCCAAAACAAGGGTGTGGGTTCCACGCTGGCGCTGCCCCCGCTGCGCTTTGGAGAGCCTGACCTACACACAAGACGGATTCTGAGTTTCTCAAGTTACATGGGGTCACTGAGCCAGAGGTGTTGGACACAGGTCCCCAGCCTCGAAGAAGGCCGTGTTTGCCTGTTCCATTGACGGCAGCCCCTCCCGTCCCCACCTGGCGTCCCCGCTGCGGCCGGGCCGTGGGTTCTCTGTCCAGCGCCTCTCCGTGAGCTGTGAGCCCGGCCCAGCCGCAGCCTCGCAGAGCCTTGTCCCCGGGGGTCCCCGCCAGCACCCCGCGCCGCTGCAGGCCGCGCCCCACGGTCCTCCCCTCTCTCCATGCTGAACTCTCGGGCCTATTTCCCAAACATTAGTTTGATCCCTTTAGCAAATGTGCACTGGCTTGTGACAAGGGACCACAAGGACATACTTACAGATGTCCTCCTGGCTTAAAGTCGGAGGGCAGGGGTGTGGCCTTGGGAGGGGGTGCCCTGGTGTCTGCTTAAGCTCTGAAGCCCCCCGTTCCTCTTGAGATGGGACAGGGTGAGCGGCCTCAGGGGCTGGGGGAACAGTGGAACTAGGATGTGGGTTCCTTCCTCCAACGTGCAAACTGCTCGCAAGCCGTGGAGGACAGGGCCCCCCCCGTAGGTCCTACGGGACCCACCAGTCAAACCGCGGACATATTTACCTGGATGCAAGAAACATTTCAACCCGTGAAGAAATGCAACCAGCACCCAGCTCTGCAGTTGGACGAATTCAGGGCCGGCCCCCAAGAAGCTGAAAGGTGCCCCCCGGGGTCGGCCCTGGGGCCTGGGCACGTGGCGAGGAGCCACGGGTATCCCCTGAAGGTACGGCCACCCCGCGGACACTTGTCCCACCCAGGCGCCCGCCACCGCAGCCTCGCGGGCGTGGAAGTGACGCTGCGGGGTCCATTGTTAGCACTTATTGTGCAAAATAATCTGAAAGTGGCAGCGAGCACGTGCATTTCCACACACAGTGCACTGACTGAACCAAAGCGCTGCAAAGGAGGGAAGAGCCAGCGGGACCTGGCGGGTGAGCGAGCGGTGGGGAACGCGGGGACCCCCTCGCCCGCGTCCCGCCTCAGCGTCCAGGGACCTCCCTGCCTCCTCAGCACGGGGCGCAAGAACCTCTCACTGACAGAGGTGTGCGGAAACGGAGGGCCAGGAAACATCCATGCAGCAGGCGGTCGGATCCCGTCTGAGAGCCACTGTTTGCACGTGAGTTAGAGCGAAAGACTTGTGTCCGTGCCACCCGCTCACGGCGTCGGGCCGCCGCTCCGTGCCCAGTGGAAGGCACGAGCCTCCCCGGTCCCACCCCAGGGCACGAGGACACTCCTGCAAGCTGACAGGGAACAATGGACCTCCCGGGAATTCTGGAGACCAAGGCGAATTTAAATACAAAATTTGAGGCCTCAACATCCTAGAAAGATACAAATCCATCTTAATGAAATTATTCGGACACCTTTCCGAAACATTAGCCGCACTCTCTCTGACCGCTCGCAGACAGGAGGGAACGTGGGGTGACAGAGGGGAGTCACTGCGTCTAGATGAACGGAAAGATGAATTCCAGACTTTCTCCAGGTTTCAAAGCTCTAGCGGGAGGTCCGAGGCACTCCAGCTTCTCTTAAGAAACGTTAAGACGTTCCATTGTCTCCACCTTGATGTGAAAAGCATCAGAGGTGTGAGCCTTGAGACCGTGGCTGGCCTGTCCCCTTCCTCACAGGTGTCAGGACCAACTCCACAGCACGGCCCGTGGTCCCGGGGCTGTGGGGGTGCATAAAAAACAAAAGAAAACAAAACATAAAAACCACAAAAACCCCAAAATGATATTTACAGAAGTTTTATGTTTGCAGTAAAACTGAGTGGAAAGTACAGATTTCCACACCCCATCCCCCCAAATGCACATTCTCCCCATTTCCAACACCCCCGTCCACCATAAAGTCTTTGTTACAGCAGCGAAGCTGCAAAGATTTATCACTGCCGCCCAGAGCCTGCAGCCTTCCTCAGGTCACTCTCGGGGCTGTGCGTGCGACGGCTGCCCCACAGGCCCGCTGCGACGTCCCCGGGCACCCTCGCCTCCCCCTAGCTCCTGGGCCCGCCGCGCTCCTACACTCTCGGGAGCTCCGCCCCTTCCAGGAGGCTGCGTGAGTATACACGAATACACGTAGCGACAGGTTTATTATAAGGAGCTGGCTCGTGCCATCATGGGGACCGACGAGTCCTAAGCTTCGCCGTCAGCTGTGGGGACCCGGAGCGCCAATAGTACAGCCGTGGTCAGATGACAGCAGGCCCAAACCTGGGTGCAGGAGATGTTTCTGCTTGAGTCCGAGGACTTGAGAACACCAATGCCCCAGGTCGTGGTGGTCAGGCAGGAGGGCCCCCTCTTAGTGGGTCTTTCTGCTCCATGCAGGCCTTCAACTGATTAGATGGGGCCCACCTGCACGGGGGAGACCAATTTGCTTTGTTTAGTTTCCTGATTCAAATGTTAAACTCACCCAGAAACAGCCTTGTGGACACATCCAATATGATGCTCAGCCATCCGTCCGGGTGACTGGTGTTTCAGCCAAGGTGGCCCATGTCATTAGAGCTGGGACCCCAGGGGACACAGACCTCAGACTGGCTTCTTTCACTTTTAACGTGCATTTAGTTTACTCCACGTCTTTCCACGGCTGGAACGCTCGTTTCTTTTTAGTGCTGAAAAGTACCCCGTTGTCTGGGAGGACCCCAGCGTACTTCCCCATCACCCCCATCAGCTAACTGGGGTCCACACCGAGGCGTATGACGTCCGGCTGGTGTGTCCGGCGTGTGTTCCGCATTGCCGGGGACCGCCCGCTGTCTTCCGCACAGAGAGCCGGGCTGTGTTCCCTCCAGCAGCCAGTCCGGCCTCAGAAGACAACTTCTCAGGGAAGGGACGGCACCCTTCCTCGGAGTCCCGGATTGGATTCCCTTCCAGCTTCTCCTCTGTAGCTCTGACCCTCCATGAGGAAGAGAGCGTGCAGCTCCCTCCCCAGCCCCACTCGGCCAGCCTCAGGGCTCCCCGGGGCTGCTGCACACCGCACACCGTATAAATCCCATATAAATCGGTGGGTGACTGTCATCCGGCAGAGGACTAGCCATAGATGCCTCCGGTCTCCCGGGCTTCCAGGCCGAGACCCTCACCCAAACCCCGCACAGCGAGAGCCCTGTTCCCCAGCCCCGCTAACAGTCTCAGCCCTTGCTCCTGTGCCCTCGGCTGCCCCTCAGGTACTAAAGGTGGGAGGGAGCCAACCACGTGCCAGGGAGGTCCTCAGAAGGCCAGGGAATCTCCGCCCCCACGCCCATGTGGT
This sequence comes from Potos flavus, assembly GCA_028534135.1. Taxonomy (NCBI): domain Eukaryota; kingdom Metazoa; phylum Chordata; class Mammalia; order Carnivora; family Procyonidae; genus Potos; species Potos flavus. The sequence continues at coordinate 131,984,820 of CM052895.1, read as the reverse complement.
CCCGCACCCTCACAGCTCTGGGGACAGGTCACCTCCCCGTGAGGAGCCGTCAGGGGCCCAGAAGCGGGAGGTCGTGAGCAGCCGGTGCCCCCTCCGGGCCTGGGAGACGGGACTGCCCCAGGAGAAGGAAGACCCCCAACCCCTGCCCCCTGATGGCTATGTGTTTTTGTTTAAAGTTTTGGTTTATGGTTATAGATTTGTGGCATTCGCAGCAGAAGTCGCTATGCCGTTTCAAAGCTCTCCTTCTGATTTCTCATCCGCTTGATCAGATCCTTATCTCCGTCTGGCCGCGCTTACTTGTCACGAGGAGCTGAGAAAACGGGAGGACATGACTTCCGTAAACTCCCACCCGAAAATGAAACTCAGAGCGTGGACCAGAGCCCAGAGCCCCGACATCTTTTCCTGAGCGGTGCTGACCGCAGGGCGTGAAGTCACCTTCCCAGAAAGCCCCCCAGCCCCCCAGGTGCGGCTCCGCCCCGGCGCCGGTCCCATTCCGCGGTCACCTCTCCCAGCTCCCCCTCTCTTCCTTCTCTCCTGCCTGCCCGTCTCTCTCTGCATCGGGCTTGAGCTAGCGTCACCAGGAGCCACCATTGCAGCCATCGGCCGTGGCGGGCGGTGTCTCCGTCCCATTTGGCAGGCGCGGATGCCGAGGCCCAGAGGGGCTCACAGAACGTGTCCTGGTGAGGGGCAGGGCCGGGATGCGCACTCCGGCCGTCGGCCCGGGGTCCACCGGGGCTTCACGGAGGCTCTCCCCAGGGACATGGGACGCGCCCCCAGGCTGTGGCCCACCCTGTCCCCTCCCCCAGCCGTGCCCTAGGACTCGGCAGAAGGCTTGCCCAGAGGGGCCAAGAGTCTCCCCGCAGTGAAGGGAAGGCCCCCCGCCCGTCAGCAGCCCACAGGACCCAACAGGGGGTGTCCTGGCTGCCCGTGGACGCGGCTTGGAGGCCCCTGAGAAAGGCATCGGCCGCCGGGGATTCCGCTGGGTGCTTTGCTCTGCAGCACGTGGGACAATGTTCTGGGTCACTGCGTTTTCCTTCTCCCGGAGAGAGAAATGTGGGCATGTGCCTGCCGGAGAAATACAGAACCCTTCTCCTGTCCCCCCAAACTGCACCTGTGGAGTTGTCCCCAACCGGAAGGCTTGTGTCGTTCTCAGGACACCCACTGGATGGCGCCAAGCCGGGCCCCGGGCGCCCTGTCTCCTCCAGCGGGCGCGGGGCTGCTGCTGCGCACGGCACAGGTGTGGCTGACATTTGGGGGACTCTGTTCTCCGTTCCCTGCCTTAAAGCAGCCCCGACAGACAGGGACTCACGTCTGATGTCAGCTACCCACTGACGGCCACTTCAGGGACATTCTTCCAGGGCCGGTGCTTACCTCTGCTTGGAGCACCCCAACGGGAGCCCTGACTCCCGCTTCTCCCCCCCGTGGGAGGGGCCGGGCGGGGCTGGAGACGCGGGCGCCCATCGCTCAGCGTCGCCTCCCGGGTCTGGAGTGGAAATGTCTTCTGATGGGGGACAGGCGTGGGGGGAGCGGGGGGGCGCGACTCCGCCAACACGGCTGGATCTGGACGGGGAGCACCCAGCAGGCGCGCCCTTCGCGCACACACTGACCCGCGGGAGAGGCTGGGCTTGCTTCTCCGAGCCGGGTCCGGGTGCGGGCCGAGGGCTCATGGGACGTGGGAGCACTCCATGGTGAGCACGGACGGAGACACCCGTCCGTAGACGTCCCCAAGTGGCTTTCCCGGCCCTTTGTCTGGTAGGGCCGAGGGCCGCGCAGGCTAGATTTGAAGCCTCCGTTCAACAACCCTCAGAAGTTTTCACCCGAAGTCCTTGCGACGGGTGACCCTGCTGGCCCGTCCGGCGTCGCCCCTTGGCAGGAGTATGAGCCACAAGGAGGTTCTGAGCGGCTTGCGGTGGGGACACAGATGGACTCGGCCCGTCTTCCAGCGTCCCCGCATCGCGTGTCACTGTCATGTCCGCCAGAACAAACTGGCTCTTGTTTTAGCGGTTTCCTCAGGACGGTGAAATGCGTTTCCTGCACAATCCGCTAAGAGACCGAGCAAGGGAGACCAGCTTTCATGGTTAAAACCGTACTTCGTAGTTGAGGAAACGGCTCTTCTCGGGAACAACCAAAGCGGGTCCCTGAGCAGCGATCTCGGGAGGCTCAGCGCGCCCACCCCTCCCAGCCGGCTCCCCGACGCGGTCCCGCAGACGCCGGGTGCCGTGAAGGGGGCTCTGCGCTCCGATGACCCCGGCCGCGTGCCATTCTACACGTCGGTCCCAGAAACCCCACGGTGGCCACACGCGCAGGGAAGCCCCGGGCCAAGGAGGAGTTTAATTCAAGGAAGCGAGCTTGACCCCGGATTTCCATTTTTGGTGGAAGACCTGAACACGTGGGCTGATTGAAGGAAGACACGGGTGACGAGGTAGGCAGGAGTGCGCCCAGACTCCCAGCTCTCGACAGCGTTTCTGTCTACACCCGGGATGACAGCGCCCAGCATTCCGCACCGTCTCCACCAGGGGCCAGAGGCTCCGCTCACATCTATCAGCACCACACGCCCTGACGTCCTCCAGCAACACAACGTGGGGACTTGAGTCATTGTCTTTGACTCACCCGTGGACCAAGCCTGCCACTTGCATTTCCCCGTGTCCCCAGGAGTCTCTGCACCACACAGCCCGTGTGTCTGAAAGGACAGAAGGGGGATCTGACAGTAAACACAAGCACAGAGACTCTGGGAGAAGAACCAATCCAAGTGACCGTCCACACGACAAGGGACCGACAGACTGGCCACCCACACCGCAAATCCCGATTCGGCAAAGAACGGGCAGACGCGGCTGCAGGAGGCCAGCAGGACGCGGGGGGCCCACTCCATCGGCTCCCGGCTTGGAGCTCGGAGCAGGTGCCGGTGAGCCCCAGCGACAAAGTCAGGGCGCGCGTGCCTCTGGGGCAGTGAGAGGCCCGGGAGGAACAAGGGCCCCTCACTCTCTCCCCCCACGGGTCTCTCCTGGGGGGCGGTGGGGTCCCACATGGAGATGCGGGCTCCACATCCTACGGGACACATGGCCTGCCCCCGTCCCGTCCCTGTCTATCCCCAAGCTATCCGCGGGGTGGAAACAGTAAATGGAAGGCTCCAGTAAAGATTGGCTCAGCCCTGGAGTGGGTGTCGCCCCAGCCCCGGCGCTCACCCTGGGGCCCCAGAAGCCTCCGGTGAGCCATCGGGCACAGGTTGGCAGGGATCTGTTTCATAGTCACTTGTTACCCCCCACCGCTACTTTTCATGGTATTTAGGGCTTCTTACTGTCCCAGGACTCGAACTGAAGAATGCAGAGAGCAGACACGGAGGGTTCTGCTGGCGACAGCGTGACCTGAACCGCGGAGCGGGGGCACGCACGCCTCAGCCCAGGGCACGGTCTGCAGCCGCCGGGGTGCGGGGGGGGGAGGTGCGGAGTGAGGGTGCTCGGTGAGGGCCCTCTGGGGGTACCCTGGTTCCCCGGGCACATGCTGCCCCACCAGGAGCTCTGACCCCACTCCAGGGCTGTAGGAGCGGAATTCCGGGATAAACCCGAATTCCCCGTGTGCATTTGCTTCACTGGGGGATCCCTGGGGAAACCTGATTTTTTCCATTTCTACATTATTTAATCTTTAAAGTATCTACGTAAAATCTCCCTTGTTCCTCATTCCCTAACCCTACATAAAGGGAAACACTTTATTCACAAGCCATTTGAGGCTGCTCAAGGCTGGCGGCACCTGGCCCTTGAGTGAGGACGCCCGAGTCCGAGCGGGAGGTCGCCACACTGGCTTCTCGGAGGGCGCGGGGAGGCCGGGCGTCGTTTTCGAAGGGAAGGACCCTCCTGTCCGGTGCAGAGGCACCGGAACTACCCGCCCTGTGCGTGCGTTACCGCGGCTCGGGGGAGGCTGTCCTCCGACGGGGCGGCCAGCGCGCACGGGCAGGGACGCAGGTGTACCCGCTAACCCTAACCCTAACCCTAACCCTAACCGTGCACCGCAGCCTCGCCCCCCGCTCTCCCGGGGCCATCCGGAGGCTCCGGCTCTCACCCCAGCCTCGGAGGTGGCAGCTGACCCCCGAGCTTAAAGAGGCGCCCTTTGCTTTCTCGAGTGCAGAAAATCACCGCGGGCCCCTGGTAATTTGCTCCTAGCGGTGGCCCAGCAGCTGTCCAAATTCACAAGGTCACCCCCAGCCCCCTCTAAGCCCCACTTTTTAGGGGCCCTGGGGTCAGGTTTCAAATAAGTGCGCATTCCTTCACTAACCCAAAGCAGCCCTCGGGACTCAGCCCACTTTAAAGATGGATGTTCGTCACTTGTGGCACAGGAGACTTCAAAGGGCGGCAGCGGCTCCTCCTCCGACTCTCCTCCCTGGGGCTGTGCTCCCTGCTTATCGGGCCGGCCGTCTGGAGGGGCCGAACGCCGCCCTGCCCTCCCTCACCTTTTGCTTGCACTTGTTAAAAGTAATTAGCGTTTGCACCCATGTCTGAACTTTGATTTGTTTCCAGGACGGAGATGTCAATAGTCCATCTGATGGCTCCATAAATCACCCCTCATTAAGTTACCTCCCATTACACTGTTTTACAGTGTTGGGAACTCCTGCTTTAATGAGGGGGGGTGCTCGTGGTGACACGGGCAAGCTTGAGGTCCAGGAGCCACAGCCGGCCGTTCACCAAACCTCGCCTCCTCTCCTCACAGCTCCCTCTACCCGCTGGCTCTGCCTCAGGCCTCGAAGGGAAGGCTCTGAATTTACGGGATGAGTGGGAGTCCCAGATGTGGGTGCCCCCAAGCTGCACAGTATCTCCCGGAGGAAGCCTCCTTGTCGTGACTCCCATTTCACAGAGGAGGAAACCGAGCCGAGAGAAGCTGGGTGCCTCGCCACCCCCACCCTCCCAGGAACCGGTAGACACGGCCGCGGACCCCAGTCTTCTGCCTGGAGCCAACGAGCGACTGCTTGCTGCCTCTCTCCAGCTCAGGGACACGCGAGGCTTTCCCCAGTGGCACGTCTGATACAGCTGCTCACTGCAGTGGACGGCACGCCCCAGGCCCTTGGGATGCCGCCTGCTGGGGCCCGGTCCCTGGGGACGGTCCGCCCCCCGGCAGTCCCCTGCAGAGAACGACCACAGGGGAGCTCCCAGCTGCACCGACAGACCGACGGCTTAGAAACGGGCCGGGACCCAACCAGAACGTGGGGGTGGAAGGAAAATTCACCCAGGTTCCTGGGGTGGGGGGGTCCTGCCGCTGCCCGGACTTCGAACCAGGGGTTGGCGATTCTGTGCCGTCTTCCCAAACCCCGGAGCTGAGGTAGGGGAGACGCAGCGCCCGCTGCGGTGGGAAAGCCGAGCCCCGCGTCTCGACAGCACCCCTGGGAACATAACCACGTGCGCTGGAAGCCAGGCCGAGAGTGAGCTCATCAGCTCAGTTCTGCCCGAGCCAAGTGGTTTAGGGTTTTGTCCAGTTGGCACATTAATTTGCTCAGTAGCTTTGCAAAGACAGACATGAAAATCTACCGTGGGTTCGAACTCATCTCTGCCGTATGACTAAGCCCCCGTTTATCCCGAGTACTAAGTATCGTTTCTGTGTGACTTCAGATCTACTGTGTTTTGCCTCCGAGGAGTTCACTGATCATTCTTTGGAGAATCACAGGTATGAACTAAGTCAGCTCAAGAAAATCATGTCAGTTCTTTCTGGAAATAGTTTGTCGAGTTAGTTATTGACACTGATGATAAGTATTGTGGTTATGTAAGTATTTATGTTTAATCGTGGGTGAATATCGTCAGACTGGCTGCAGGCTTGTCTCCGCATACGGCTCCGTCTCTGCCCGGACACATCGAGGTCAGTACTTTGTGGCTGCACAGAGGAATGCTTTCAGAAGGGTGCTGGGAGAGGCCAGGAGACTGGGAAGGAGGCCATCCCAGGGCAGGAGACAGGTGTCACAGCCAGGATTTGGGGCAGTGCTGCTGGAGACGGAGAGACGTGGACCCACAGACACACTTCATTTGCATGCACAGCTCTTGGCTCGTGCAAATGTTATTTGTAGGTTCTTTTCGCAACTTGTTCCTACAGCTAGGTGGCACATTCACACAGAAGCCTCTACCTTATCCTGTATGCCAGACACTAGATTTATTTAAAATTACCGTTGCTAAATGCCAGCCATTCTTTTCTAACACGGAGAGAAGTGCAGACTCTCAGAGTTAAAATCTGTCTAACAAAAAAGGATTTAAACCGTATTTAAATAAGCCTGCCCATATGCATAATTAGAATTCTGGTATGATTTTGAGTGTTATTACTAAAAACAACATCACTAATCCGCCGCCCCCCTCTGCAGTTTCGATATGCTCTGTATTGCCCAAGGAAGAACAGAGTGGTGGTGAAGTCATTCTCAGTAACCCAATCCCTCTCAACGGTTTATATTGAAGTGGCTGGGTCTCTTTTTAGGGATTTACCTTAATGATATCATTCCTGAGGAGTCTGGTTTAGATCAAACCGGGTTAAAGATCATGACTGTCAAAAGATGATGTCATTAGATCTCATTACTAATAAAGTCAGGGTCATCATGAGTACAGAAGCCGTTTGGAATTCAGTCTCTGTTTACCTTAAAACCTGCTCCAACACTTAAAACCCCAAGTGATGTACAGACGGTGAGAACCAATAGAAACATTCGAGACCTCTGGCATTATGTTTCTATAACCCGCTTTGCAAGGATTTATCAATTTCTCTGTGTTTTACATCACCAACTTAAATGATTCAGAAGCAGCTTTGTTTATTTCTTTACTAATGTATTCAGTTGTAACTTACATTTTGCTGCATAAGATACTTCATCTAAAGGGAAAGCAAATTTGGAACTGATAACGTGAAAGCATACTGGCTTTCATCACCGATTGGCCATTTTGAAAAGCCAGACTCCTTTGTTGCACATGGTTGTGTCACAAGCAGCATGAAGTCAGGTTCTCTTGGAGCTGCCTGTCTCTACATCAAAGTCAGTCCCTAACGAAAGCCAAGATGGAAATCAAGTCTCCAAACTTTCCACAGAGCCCGATGCAGTGGGCCGAACGGTGGGGACCCCAGAGAGCCCACGTCCGAATCCCCCAACCTGTGAGTACCACCTTCGATGGCTAACGGTGTGATTCAGGTAAGGATTGTGAGATGAGGAGCTTGTCCTGGTTTATCCGGTTGGGTCATCAGTGGGGTCACAAGTGTTCTTATAGGAGAGAGGCCAGTGAGACAGACACAACAGACATAGGAGGAAGGCCCTATGGAGTGGAGCCGAGAGGGACACGGCCACGAGCCCAGGGACACCTGCAGTCGACGGAATCGGAAGAAGCAGAACGGGTCCTCCCCGACCCTCCGGAGGGACACACCTGCAGACTCCTGGATTCCCGATATGCAAACTCCAGACTGAAAGAGAATTCATTTATGCTGTTTGAAGCCCCCTGGTGTGTGGGATACCAAAGGGCACCTAGTCCACCGCGGTGATTGTTACTGCACTGCTCCCAGGAGAACTCGATGCCACGTCCTACTGGAGTTTCTTGGAGGTCACGGCGCCTCATTTGCTCACTGAGTGCATGTTCATTGAGCACTCTCTGTCTGTTCGAAATTGTTCAGGGTTTGAAGGGCCCCACAGTGATGGAAACAGACACGAAGTGCTGCCTTCAAGAAGTTTGCATTCTGGCGTGAGGAGACAGACACGACAGAAAAGATGTAGCTCTGCCCAATGTTCCAAATCTGTCCAGATAAAAAGACAACGTGAATTCAGCATTCCCCCTGGCAACTTCTCCTCTATCCTCCATTATTAGAAATGAAAGGGAAGAATTTCCAACATTTGTGAAACACGGTGGGTCAGAGAAATTCCCGTCTTAAAAATACCAGGAGTGAAAAGGAGAGCTGGCTTTTGAAAAATAGGTTGGACTGGCGTTTGATGAAGAGTGTTTGAAGACACTTCAGACCCTCAGGAGACTCAGCAAAATAAAACTGTCCTATTGCGAGGCCTCTCCAGGAAGGATCTCCTTTTACACGACTCGTACCAAAGTTCTCAGTGCACGTTGTAGGCAGAAGCATCTGTGAATTCCAGCAGTAAGACTATTTGTTCAAGTGTGTTTCATCCAGAGACCCCCCCCCAGTTTGACCAAGGACCTCATTCCGGTGCCATCTGCCCTAGCCACTCTACACAGCGTTCAGTGGTGCACACTCAGGACACGACGCAGGAGTTGGCAAACTATGGCCTGTGAGCCAAACCCAGCCAATTGCCTGATTTGTTACAGCCAGCAATATAAGAATAGCTTTTAGGGGCACCTGGGTGGCTCCATGGGTTAAAGCCTCTGCCTTCAGCTCAGGTCACGATCTCAGGGTCCTGAGATTGAGCCCCTCATCGGGCTCTCTGCTCAGCAGGGAGCCTGCTTCCCCCTCGCTCTCTGCCTGCCTCTCTGCCTACTTGTGATCTCTCTCTCTCTCTGTCAAATAAATAAATAAAATCTTTTTTTTTAAAAAAAAAAGGAATAGCCTTTACATTTTTATATGTTATGTTAGCACCTGCAGAATAGCTTTGATTTTTCCTTTTGGTCCACAAAGCCTAAAACATTTACTACTTGGCCTTTTAAGATAAAGGATCACCAAACCCTAGATTAGGCTGAGGAGGAAGACGAGGTCACCCATGTCCCAGAGAGAGGGCCCTTCTCTCCCAGGGACAGGACGTCCCTCCAGGACTCAATCCTTCCCACCAGGACTCATTCTTCACCACGCACTTCCATTCATTAGTGATGTCTTCACCACACTAGGGTGTCTTCTCTTTTATGAAACTTGTCTTTAGTTGTTTGTGTAACACTCGGCAAAAGAATATGACAGTGCTCACGTCACAAAATTTCCCATAAGTTTAAACAGGTAAAGTATCAACCAATTTGATCTATCATTTATAGAAAACTGCACCCATTTGTCTACTCATTGAGAGTATACTTTCTTCTCAAGCCACATGAAGCATTTGGCTGGATAGAGTCTATTTGAGGTGGGGATGATACAAAGTATGTTCTTTGACAAGAGTGATACTGACCGAGAAATCAACACCAATAAGATTTCTAGAAAATTTCCAAGTATTTGAAAATTAAATGGAAAAAACTTAAACGACCCTTGAATCAAAGAAATTACAAGAGGAACTGAAAATATCTTGACTAAGTAATAATGGAATCATAACTATTAAAATTTGGGGGATGCAGCTAAATCAGTCATGGGAGGAATATTGATAGCTTTAGATGCCTGTATTTGAAAGAAAAAATCTGTGAAATCAATGTCTTCTACTTCCATCTTAAATCGGTAAGGAAAAGGAAAAACGAATAACTTAAACCTTAAATAAGAGGGCAGATAATATTACAAATAAAAGTGGAAGTCAGTGAAATAAAAATAAAAAAACAGATAAACAAACCAACAGCAACAAAGTGGAGAAACTCAACGAAGTCAGAAGTTATTTCTTTGAAAATATAAATAAAACTGACAAACCTCTAACAAGATTCGTCAAAGGAAAAAGAGAGAAAATACAAAGTACTAATAGCAGAAATGAAAGAGGTGACATCATGAGAGACTGTACAGATGAAATGGTCGGAGGGGATATGTAACAATAAAGGCATACACCGGAAGATCTACAGCTCACACCATCCTTATGGTGAAATATTGATGTGCTCTCCACCTAAGATGGGGAACAAGACCCGAAGATCTACTTTCATCACTACTATTCAACAATGAATACAGAGGCTCTATTTAATACAGTAAGAAAGGAATACAGATAGGAAAGATATAAAACTGTACTTACTCACAGATCTCATAATTGTGTAGATAGAAAAGCCTAATGAACCTCTAAGAAGATTATTAGAGAAGGCAAATTTAGCAATGTTGCAAAATTCAATTTTAAGAAATTATATTTCTTGTACCTGAAATAGACAACTAGAAAATGAAATTGCAAAGCCAGTATCACTTATAATAGTATAAAAAATATCAACTGTAGTAACAACAAAAGAAGTGTAAGATTCTACAATGGAAATTATAAAATGTTAAAGAGATAAGTTAAAGAATATGTAAGTTAAGGAGAGAGGTACCATGTTTATATGTTGAAAGACTCACTATTGTTTGTTTGCTTGTTTTTTGGAAGGCTCAATATTGTTGATATTAATTTTCTCTCAATTGATCTATATCAATGCAATTTTAATTAAATTTTCAACAGATTTTTTCCTAGAAATTAACAAGATGACTTGAAATTAATTTAAAAAGACAAAGGAAGAAAAATAGTACACACATAGACATAATGAAGGATATGATTTATTTGAATTCAAGATTCACTGTGGAAATATAGTAATTAAAATATTGTGATATTATAGAAATGATTAAAACTATACCCTTGGAACAATATAAGAAATCCAGAAATTGATCCTCACTTATAAGATCAAATGATTTCAATAAAAATGCCAAAGAAACTCAATGGAAAAAGGAAAATTTCTTCAACAAATGATGCTAGAACAACTGAATATCCACACGTCAAAAGAAGAGTCTTGGTTCCTGTTACACTCTACCCCAGATCAACTGAAGACAAATCACACCTAAATGAAAAGTACAAATGATAAGCCTTCTGGAAAAATTGCTTCTACATCTTGGGGCAAGTAAAGATTTCCTAAAAATCAAAACAAAACAAAAGCTTGGATTATAAAGTAAAATATTGATAAATGAAAATTCATCAGTGTTAAAAATGTCTTCCTATCAAAAAATACTACTGTGAATATAGTCACAAACTGGAGGAAAATATTAGAAATAATAGAATCGGAAAAGACCTGTATCTAGTTACATAAGGAACTCCTGCACCTCAATAGAAAGACAAAACCAACAACCCAATCAAAATACACAGATGCCTGGAACAGGAAGTTCAGAAAAGAACACATAAAAATAGCAAATGAAAAAGTGCTTAACATCATTCTCAGGGAAATGGAAATTGAACCCATCATGAGATACAACTATGCATATACTAGAAAAGCGAAAATGTAAAAAGATGAGCAACATCAAATGTTGACGAATGTACGGCACAACCAGAACTCCCGTTTATTGGTGTTAGGACCATGAAATGTTAAAACATCTTTTAGAAACTTTGTGGTAGTTTCTTAAAATTTTAAGCATGTATCTGTCCTATGATCCAGCAGTTCTACTTCTTTTTTTTTTTTTTTTAAGATTTATTTATTTATTTGAGAGAGCGAGAGCACATGTGAGCAGGGGGTGGGGGACAAGCGCAGAGAGAGAGGGAGAGACGGAATCTTAAGCAGTGTGGGACTCGAACTCACGACCCTGAAATCATCACCTGAGCCAAAACCAAGAGTCAGACGCTTAACTGACTGAGCCACCCAGTCATCCCTCCAGCAGTTCTACTTCTAAGGACTAATCTAAGATAAATGAAATTACATCTACAAAAAGTCTTGTATAATCCATGGCTATGTTAGCCATGACGATCAAAGTCAGAGAGAACATTTACTGGAGGTTGGGTATATCACCTGTGACATAGTCATACAACAGAAGATGGTTCAGAAACAAAAGGAACACAATGTTGACATGTGCACTGGCATGGATGGACGTCAAACCCGCTAGCCCAATGAAAGAAACTGAACATAGAAAGGTCAATACTCCATGACTCCAACCACATGGAATTCTCTAGACAAAGCAAAATTAACATACGGTGGTAGAAGTTGGATAGTGATTGTTTCCAGGGGAAAGGGCATTGACCAGGAGAGGGCAGGGAAGGACTTTCTGGAGTGATGGATATGTTCTGTGTCTTGAAATACATTTACAAACACTGACTAAATGACACATTTAAAGTTGAACATTTCATGTATGCATATTATACTACAAATTTACACACACAGACACATATATACTAACCTGGTGTAGCTATAGTTCCACACCAGGCATTACCCTAGTATACAGTGATGGTCTGGACCAGGTATTGTCTTGTGTGGAGTGATGGTTTGGGTCCAGCGCTATTCTATTGTTACATTACATTACATTTGTCAGCCTATTGGTAGTAAAGTGAGGTGACTACACTCAAGACTATTTTTAAACAGTTTAAAACCCCTTTAATGTTTCATAAACGCAACCGGACAGTTGGAACAGTGATGGTTCCAGACCAGATGCTAACCTGCCACATAGTGATGGTTCCAGATCAGGAACTACCTGGTGTACAGTGATGGTTCCAGACCAGACACTAGCCTGGTGCACGGTGATGGTTCCAGACCAGACACTAGCCTGGTGCACGGTGATGGTTCCAGACCAGACACTAGCCTGGTGCACGGTGATGGTTCCAGACCAGGGACTGCCTGGTATACAGTGATGGCTCCAGACAAGGGACTACCCTGGTATGCACTGATGGTTCTGGATTGAGCCCCAATATGATTGTGGGTTTTAGAGTAAGGATCTGGAAAACACATGCTAGCATTGGGAAATAAGCCAGAGAGTTTCCCTCCAGGGGAAGAGAACCAGTGCTCTGACAAGCCCACCTGCCATCTTTCTCCATGGCTGTTCCCTCATCTGGGAAACCCTGTTTGCCTCTCTGAAATGTGAATAATCATATTGACCCACCCCAGGCTTCATTAAGCCACATGCTATGTTATGAGGTTATTTTTAAAACTTTAAAACTCTGTTACTATTCCAATAATGGTATCTTTTATTATAACTACAGAAAAAGATGCATTCCAGCTTTATGTAATTGAATGACAGCATATCTTGGAATATTTGGAGCAAAATGTTTAATGTGTTAAGCACTCTCATGCAAGAGTTAATAAAAAAAGTTTTGGTTTTTTTTTTTAAATGAAAGTTTCCTTTTCATGTGCTATGCATTCCCCATCCCCAAGGAGAATAGCCTACTTAGAAAAAGCTATTTAATTCAAATAAAGAAAGGATATGATGTTGCCAGTGAGTGCAAATAAAGATGGAATAAGGTATATTACCAAGGAAATGTTTGCATAACACACTGAAATTAATATACCATGTGCAGTAGTTGACACAGTTCATTCTAGAACAGATAAATCATTCATAGGAAAAACAAACACCAACTAAAAAGAAATAGATCACCAGTTGAGCCATATACATCATGACCTGTTGACACAACATGAGTTTTCTGCTGAATCAGACACTTAATCTGCTCAATCAAAGTGAACACCCGCTGAGCCGGGCATGTCACCCAGTTAGGCACACCACCATGCACGCGTTCATGCAGCTTCCGTGAGTTTCTAGCAAACGAGGAATACACAATACACAGAGCTCATATTTACTGAGCCACAGTCATTAAGAAGTAAAAGTGCTGGCTAGCAAAATGTACACATCACTATGACTTCCCTTTAACTCAGTTCACATGGTCTTTCTAAGAACACTTCGGTAAGGGCGGGCAACCATTACGGTGGTCCCGTGACCCGGGTCGACCCTCCCCGTGAGCGTGGGCAGGACCTGTGACTCGCTTCTAAGCAGCAGAAGCCGGGGAGGGCTGTCGCTTGGGCGGCACCGCTCTGCGGAAACTCCCACGTGCTCGCAGCCTCACTCTGGAGCCTTTGTCTCCCTGGTGTGTCTCGGAAGAAGCAAGCTGCTGCAAACCCTTGTCCTAAATTATACCTGAGACTTGATTTACGGAGGTAGGACCGGCTGATGATGTGGGGAGGCGGATGCCATTGAAAGAAAACCCCCATTACTTAGATTCTCTGGAGGAAAGAGGGCAGGCCGCGTTGTACCCCGCGGGGCCACGGAGAGCCCGGGGGTGGAAGCAGGAAGGAGGCAGGCTCAGGCCGGAGCCTTTCTTGGTTCCAGAAAGAAATGATGGCTGCAGTGATGGTCCGTTCCTTGGTCTCCCAACCAAGCGATGAACAGCTTAGGCTGGCGTGAATAATTTCGGTGTGCCTCTGTGTTATCGCTCGGTGTCTTCCTTTGCCAAGTACCTGCCCCCGGCTGAGTCAGGACAGGGAGACACTAGTTCGTTGCGTGAGACTCAGGTAAGGAGGCGGCTGGGGCTACAGGCCCGGGACGGGTTGGTGTGCAAATAAAGGTGTGCTCCTGGGCGAGTCATTACCTCCGGGAATCAGCAGTGGGAGGGGCCGTCCCCGCCCAGGCCCGGAAGGGCTCCGCAGCATCGAGAATATAGAACATACAGTTACGGGGGCGCCTGGGTGGCTCAGTCAGCTAAACGCCTGACTCGGTTTCAGCTCAGGTCGTGATCACGAGGTCGTGAGATTGAGCCCCACGTCAGGCTCCCTGCCCCATGCAGAGTCCGCTGGACATTCTCTCTCTCCCTCTGCCCCGCCTGCTCGTGCTCTCTCTCTCAGATAAATAAATGAGTTCTTTTTTTTGGCTCAGGTCATGACTTCGGGGTCCCGGGATCCAGACACATGTCAGGATTCCCACTCAGTGGGGGGTCCATCTGTCTCTCTCTTCTTCTCTCTCTGCCCCTCCCCTGCTTGCTCTCTCTCTCTCTCTGAAATAAACAAATAAATCTTAAAAAAAATAGTTTATTTGCAATGACATGATCAGATATGCCATGCTAAAGGGTGTGTATTTTGCTCATAGGATCCAGTCAATTTTGATTTAGTCCATGTGTAGGTTCCTAGTGACGTCGTCTCAGTGCCACCCCATGTGGGTGGTGACAAAGAGGTGACAAGAGCAGCCTCCTCCCCCTCCCCCTCCAGGATGCTCTGGGCTGAGTGACACCACGTGTGTCTCTGTGGCTCGTTTTCAAGTTTTTGGAACAGTCGCTGCATGAATGCCAAGCTCTGTATTATGATGAGTTAATCCCATTTCTTGGAAATGCCCAAGTTCTTCATTATGTTGGCAGGTCTTTATTCCTAGATGAGCTAGGTCTGCCACAAGTGGATTTATCCCCCTAACTGCTGCCATGTGGGTAGAACACCGTCAAGGGGCTGCGACGTGCCATCCTCGCTCTGAGACTCTCCTGCCACAGTGAGTCACTTGCTGTCCACTGGTGGCCTCTTTACACGTGAAGGGAGGAGACCGTGACTCACAGGACGGTAGTAAAGGAGTTTCTAACACGAAGCTTGCTCATCGCGCGGCTTGCTGCCTGTTTCTGGGAGGTTGGCTTTCAAGAACAAGGCGACCTTCTGCACCTGGACAAGGAGGCTGACGGCAGCCGAGCTGTGGCCACGGCCCCAAGCTCTGGGCAGGTGCTTCAGGAGAGCGCCCAGCAAGCCAGACCCTCTTCGGAGGGCACGGACCAGGGTTCCGGCGCAGAATCCCACCCACATTACACCCGGGGCCACACCTGGCTGCTTAGCCTGGAGAAGGTGTGTGAGAGTGAAGGAGTGTGAGAAGGCTGGTGCTGACCGCCTTCAACCGCTCACCCTCCTGCTTCCTGTCCCTCATGCGGGGCAATGTCCTTTATACTGAGCTACAATCAAATGCCCTAAGCTGTTCATTTTGGGCTGAGCTGCCTCATAGCGTCACTGGAGAGCCCGAAGGACCTTTCTTAAGAAATCAGGCGTGAATGATCGGAGTTCAGCCTGGGGCCTAAGGCTTTTCTAGCTAGCATTACCAAACGGAATTTGTCCCATATCTCTGGATACGTCCATCGCTCAGATACGTTCCGTTAGGGCTAGTCTGGGACGAAGTAGCTAGGTGACGTGTTCATCTCAGCATAAAGCACAGTCTCTCTCCCAAGCTGTCCTGCTGGACAGGAAGACCACGCGTGCAGTAAGAGACCCCCCCGTGAGCACACGGGATGGCCAATGCCGCCACACCCTCCCCACGTGAGCGGGCGTCTCTGGCAGTGGTCCTTCAGAAGACATCTCCTGACGGTGAAGGTGCGGTCTGAAGACTGACTTCATGAAATATCGGTTTCTATACTCTGGCAACAGCAATGACTTTAACTGATGTATCTGAACTCTCCTCACTTATATCTCAGTGCAATTTTTGTACCATAATACCATGGTAGAAGTGGGTAAGACGGTCAGACTAGGTCTTTGCTTTATTTAAGTAGAATGGCGAGGGTATGTTTTAGAGCAGGAAGAACTGGGCTATAGGCAGAGACAGCTTTGCCAGCGCAACCCCGAGTGTCTGGATATACACTTCCCTGCTACAAGGAGGGTTTAGGTATCAACTTTTCCCAAGAGGGGCTCTGGATAACAACCCTTGTGTAGCGAGATCGTCAACAGAAAACACAGGAAATAGGCGTGCTATGAAAAGTAACATCAAAGTAACATCTCACGTTATGTTTTTAGATAGAAATCCTCGCCGATGCACTTGACATCCCAAGAAAAATCAGAATGCCTTTCACGACTGTGAAAAGCTCTCCTGAAATAAGGACGCTCTGATTGCGTAAGCGTGCTGTGTGTTACGGACCAGCTGCAAAGGGGAGAACCCCGCCCAGACGATCCAAGGCTGTCTTGTTCAGAAAGCAAATGCTTGTCTTCATGGGGTGGGCGTGGATGCTCTTGCCCAGGACAGGCAAAGCTGGTGAATCCTGGCACTGGATGAGTTCTCACTGTGGAAGAGGACACAGAGGCATTGAGTTTCCAGAGAAGAAACAAGTGTTCTGGGGAGCACCGTGTTCTCCAGCTGCGACTACGTAATGGAGACGTGCTGGGGGGAACTTCCATCTCACGTCGAGGACCACTGCCCTGCCTATGGGTGCGGGACATGAAGATGACCCTTCTGGATGACTCTTGGGGTCAGGGCTCACTTGCCTGTTTCCGCTGGTGTCTGAGGGCTGTTCCTGTGTTGAGCCTTTATGTTCCCCTACAAGTGGATTTTTGCACCATCTCTTTGCTTTTACCGCATTTTGAATGCAATATAACCATGAGTTTAAAAAGATTTTTAAATTGGTGAAGAACATTGGGCAGAAAGAGGAAATAATGTGCACATCTATCATATTTTATGTGCAAACTGTATGCACTTACTTTGACATTGTTGCTTACCATTTATATAAGCTAGCGTTTGTTGTTCAACTTTTTTTTTTTTTTTTCCTCTGTGAAAGTTGTTTTGAGTCTTTTGAGTTAAGCTGGGACACATCATCATTTATCTCACTGAAATTAATGAAAACTTTTTTTTTTAATCGGTTGCTTCTTCTCTTGAGGGCAGAATTTTCAGAAATAAGCCAAAGTTGTTAAATTAAGTGAGAGGTAAGTATATGAATTAAGATGTTTCATAACCTCTAATTTATTTTACCTCTTGGCCCTTTTCTCCATTAGAAATAATCATGGAGGGTGAGGCATTTCAAGCTTACACTTCAGGGAAAGGATAATGAAGTGCGGCTTTTGAATTCCAAAGTAAGCTTCTGAGATTCACGCCAGAGATAATAGCTATGAGAGATGAAGCTCTCTATAGTGTTGGATTTCAGCCTAAATCCGCAGTAACTGGGTTGGGTTGGGGTCACCCTCCTGCCCTAGCCAGCAAACCCAAGGGAAATGATGATGAGCCAGTTTGGTCCCCCCAAGACTGGAAGATCCTTGCCGAGAAGGGTGTGGGGGTCCCTGAACATCCCCCCGTTGAGCGGGTAGAGGGGGAGGATGGAAGCCCCAGGTGGGACACTGGGCACTGAGTGGTGGCCAGCTGGAGGTGAGATGTTCAGCCTTGTCCCTGTCCCTGAAGCAGAAAGCAGGCTTGGGGGACACAGGAGCATGTCTTGTAGGGGAGCCAGGATTCAAAACTGGTGATCACCAAGTGCTTTCCTGATCCTGTGAGGCTCGGAGGCCTCGGGACTGTGATGCTTCATTCAGACAAAGAGGACAGGAAGGAAATCCATTACTGAGTTGAAGGTGCTCCCTGAGTTGAGTAGTCTTCCATTCCCCTTATGAAGTTACGTGGAACCTTGAGGTGGAAAGTGATCTGATTTTGTGATAGACAGAAAAAGGGGAATTCCCACAGCGACCTCGGCTTGCAGTCCTGGGACCTAAAGCCCTTGTGAACCAAGAAGTGACCTTGTACCACCAGAAGCTGGCCAGCAGACTAGAGCTAGCCATCGTGGAGCTCACCAGGGATGTGTCCCCCGGGCAGTGTGGCCCCTGAGCCTCTCCTCTTCCCGAGAGCCCACCAAAGAGCAGTTTGGTCAGGGGGTGGGGTTTCCATCTTCAACAACAACAAAAGGAGGAATTTACTCAACAAATTATTAAGGCACATAAGATCAGAGGGAGTTTATGAAGCACTTAGTAAAATAAATAATCTGGAGTACCTTAATTTAGAAATATTAATTCATTCACCTTAATTCGTGCATTCTTAATCATTCTTACATATTTATTGAAACAAAGTCCCCAAGAAACACATTCTTGTATAAAATAAGCAACAAAAAATTTTCACCGAATGTTTTCTAATTCGGATTTTGTGACAATGCGCATTGTCTTAGCTTTATTATGATAAAATAGTGAGGCTTCATGTTTACACGTGCACACAAATATTAAGTAAATTTCAACTTAAATTCACATAAGGTAATACATTTACATGTGGCCCCTTTAAATTCATTAATTGTATTGGATGTTATTAGATAATCACTTTTGATGAAATCTATGAAATGATTTCCTTGACCATGAAGCCCTCTAGGCAAACGTCGTGGAAAAGGTACTGAGCAGGGAGCGGCCGCCATCATGAACCTGTTTCTGACGTTCTCTCCGAGTAAATACGTTTTTCTCCTCCTGGTTGATTGACTTGGAGAAAATCTGTTGAGTACGTTGAATTTTGGCTGTCATTTGAGCCGTTCCTTTCTTCAATGTGCTGAAGAGTTTATTTGAATGATTCATTTGGTGGATTAGAATGATAAGCATTTCACACTTTTTAATAATTTGCATAAATATCTTGGCTCTACTTCAGCAGACACACCTGTTCCAGACTTTACCTGAGCCAATCAGCATGATTAGCTCCACCTCCTGCCAGGCATGGCGCTTCCCAGCACACCCGAGATACTCCAGCGTACTTCCTCTCTTCCATGGGGACATGCAAACCTGTGGACAAACACATTGGGTGAAGCTGATGACACTCATGGGGGTGAAGAACGGACCTGCCTTCAGCTCAGGTCATGATCCCAGGGTCTCGGGTTGGAGTCCCACATCGGGACCCCTGCTCAGTGGGTGAGCCTGCTTCTCCCTCTGCCCCTCCTCCCACTGGTTCTCTCAATCTCCCTCTCTCCTCCTCAAATAATTAAATGAAATCTTTTAAAAAAATGTATGTGCTTTCTCGAGCTTTTGAGAAGTCAGTTTGGTTTTGCATTAATACTTGTTTTTACTGTCTGATGTTAATTCAGTGTATGTTGACATGAATTCATTTTTGCACAAAAGCAAGATCTCCTCGGATCCACTTTAAAATTGCCCTGTCTTCCAGATATGTATATTACAGTCGCTTCCTGGCATCAGAGCACACGGCGCCAACACCTGTGTTGAGACGGTCCCATTAGCGTCATCTACGTCGTAAACACATCAGTATGAAATGTGAAAGATTCTCCCCAGAGCAGCGCTCACTTGAGGAAGACATCCTCATTAAGTATTTGTTGGGTTTAAAGCACAGTGAAATTACTCCTTCAGTTATAGTTCAAAAATAAATGGGTATATTTATCTAGACCTTAAGTAGAATCTGGATCTCACTTGTGAGGATTAGGAAGGCGTAAGTAACCCCCTTATCACCCTCTTTCCTATACGACTCTTGTCTCAAATCCCAGGATTCTGTTAATTCCCAGGGAAGGGTTCTGCCTCTGGTCACTCACTGTAGGATGTCCAGTGACGGGAGTGGGGGATAGACAACAAAGAAGATGGAAAAACTACACAGAATTTGGGGGTGATTAAAAAGAGAGCCGGGATGCTGCACCGGAAAAACTGGCATGTTCCAACCCTCCCCACCCTCCCGTCCTGCTCGGAGCTTTTGGGGATGCTTGTCACCACACCTGAACTTAGCACAACCTGACCAGTACATCTTCCTAAAACAAAATGGGACCAAGCCATCCCCCTCCCTGAAAACCGCCAGCTCTCCCAGACAAGGTAGCAAGTCAAGTCCCACGACCTCCCTGACGTGCCTGGCACCATGCCCCTCTCACTTACCTGGACCAGCCCTTCCACAGTCCTATGACCTCATTTCATGACCTGGTGGACGTTTGCGCTAGGATTGCTGAGACGGACCTGCTGCAGCGACATTGCTGGGTGAGCCCCTGAACTCCGTGAGCCTCGGCCAGGTTGTCTCCAGTGGTCTTTATGCACGGAGACTCTCAGCAGATTTTCATTTACGCATGTCCCAGCCCACACATCTCGTCAGCCTTCTTTTCTCTGGAGAAATGTCACAGGATGTGGGCACGTGGACATTTATTGTATTTTGCTCTGCATTCTCTGCAAGCTTGGGACAGCTCACCTTTCCCATATGCATCCAAGGCATACAGCTGGTCACACGTACCCCTGCCTATACATCTGTCACGCCGGTTCATCCCTTGGTATTGTGCACACCTGCCCCTGCTCCCGAACGGTCAAACTACTGTTCATTCTTTGCAGTCGGGTCCAAAGTACCTTCACTGTAATGACTTGGGGAAATGTCCAGCCCGATTGTCTGTCCTCTGCTCCTGGGTCCTACGTCTGGATTGTCACCTGGAGTCTGTGGCATCCTGAGGACACATTGCTCGCCTGTGTCCTTCACTAGACAGGGGTCCTCAAAGGCGGGGACAGGAAGTGACAGGAAGTGACGACATGCACAGAGCTGGCTTCTGGAAGGGGAAGGAGAAGGAAGGCAGCAGAGGGATACAAAGGCAGCGAGCTCTTACCATCTGACCCCTAGCGGGGCCGCCAGATGCAGGGCGTACTTAGGGCCTCCAAGGATGGGGGGCAGGAAGGGCCCCGAGGGGCAGCAGCACATGTTGAGCACATGTAAGGCCGTTGCTTCTGCCTTGTGCTGTTTGCCTCCCGGAGGGGAGCTGAACAGCAGGAGTTCGGCGACCTTTCGAGGCCCCGCCTGGGCAATCCTGCCCCACGGGCACAGCCGGGCGCGCTCGAGCTCGGGGCCCCGACACTGCCAAGGGGTGTTGCACCTGCCGGAGGCTCGCGCATCGCCCCCCGGACCCTCTACTTTCCTCCTCCCATCCTACCTCCTGGCTGTGACTTTAAATAGGCCAGGACATTGGGGTTTGATAAGGAATAAGATATGTTATTTTTATTTTTTTAATGAAATTATATATATTTAAGGCGTACAATGTGATGATATATATATGTATATCTATATACAACCACACATATAATGAAATAATTACCATAATTGAGTTGATTAACATCCATCCACTCACTTGGTTATGGGTATGTGTGTG
The DNA here is from genome assembly GCA_028534135.1 of Potos flavus. Classification (NCBI taxonomy): domain Eukaryota; kingdom Metazoa; phylum Chordata; class Mammalia; order Carnivora; family Procyonidae; genus Potos; species Potos flavus. Next base: position 131,963,549 of record CM052895.1, on the reverse strand, counting down.
TGTGTGTGTGTGTGTGTGTGAGCATGTGTGAATGTGTGTGTGTGAGTGTGTGAGCATGTGTGAGTGTGTGAGAGTGAGTGTGTGAGCATGTGTGAGTGTGTGTGTGAATGTGTGAGTGTGTGAGCATGTGTGAGTGTGTGTGAGCATGTGTGAGTGTGTGTGAGTGTGTGAGCATGCGTGAGTGTGTGAGAGTGAGTGAGCATGTATGAGTGTGTATGTGTGAGTGTGTGAGCATGTGTGTGTGAGTGTGTGTGTGAGTGTGTGAGGATGTGTCAGTGTGTGAGTGTGTGTGAGTGAGTATGTGAGCATGTGTGAGTGTGTGTGTGAGTGTGTGAGCGTGTGTGAGTGTGTGAGTGTGTGTGTGGTGAGAACACTTCAGATTCACTCTCAGCAAGTTTCAGGTAAACGGCAGCCTTATTAACTACATCGGCCACACTGCACGTTGAGTCCCGAGCACGTACTCGTCTCACACCCAGAAGATTGTGTGTTCGGCCGAGCCCCCCGCTCCCCACCTGCCCCGGGAGCCGAGCTCCCCTCACTCCCCACCTGCCCCGGGAGCCGCGCCCTGCCCGCGCCTCTGAGTGCCACTTCAAAGCTCCCACCGTACGGAAGATCACATGGTGTTTGCCTTTTTCTGGCTGCCTTATTTCACTCAGCACCGTGTCCCCTATGTTCATCCGTGCTGTTGCAAAGGACAGGATTTCCTTTCTTTCTTTTTTTTTCTTTTTTTAAGGCTGAATAACGAGGCTGACTATTTTATATATGCTTTATGTTATGTTCTCAGGGCACTAGAAGGACCACGTAGGGAAGAATCAGATGATAGAAAGAAACATCATTAAAAGCAGTTTTAAGAGGCTAATAGGGCACCTCTCCCCTTCCCACTCCAGGAAATCCCCAGTAAAACAGGGGTAAGCAGGTCAGCTTCTAGCGCAATGACAGTAACAGCTCAGATTTACTGAGTGTGTACTCTGTGCGAGATACCATATGGAGAATCCAGCCACATTATCGTGTTTGCCCTTCACAGCAATTCTGGTCAAAGGATGTTATTATGGTTCCCACCGAGGGTTGTAGGACAAGGAGGAACAAGGAGTTTGAGTAATTTGGCCAGAGTTAGCTCACTCCCTGGGGCCCGTGCAGCCGATTTCTCAAATCTGCGTCATTACGTCTCTGTGCTCTGGCCCTGGGCATGCGTGTCCAGGGAGAAGGAGAGCCGGCCGGCACCGTTCCCGGCACGCCGTTGGCAGGGCATCACAACGGAAGAATAGTGCAAGGATGCACGCTAATTATCACAACTCGCACTCGCGCACCTGCACGGACCCTGGCGTGGCGCTGGGGCAGCGGGGCCCACACGGATGGTCTTTCGTGCACACGGACAAAGCTGGCCTGGCCACAGTGCTTCCCATCGCGCCGGTGCCCAGCATCCAGGCCGACAGGATTCCTCTGACCGCTGGGATTTCAAGCAGCCCGGGACTTCAGGGACATCATGGAGGGTCGTGCGTCATTTTGCTGGGAGTGAAGCAGAACAGAGGCACTCAGGACAGGGCAACCCCCAGCGGGGCCCAGGCGAGTGGGGTTCAGAGAGGGCGGGCGGGCTGTGAAGGGCCCCGCCTTCGGGGGTCGGAGACGCAGGAGAAGTTCCTGCGAGAAGCGAGCAGCAGCGTCCCAGGAGGGAAGCTGAGCTGGGATGAACGGGATGGGAGCTAATCCATTTCGGGCCTTGAGCCGGAGGAAAAGTCTATGGAGCCCTGGTCGCCAAGCCTGGGGATGAGCGCAGTCAGCAGATTGGATGGGTTTCCCACCGAACACAGTTTACTTGCATCGAACAAACCAAACACCACTCAACGTGTTTACATTTTCAGGTCATGGATCTTTGGACGTGTGAGAGAAATGCCTGGTGCTTCTATTATCCGAAAGCCCGGGAAGGACGAGGAGGACGACGCTGATCAGGGTCCTGGGCATGCTGGCCCTCTGATTTCGGGACACGTCCTCAGATGACAAAGGACATCCTGGTGTCTCACAGCCATCTGAGCGGGTGAGGCATTAGTCTGGTCCTAAGGGCTTTCAATACAATCTCAGAGGAGCTGAGGAGAAGACTGGTGGGTCGGATGCTTGGGGACACGGAGGCCCCCACGACTCCGGGCCGCTCCTTTGAAGGCAGCCCTCTGTCTCCCTCCTTCGGCAGATGTGCCCCCGCGGGGTGACCGGGCCGAAGGAGCCTGCCCCTAAACTGCTCCCGACCTCCAGGACCACAGACGCGGCCGCAGACCCATGCTCTCAGTTATCCGCAGAGGTGCGACGATGGAAGTGGTCTGGTTTCAAAAAGTGGGTTATTTTGAACTTCCCAAATAAAAGCACAGGCGTGCTTGCACCACACTCACAGCCCGCCGGGAGAGAGGCCGTGTCCCGGGCTGGAGGGAAACAGGCCGCGGGTCGCCAAGAAGCCTCGTTCCTGGGGCTCCTCACTATCTATGCTCTCGAGTCGTTTTATCAGGTTTCAACTAAAATGAACACATCAGGTCAAAATTATAAGACAGGACCTAGGAATATAATCTACGTGGAGGAACGCTTTTATAATTTCTGTATTTCAAGACTTATTTTCCTCCATGTGAGTAGAATTCAGTAGATGGGAAGCGCTTGCTGACTGCATACTCTCCTTACGCCCGCCCATCCCATCTGCCTCCATGCGGCTTCCCCGACTCGGCTCCCCTCTCCGGGCTCGCGCGACCTGCTTGCAGATGTCCTTCTCCTCTTGCATGGTCCCCCAGTGGCCTGCCTCACCCCTCCCTGCCCGTCTCTGCAGAGCTGGCCCAGGCTCGGGGCTCCCATGGATTTCAATAGAAGCTCGGGGCTCGGGGAACTCAGCCAGGACAAAGGCAGTGCAGAGGCAGACCTGAGATTTCTTAGTTCCAGAAAATTCGCTTCGCTCAGATCAGATGCCTCTGGAATGCTAAGTTAAACACAGCCATTCAGGAACTGGGTTTAATTTGAGACTGGTGTAGCCAGCAAGTTGCACCAAGAGCCAACCACCGTCTCCTCTGCAAACCAGGGCATCGTATTAATGGAATACAAGATTATCTGCTAAAGATCTGATCAGAGCCTTTAGACACACATATGTGAGCCCTGAGGTCAGTGTGTGTGACACTGCGTGTGCGCCGCGTGTGCGTGTGTGTGCGTGTGTGTCTGTGGGAGGCAGGGGAGGGGATAGCAACATCATAGGAAAGTTTACAGAAAGAACATTCAAAAGGGTAGGGGAGGAATTAGATCAGTATTTCTTCTAATGTATCCCCAGCCACCCCGATCTGGCTGAAAGTGCATCGTCAAATATTTAAAAAGAAAATAATGAATCTTACATTCTAGCTTCACGGAGTAAAGAGGATTAAAATAGCTGAGAGGACAAAAAGGAGCAAGCACAAAAAGGCAAAACTCCTAATTAGTTAATACAAAACATGCTGAATCCAATTATGAGAATCCTGCAGTTCGAATTTGGTATTCTTTCTGAACAGACGAGAACAAATATGTCTTTAAATCAATACCGCATAACTGAGCATTCAGGCTTTATCCAACCGTTGCATATGTTTGAAAGGGGGCATTAGAAAGAACCCACCAGCAAAAGTGCTGACCCCGACTTCGGGTGGAGGTTTGCTGTTATAATTTTCTCAAACCCCCGAGAGACTGATAAAGAAATCTGAGTAGTTCATTAGCATAAGACTGGCTAAAATCTATTGATTTTTAACTCCATAGAATATTCTGTTTTCATTAGGATCTGCTGAGTTATATCTATTACTGTTCGGGGAGTCTGCACTCTGCTTAACCACAAGTCCCCGCTGTAATGAGAACACACCTTGAAGAAAACAGGGAGAGCTCGATTTCGCTGCCAGCTATTGTCACAATATTCTGGGAATCTGCCTTCTGAATTCTTGCTTGGTATTTTTAGAAAGTAGCAGAGCATTTAATACTCAATAATTAGACTTTCCCCAAAAGGACAAACTCATTTCTAGAACTGCCAGTCCAACCCAACCCTTCAACTGCGACACTCAGTGCTTCACTGTAATATTTTACACAACTTAGTAGAAATGAGACAAAAGTAAGATAAAAATGTCAAAGCTGTCTTTAAATCTCAGAAGGCTGGTCTAAATTTAGAAAATGCAGTTATATGCAGAAAAGTAGGCACAAAAGGTATATTTGGCCAACTCTTTTGACAGTATTAGGATCCTGAAAGACCAGAACCGGGGCAAGGAGTCTGTTCCTGAGACTGGGCAGGGCTGACGTCTGACCTTTAGACCAAGGGGTCAAGTGCAAAATACCCACGAAACCTCTGTACGTAAGTGTGCCAGGGGTGAACCGTGGGGGGACCCTCGCCATGTCCTGTCCTTCCTACTTTCTCATCGCTACTGTTTTGACGTTCAAGGGTCGGTCTTGTGTTAAGTATCAGCTTTCAGTCTCTATGCACACACGAGTTTGGGGACACACACTCAGACTCGTACACGTTCAGACAGAAAATGATGAATCACACTCAACAATGGTTTGCGCAGAAAGATGGACAACATAGTCCTTTCAAATGTGGTCACTTGGGGCCTGGGGATGGACATGTCTTCTCTAGGGAGGCCCGGAGCCGGGTCCCCTGTGTCCGACAGCCTCTGTGTGTCCCCTCAAGGATGACACCATTGCTGCAGCATCCTTTCCAAGGCTCCCGTGACCCAGGGACGAAATCTCTCCCACAGCAGGCTTCCCAGACCTTGGGGACATTCTGCGCAGCCGAGACTTCACGGCCGAGGTGTTCGGAAAGCATACTGCAGCCCAGCGTCCTCTCGGAGAAGGAGACCACTACTGCTGGTCGACAGAGTAAAGGCATCCAGCAGTCTGGCGGCTAGGGCATCAGTTAACTCGGGTCTGACGAGGGTTTCCCGAGCTTTTTTTGGTTCAAGAGTCCCGTTGCGGCCCCAGCACTCGAATGTCCACGCTCCATTCACCGCCACGGAAGGTTTGACGAGGTGAGCCGGG
>CM052895.1:131941376-131958048 GCA_028534135.1 Potos flavus | reverse complement strand
GTTCGAATTTATTCATTTTGTTTTGGTCATTGAAGACACGTGCAGATAAATGGAAAGAGAAGACATTTTGGCATAAAAATAGCACTGAGTTCTCTAAAACCCCGCGTTACAGATACAAAATCACATAGCGATCTACCATCAAAAATTATTCTAGATGATCACCGGAGAACATGATGAATTCCTCCTTTAGAGTCGATGAATCCAAAGCCGTGGATGGCGCCAGGCTTGTGGGAGGCCATTCTCCATCCCAACCTTGACCTCCTGCTGGGGAGTCTCAGGGAGGAAGCAAAGGTGAGCTCCAGACGGCAGGAGGGCACCTTCCTTGGGGGAAGCAGGGAATGGGCGGTCAGGAAGGGAGGAAAAGCACGCGGCAGGCCGGCCGTGGCCGGATGGAGTCTAAGGAAAGTGCGCGAGAAGCTGAGTCTGAGAACCCCGTCTTCACGCTCATCTAAGCTGCATTCCCCTGAACTCGGTCGTCCCTGAGTGGGGCAAGACTTTCACTCCAGGCGACCAGGGATGACTTCGAGCCATTTAGCCTTCCCGTGCTCATTTCGGCCGAGGGGAAAGTCAGCTCCAAAAGAAGGTTCGGCCACGTCAGTGTGCGAAAAAAGCAGCTCTCGGCACACACACGCTTCCGGGCAGCTGCGGGGAGGTCAAGTGACCACCTGCCCTCCGGCCACCGACGCGTGACCTCAGTGGTGCTTCGTGGGAAACCACCACATCTGTGTGCCTTGAAGACAACGGTGCCGGGGGGCTCCCACCCCCGAGGACCCCCAGCTCTGCTTCCACGGGCACGAAGAAAATCCAGGGGAAAGCAAGTCGTTTCCGGCAGGTTCATAAACACGGGCGCCGTGGCTGTTTGGGCCGTAAGGACAGGTCTGCCTAAAGATCTCTCATCCCTGCCTACACGCGCTGTAGACATAACAGGCATGTTAATGTAAAGAAAACATTGTAAACCCTGGTGTAGCTTTCCTACAGGGAAGATACACTCAGTCAGGGTTCCCACTGGCCGTTTCCTTCAGACTTTCAGAAGCGGGCGCACATTTCCATAGATGATTCCTAGTAGCTAATGACACGGAATCCAGATTCTCCAGAAAAGAAAGCGACGGTGGCCTGTGAAAAGATTTCCGTGAGCTGAAACGTCCCCTGGTTCGGCCTGAGAAGCTGCCTTCCCTCCAGGAGCGCAGCGGTCGCACCATCACCAGCAGAAAGGAGAGGAGAGCCGGGAAGCTATGCGCGGACCGGATCACGATGCTGGCTGAGCCCTGGACCAGACGCTTCGTAGCGGGCTCTTTAAACTTACTCATTTGCGGGTAATTTTAGGTTTACGGAAAAGTTGCAAAAAAGAGCTCAGGGAGTTCCCATATACGCTTCCCGAGCTTCCCCTGCTGGTAACATCTTCAATCACCGGGATACATTCGCAGTAAGTCAGAAATCGCCGCCTCGCCTCGGACACCTGGTTAGCTGGGCGCAGACCTCGTGGGGATTCCAGGCGTTTCCCACTGAGGTCCTTTCCCAATCTAGAACACCCATTGCATTTGGCCCCCACAGCCCCTTAGGCTCCGCTCACCCAGGACAGAGTCTCAGACTTTGTTTTTCACGACGTTGGCAGTTTGAGGAATATCAGTCAGATATTTTGCAGAATGTCCCTGAATTTGACGTTGAGGTTTTGCCACAATCCCCCTGCTGTTGCAGGTTCGAGGGAGACGCCCGGCTTGGGTGGTGTCTCCAGATGTCTCCACCGCCGAGGGGGCTTCCTGGGCTCGCTGTCTGGAGGAGACGCACTAGGTCCTGCGCGCTTTCAAGGGGAGCCTTGCAGGAGGGAGGGTATTTACCTACGTTATTGGGAATTCTTCTATAAAGATTTGCCCCCCCTTTTTTAACTGAGAAAGTCTCTATATCTCTTGGTCGATGAAGTCAATGAAACCTCCTCTAACCATGTACGTAGAAAAAGTTAGAAAAGCCTAACTGTGCGATGAGGCTGGACACGCCCCTTTTCACAGGGCAGGCTCCCGTGGGCACGCCTCCTTCTCCGTGTCCTCCGCGGAGCCCGCACACACGCGCACGACATTCGAATGCCGTCTTTCAAAGACTCATTGGCGTCGCTTGGAGTGAACGCGACTGATCACAGTATCTTCAGTGTTTGTTGTTCGTTTTTCCTCTTTTTTTGTAAGCACAGGAAAGTCCTTTTTGTCCAGTAACGCTTGTTTTAATTTGCGATCCCGGCCCCAACGTGCGGCAAGCTGCGCTCACTTCCGGTTCCCTCCTGGCCAGAGCTGGGCTCTGCCGCTGGAATGTCAGGCTGAGATGAAAGTAAGGTTATTGGGATCTTACTTCACAGCTCGAGGGTTTTCCTAAATGTTCACGTTTTGTTTGGAGGTTGACACAGCCGCCCAGCCTCCCGGCCAAGTGGGGCTTCTCGCACCGTGTTCTCCGGGAGGCGTAAATGTAGCCGAAGTGCTAAAACCGTGGACCCCGGTATGGGTGATATTTTAAGCAATTACAGATGGTGTGGGGCCGGCGGTAACTGACAGCAGCGTCGGCCCCAGAAAGGCCCGTGACAGGCTTCCCCGCGCGATGATTGATTACGGCGCGCTGTCTCTGGGCGCTCCAATTTCCTCTCGCGCAGCTCAGCCCGAGTCCCATCTGCAGCTCCTATTACACAGCGCGACACAGGAAATGTCTTTTCCTTGCCCGACCCGAGGACCACTCACGGCCGGAGAGCTGCTGGAGCGGGTCTCCCTCTGACGGGCTGGATCTGGAGAGGACCGGCGCGGGGAACCCAGAGGGGCTGCGAACGACGGGGCTCCCCTCTTCTAGTCACTTCTCCGTTGAGAGTGACTTAGCAGTTCAGCCGCCGGTGGCCGTCGGGCAGACGGGCCCCACCTCTGAGAAGAGGAGCTGCCCCGGCAGGGCCGGCTTCGAGAACACGGGGTCATCTCTCCATCTAGCGGCTTCCGCTCGGCCGTGCGGCCCTGGCGTGGAGCGGTGGGGCACTGGGCGGCCGCGGGCTCCCACCATGCGGCCGTGGAGGTGCTGCTTTCCCTCCTACGCCAACTGGCATTTTCTCCCCTTCGCCCCGAGGGCTCGGCACCTCGCCAGCCTGTTCCCGCGTGCGGCGCCGGGTCAGGGGCCCCCGCGGGTTCTCCGTGTGTCACGGCGGATGTCAACAGAGGGGCCGGGAGGCGTCTCTGCCTCATGGAAATTAATGCGATGCTCCTTACAACTCCACGAACATTCGAACATTCGGACAAGTGTAGCTTCCCAGGCAAGTAGCTTTACTACCATTATTGTTCACAGTCTTACAAATAGTTACCAAGTATCCAGATCCTCCACCCCTGGACCCTGTGGGGAAGTCGCGCTTCCCGGGGACTGTGGTGCTGTCAGCAAGCAGGCCAGACCAGAGGTCGCCCCGGGGAGGGGGAAGCACGCCGAGAATGGCAGCCAGGCTGAGCGGGAGGGCTGGAAACACAGCCGTCGCAAGGGCCTGGCTGGCTCGCAGAACGTGCAGAATGGGACCGATCCACAATCCACCTTTGCTGTCGATGCCGAACACGGCCCTCCGCCCGGCCAGAGGAAGCAAAGTGGGAAAGAGGCAAAGCTTGTGTCTGGACCCAGCTCAGGGCCCAGGATCTCACATGTTGGGGTCTCTCTCCTACCTGGGTCCCACGCTCTCCCCTCCTCTCCCCCGACGCACCCCTGCGGTGTTCCCTGCATTGTTCTGCGGCCCCGTGCCAGCTTCCTTCGTCTAACGGAGCATGAATGAAATGCCCGACTCCGGCGGACCAGGCGCCCGTGAGACACCCGCTCCGGTCCTCTGTCCAGGCTCAGAGGGCTTCAGTCCCGCGTGGGGGTCCGGGGCCGAACCGTACACGGTCTACGCTAACCTCTGCATCTGCGGATCAGAGCACCGGGAGCAGGTGCCCGGACGGTGGGATCTGGCGGGCTGCCAGCCCGGGGATGAGCGGTGAGCTCTCTCCCCCCGGGGCAAGCAGAGGAGACGAGCACGGAGGCCGCTGTGGGTGACTCTGCGCTGACCGGCCTCCCCCGGTGCCGCCGGCCTCTGCCAGAGCGCAGCCACCCACACCGAGCGGACACTCCGTCCCAGGACCACGAATCCAGGGCCGTCCGTGGAGGATGGTCAGTAGGACAGCTGGCCGGATATCCGGGATGCCAGGCTCCGCAGACCCCGACTGATGGGGAGGGCATCCGTCCTATCAGCCCGGCGCCCTCACAGATCAGTAAGGACGATCAACCAGAGAAATGTGGGCACCCGAATAGCCAAAAACATGAGAATAAAGATATTCCACTTCACTTATCAGGGAAACACAAATTACAACAGATTCCCAAATATGCAAAGCCGCTGAGCCAGGTGGGTGTCAGGGAATGTAGGAGAAGTATGGGGCTGGGGGGTTGGGTCTGGACTGTCCCGTGGTCGGCTCCCCCGGGGAAGGCGCGAGACGGGGCTGAGGGCACAGACGCCCTGCCGGAGCAGAGCCCGCCCGGGACAGCCGGGGGGCCCCGTGCCTGCGCCGTCTCCGAGCGAGGACTTGGGCTCATCCACGGGGTTTGAACAGTAATGCAAGGTGACAGCGACCCACGGGCCATGGTGATAGCCAGTGGACACAGCCTCCCTCAGTCTAGACTGCTGGAGACACTGGGGAGTCTACACTTTTATTATTTTGAGGAAACGCACTCCATCGTGAAGAAAGTCTTTTTTGATCAAATTCTAACGTCGAACTCTCCACGGCTCTTTGGTTTCGAACAGCGCGAGTCCTGTTTCCTTTCCCTGACAATTAGCATGCAGACTTTCACATCAGGGTCCCAAGCGTCCCCGGGCAGCGGCCGGACGCCACCGCAGGCAGGAAACGTAAGGCTGCGGGCCTCTTGGAGTCCGGGGCCCAGCCCTGCCTGGGGCGGCGTGGACGCGGCTCCTCCTGGCCACCTTCCGTCTCAGAGACGCGCCTCTGTCCCCGACCCGGGATGAAGGTCATGTCCGGCCCGCCGGGCCACCCCGTCAGGAAGCTGACACGAGCGCCGTGCCCCTGGGCCTCTGGCAAGAAGCATTCCACAGCCCTGAAAAGAAAACAGGCATTTTCTTGGCCCGTCTCCCGCTACTTCACCGTGCAGGATGACCGGATTTGACCGAATCTTGTGATTTTCATCTGGTTTTTGCAGCTTCGTTTTATTGTCCTTAAGTGAAGTGGGGAAAGGAAACTCGCGTTAATGGGTTGCAGATTGCAGAGCGCGTCCCCTTCCTCGCCCCCGTGTGCGGGAGGAGACAGCTCGGGCCGCGTGTGCGTGAGGGAAGCTGAGTTACACACTCAGGGACGTTACCTGCACCCCCACGCATGAGACGTGACAGTCCCGAGACAGCTCGGAAACCCAGGTCGGGGGCTCCTTCGACCCCACGTGTCCCTTCTGTTCCGGGTGCTCCGTGGCATTGGGACCACTGCCTAGGAGACCAAATGCTCTCAACAAGTTTTTCAGGAACTAGAGGTGCCTCGCACTTGCACGAACTGGGAACGCTTGGGGGCTGCAGGGCCCTCAGCAGAGCTGGGGAGAAGGAACGTGTAAGGCACGCGACGCCCCCAGAGCGAGCACCCTCGGTACACAGCAAACGTTCTGATAGGAAAGCAAAGCACGTATGCAGACGGTCTACCAGGAGGAAATAAACTTCAGTGAAACGTGTAAAGGAACGACTACCCACTAGCAACGAAATTTCATTTTTTGTCCCTTGAAAAGGAGACAGCATTTTCTGCCTATGGGTTTAGCGAAGATTCAAGCAATGATCTTCCCTCTTCTGTGAAGCATTTGCTCACCGTGGGGGGAGCGGGAACTGCAACAAGCTCTCTGGAGAGAAATTTGGCAACATGTTTCCAAAGCCTTAAAATGTGCATCCCCACCAATGACTGCATTTCTAGTAATCCACCCCCCAAAATTACTGGACAAATGTGCAAAGGTCCTTACTTTGAGAGAGTCATCTAAGCCGTGTTTATAATACTGACGAGTTAGAAATAACTTGGCCTTCTAGAAATAGGTGTTGGGGTAAGGACATGGAGATACGCTCTTAATTTATTGCTACATCAAAAGCAACAAAGTAGTACGATTTCATTTTAACAAAATGTATAAGTATAGGGAGAAGCAAAACAAAAATTCTGAAGGAAATGTGGTGTAATTCAAGGCTTTATATAGATTATCTGTGGGATATTTCTTTTTTTATGTTTCTGGGTTTCTGATGTTTGTCATGTATAATGGATATTAGTCACTTTCATAATTAGGAAAAATCATTACTTCAGTCTTACAAATCGTGGGCTGCCTATCTGTAGCTTATGAGCCCTTGGCAATGACCAGGAACTCTATCTCCCGGTGAACGCAGCTCCTTTCTACTTTTCTGGAGAGCCCTTCGCAGTAATGCCCTGGCATCTCTTCCTTCCATTCTGAGGCATTCGGGCTGTTTGCATTCCCATCACCTTACGCAACCTCCACCTGCGAGCGGCTAGTTAGGGATACAAACCGCTCTTTCTCTGGCTTTCCTCATTGTTTGTTTTGTTCCGCAAGGTGGAATGTGGAATGTATTTTATCTTTCTTATAACTAGTAATAAAACATTCTATTTTACGGTAATAAATCCTTTTGAGTGGTCCATTCTTAAAAAGCCACTAAATGTTCCTATAAATATCTGAAATTTTTCATTTCCCTTTCGAAAATTTTCCTTATAAATGTTTTCGATTACTAGTCTTTTTAAACTTTGTAAGGTTAGCCTGTATAAAATGTTACCTGACTCTGATATACCAGCCTCGTTTATCCTTGTGAATATGTTTTTCTAAGAAACACACGGGGGCCATTGTCCGGGGTTACTGACTTTAACAAGTAGAAGTTTGCCTTTTGCCAGTGTTTCAGCAGATGTCCTCCCTGTGTTTCAGGAGCCAGGCTGGGATCCGTGTTGCATTTAGTGTTCACACCTGCTGTGGGTTGAACTGTGTCCCTCCAAATCTGACGTGTTGAAATCCTAAATCCCAGCCCCGCCGAATGGGACCTTGTTTGGAGACGGAGTCTTTGCAAAGGTCGTCCTGTGGAGGTGAGGCCATCAGGAGATACCCGGGCCGATGGGACGAGGTGCATCCGGTAGGAACCGAGAACAGATGAAGGGAGCCCAGAGATGTGTGTGCAGGGAGGGGAGGCCACGCAGGGTCCCAGCGGGAAGGCGGCCATCTGTGCGCCCCAGACACCGGCCTCGGGACCCCCCGCCTGCCCGCTGGATCCTGGACTTCCGGGCTTGATGTGTCCCAGTCGATTATTTGTAGAATAAGTTGGGTTTGTCTCCTATTTTCTCAGGGTTAGAATGATGTCAACTTCCAGCGAGAGTGCCTTAGAAACGAGCCCGTGTCCTCCTCAGGGTGTCACGGCGACGGCCTCGTGGTCCCGCCACCTGACCTGACTGCCGGCGTGTGTGCCGGGACCCTCGGCTTCCGCGGGTGGCGGGGCTCCCGAGCCCTCAGGTTTGACCCCTGCCCGACGGTTCCGACAGATGCTCACGGCGGCGGAAGCCGGGGGCCGGGCGAGCAGGACGCTGAACCGTCTGTGCGACTTTTCTGTAAGTCTGATATGAGGCCAAAACAAGTGAAAAACAAAACAAAACAGTAGAACTCTATTTATCAGAGAGCTTATGGAAGTTTTCTGAAAAAAAATGGATGATTCTCTCAAAAATGCTTGTCAACACAGACATCTCCAAATCCAGGCACTAAGCCGGATGGAGGGACAGCGTGAGGGGGCCTTCTAGAAGAGGGGAGGGGCCGGCAAGCAGGCCCTTAAGGAGAGTGACACTGACGGGGGGCGGGGGGCAAAACAGTTTGGAAGATTGGTGTTCACTCCTCTGGGTTTAGGGGCCTGGGCCTGAACAGCCACAAACCAGATGAAGACGTCGTCTCGTTAAGACTTGGTGACAGTGGGTCCGAGCGTTGGGTCCGGTGAAGGCGTTTATCCCTGCCCTCCGAGGAAACCCAGCACCTGGGGTGGGAGTCGGCTCCCTTTTGCTCTTTCAGCATCGCGAACAGAAGCCAAAACCAAGCCCAACACAAAACGAAATCAAGGCTGAGGCGGCAGCAGCGGCCGGATTCCCGAGCTGCCGGTTCAGGCCTCAGGCCCACCCGGGGGGCCGGGGCGCCTCCTGGGAGACAGAGGGCGTGGCGCTCCGGGAGTCGCGGGCCTGGCGGTCCCTTGAGCATTGCCTTCTGTCGTGCGGGCGGGGAGGCCGGAGACACTGACTGTGCAAGGGTCCTGGGATCGAGTCTGGTTAAACGGCGAAGCAGTAAACCCAGCTTCTCTCCAGGATCCGAGGCAATAGGGCCGGAGACGCCTTGGGATGGAACCGGGCTCCCTTCCGAGTGCAGCGAGGACAGTGGGGTTTAGAGCCGAGGAGCAAGGTGGGGGGCAGTGGACGGGAGACCCCCCGGGAGACATCAAGGGGAGGGGTGTCTCGCTAAGCGGATTGCGCAGGATTCCCACTAACCAGAGCTCGGCAGGCGTGGAGCCTGCCTGAAGTTTGCTGCGGGAGAGGTCTCCGGCAGGACTGAGACCCAGAGCGGGAACGAAAAGAGTTATCATCTCCCGAAATCTCACCTCCCTCCATCGAGGGGCTCTGGCTGCTACGGCTTTGGGGGATCCTGGGGGTGGGGTGGCGCTGACCATGCCAGAAGGCCCCAAGACTCTCAGAATGACCAGAGGCAGAGACGGCCTTGCAGGTGACAGGTTCCAGCCCTGACAAAGGCGACGCTTTGGTCTCCATCCCACTCACCACCTGGACGGAGCATTGGCTGGGAAGTTTGCCCGTGAGAGTCAGAGACCCCGAGGCTCCAAGAAGAGGTCCAGTCCCGTCTACCTCTGCGCCTGGAGACTGAGCTTCCCAGCAAGACGGAGCACGTTATCCCTGCGATGGCAATCAGCCAATTTAAAGTTTTGTTTAACTACTTTGTTATTCAATTATTTTCTTTGCTTTTCTAATGAAGGAGAAGAGAAGTTCATATCGCCCCAATGATCTTGGCCACAGAAAGGCATTAAATATATATGGGGAGCTGGGGTCAGAAGAAAAGGACAAAGACAGCAGTGATCCACGGCCAACCGGAGCACGGTTCATTGTTGACTCGGCGGAGGCTGGACAGCAGCCGGCCCTCTTCTCTCCGAGCTCTCCTCATCGTCGTCTTTTACTTAGAGAATTTTATATTTAATTATTTATGATACTACCCACGCCTTATCCACTGCCAAAGTTGTTCTCATAATCCAGGGACCGTGAGAATATGCATAAGGCTGATGTCAGGGGCCTCATCCATTTGGGGGCAGAGCGCAAAGTATTTTCAAAGAGGCTTCAGTTAGCTCCGGCGAGAACATCTTTGACATTCCCCCTTCGGATGCCCCACTTTTCCTGATCCCCAGATAACTGCAAGTCTCCACTGGACAATAGCTACAGTTTGGCTAGAGTTTAAGAATAGGACTGGTCCTATCTTTCTCATTTATAAGAAGCAGAAAAATAAAAAATTATCAAAAAGTAAATAAAAAATGGGTCATAGCATCAGTTCTGGAAGGGAGAGAAAGACAACATATGCAGGTTATAAAAGGTATCATCTGATGTGAAGTTTTCCTGACAAAACTCAACCCACAGTGTTTCTGGCTATTAGCTGCCCACCCGGGGAAATTTGATTTCCTGGAGATTATGTAGAAAGTGAGACCAGGTTCTAAATATGTACTCAAAAAAATGACATCATATGTTGTCTTAAATTTTCAGCCCTCTTTCAAATCACATTTTGAAATATTACAATGCAATATTTATTTAATTTGCACAAATTCCGAGCCTAGGGATGATAGAGAAATAGACAATATGGTTGCTATTTAGAATTATTAGCAGCACGTTGAGACCAGTGGAACAGGAGAAGCACAGTGCGGTGGGGACCTCTTAAATCCCACAATGACATCGAGATAGCTAACGTTTTCCAGCACTTCCTCTGTATTAGGCACTTCGCTAGATGACTTTTATATACTAGATCGTCACTTTAAATCTTTACAAGGACACTGAAACTTATATTTCAACCTGCAGAGCTCATCCTTCTAAAGGCAGGTAAAGCGGGGCTTCCATCTCCTTCCTGGTTGTTTCCCCAAGGGTGTGCGCCTCCTTCTCCCCACTCTGGACTTACTCATCCTGGAGGGAGGGTAGGAATAACCAGCGGACGGATGTGGGAGGGGGTCCAACTTGGCCCCGTGCTCTCCTTCCTCTTCCTTCCTGAACTGCAGAGCGACTGGGTATTTCGTCTCTTTGCCGCCTGTTCTGGAATCCGCTCCACATGCAAGGCACGTGGCGAGTGTGTCTATTTTTAGGACGAGGCCTTGATAAACCCCTTTGGTTGCTGATCCAACGCCCCTTGTCTAATCACCCTCATCAGAAATGGAAGCAATATTTTGCTTGCATCCCCTTTCTTATTTCTTAATTGGTTTTGAGAATGGGAGAGAAAAGTTGGGTGTCCACGCACTGACCTGTTAGAACTCCACCAGACGGCTGTCCTACAAGAGAGGGGAGTGTTGGGGCAGGGGCAGCCATGGGGTATTGAGGGTGCTCTGATGTGTGTCATCTGTCCCTGGATCTCCGATTACATCCCTCAAGAAGCCTCCAGGACTCTGATTCAATTATCCCGACCATCTTTATTTGTTCCTGAATATCTTTTTTTTTTTTTTTTTTTGCGAGTGTGGTGGATTTCTTTATTTAAGCTTACAAAATACATGCTTATAGAAAATTAAAACATTATAGAAATATATAAAGCCAATCGTGAAAGTTCTCCCACAATTCTCTCCACAATCCTGAATATCTTGTTCTTCTCCATAAATTCCAAAGTCTGGGTGAGTTTAGGGTAACCTATTAGATTGTCTTCCTTCAGTCGGACCCACTCTCAGATCAGAGCAGCAGATACATTTGCAGAGACCTCAGACAAAGGATGATGCCCTAGCTCTCCCCATAATCTCTCCCAGAATAGGAAAACTACCTGGCCTTGCAATTTCCCCAGCTGGTGTCCATGTATCTGTCTCCAGACCCCATCCTGCACCCTCCTTTTTGTCACCGCTCTGCCATAAGCGCTAAGAAACCTAATGCTATGTCTTGGTCACCAACCAATTCAATGTCCAACCAGGTTTACTATTCCAAGGAAAAACCTGAATTCCAGGCCTGTCATGTCCCATCCAGCCCCCATCAGTCTAGCCTCTCCTGTGTCCCGTTCTGATCACGACGCTTATGGGGTCCCCTGTCAATTGTTAAACTTTAGCCTATGAGTGAGGAGAGTAGTGAGCCCACTATTGCCCTAATCTCAGTAAGCGCACACATCTGAAGTGATGGCACGTCCACCCATCCTGGTTTTAATAGGCCCTCAACAATCTTGACATTGTCTCCATCAACAAAACCCAAACTATTATGTTATTCTGAGAAAGCAATTGTGTTTTTCCCCCCAAAGTGAGCAGTTTCAATGTCACTTCCATATTGTAGTGCAGCACGTGAATATACGTGTTCCCCCCCGTTTCCAGGGCGGGCGGCTCCTCAATGTGCAGCCCCCCGAACACAGCTCGGTCTGTGCTGTGGAAGGAGGCCTTGAACCCCTGCTCGCCTCCGTCTCTGATCCCCAAAGAGTTCTGGTCTCTGCCCCCTGCAACTTGCATTTCTGGGTTCTGTTTGGTTTGTGGGTTTGTGCGGGATGCACTCATTACATAAAGACACGGTCGTTAAGCCTGGGACAGTGGGGGGTTATTTTGTATTTTAAATCCTTTACTCGGCTGGTATCACTGTAAAATCTCGACTTCCTTCTACGCAATCCCCTCCAGCCCACATCATGTTCTTTCATAGCTTTAACACCCGTTAGAGATTCAACTACCTTCCAGTTTCCAATCTGTGTTCGGCGCGCTTGCCCAGGAGAGGCATCTGGTATACCATGGGTCCCCCGGGGTGGTAACGAACACCATCACAGTCGCTGCACATCTGAATTACATCATACATAAAGTGTACATAATACACTTTCCTGTGAAAACTTGGTCTTTCTCAGCCCATCCTACTTAGTAAAGGATTTTCAAAATTATCTGTACTGAAAATCATCCAGGGAATGTTTGTCTTTTCCTATTTCCTGTCATCCATGGAACAAATTTCTTTCCCTTTGCATGGAATTCCCCAATGTGTGTGGTGTTAAGGGACCCAACGCCCCGTGCCCTTCCATAATGGGAGCCAATGGGATGTCTTTCTTCCCCCTGCTTCCTGGAAGCCAGAGGTTTGGCATGTGACCCTCCCACCCAAGAGCTTGCATTTTTAAGGAAGACCTCCACATCTGCTTGGCACTTTGGGGCTTCTCCACTGGGACTAAGGGAAGGCCAGCCTCTTGGTTTCCTGTCCATAGTTCCTGCACCTCACTCCCTCTGCCCTGCTCATGTTTCTCTCTCGTCTGCCACTGACTCTGAGCCACTGGTCTCCTCCTTCTGCATTCCGTCCTTGCCCAAGCTGGGAGGATTGACCACAAACCCGGGGTGAGAGTCACATGACACATTGCAGTAAATGGAATCTCCATCTGGCTCTCTATCTCCCTATCACTCCACACCTCACCGCACAGCATGGGATTACCCAGTGTGGGAAAGCCCATTAGTCAAAATAGACCATACCTCTGCATATCTTATTGCAAATATTATATAAAACCAACATGAGAGGGGCGCCTGGGTGGCTCAGTGGGTTAAAGCCTCTGCCTTCGGCTCAGGTCATGATCTCAGGGTCCTGGGATCGAGCCCCGCATCGGGCTCTCTGCTCAGCAGGGAACCTGCTTCCCCCTCTCTCTCTGCCTTCCTCTCTGCCTACTTGGGATCTCTCTCTATCTATCAAATAAATAAATAAAATCTTTAAAAAAAAAAAAGAATTAAAACCAACATGAGAGACTTTATAGGACTGCCCATGTCACATTTCTCATGGTTATTATTGCTTACGAAGGTCTATGTTAACAAACGAAAAGTTCTATTGGAATCTTCGCATTACTTTTCATAAATGTCTACTTGAGCGCTGTTTCTTTTATCTTCATGTGGGACAGAAATTTTCATTTTTAAACAAAGCCATCTTATTGAACAGCATTATCATATCCCAGTGATGGTTTATTTAGATCCCGTGTCTTCTCCTTTGGTGGCTTCAGATCACCAAATTCACTCTATACGCCTCGGATGTTTCTACTTGGAACCTTTAGAATTTTTCCCCTACATTTCGTATGCATGTCATGCTAACTTTTGTCTTAAAATTGTTTTAAAGCCTTCCTAATTCACAATGATCCTGGACGCAAGTTAATATTATTGGGGAGCTATTAGCCAGCTGCTGTTTATCTTATCCGATGAGAAGCTGATGCCTGACGCCCACTGCCTGGGACCTTATAACGTCCTTCCTCTTTTCAGGTCAGGACCAGTAGCCACTTGTCTGTAGGAGACGGGGCATTTCAAGGCCCAGGCTCAGAGCCCACTGTCGAAGACAGGACGACTGCCGCGTTCTGGAGTCAGGCCCCAGACCTGCTGCAGAGCATTCAGACACCATGACAAGAGCTCGGTTTCAAGCAATCAGCCTGCAGGAACTCAGAATAGGTTTCCCGGTCGCGTCCTTCTCCATGGAGGCCCCTGCGGGAGCCTGCTACAAACAATCCCATCAAACTAATAAGTGCTGGGATTTCTGGATTGAAGGCTCCCTGGTTGTAAGGGAAATATGCATGATTAATCTCAAGCTCTCGTGCTGTTAGTAAATGTTCAGAGAGGTGGAGAGGCAGCCTGACGATGGCGAAAAGCAGCCAAGGATCCGGGAAATACAAATCAAACCCACACGAGATGCCACCTCACACCGGTCAGAATGGCTAAAATGAATAAGTCAGGAAACAACAAATGTTGGTGAGGGTACAGAGAAAGGGGAACCCTCCTACACTGTTGGTGGGAATGCAAGCTGGTGCAGCCACTCTGGAAAACAGTGTGGAGATTCCTCAAAAAGTTGAAAAAAGAGCTACCCTCAACCCAGCAATTGCACTACTAGGAATTTACCCCGAAGATAAAAATGTAGTGAAAAAAAGGGGCACATGTACCCCAACGTTCATAACAGCAATATCCACAATTACCAAACTATGGAAAGAGACTAGATGTCCTTCAACAGATGAATGGATAAAGATATATGGTCCATATATATGATGGAATATTACTCAGCCATCAAAAAGAATGAAATCTTGCCATTTGCAACAAGGTGGAATGAACTAGAGGGTATTATGCTAAGTGAAATAGTGAATCAGAGAAAGACAAATATCATGATTTCATTCATATGTGAAATTTAAGGAACAAAACATGAACATAAAGGAAGGGAAGGAAAACTAAAAGAAGATAAAAACAGAGAGGGACACAAACCATAAGAGACTTTTAACTCTAGGAAACAAACTGAGGATTGCTGGAGGGGAGGTGGGTGGAGAGACGGGGTAACTGGGGGATGGGCATTCAGGAGGGCACGTGATGGAGTGAGCATTGGGTGCTGTATGCAACTGATGAATTACTAAATTCTACCCCTACAACTAGTAATACACTATATGTTAACTAAATTGAATTTAAATTAAAAAAAAAAAAATAGAAAGCAGCCAAGGGTCCCTTTTGTCCCTGGATTTCATTTCATGATCACACGGTGCATCTCAAGAAGGCTGTGCCTGATTTTTAAGTCTCAAAGAAATGAACATGCTCAGAGGGCATATGCTTTTAACTTTCTACCTATTTATATGGAATATTAATTGCTAAATTTACTGGGAAACCAAATCTTTGGGAAGTGGGTGAAGGTGGGAGACATTTTCCTAGTATGTCTATCCTTGAGTCCCAGGTCAGAGGTTATCACCGGCTCTCACCTCTGTCCCAACAGGATGATACCCCCCCAGGAGTCTACCGGAAGGTCCAACAGAGGAAACTCTCCCGTAGAGGCTGACAACAGCCCTGTGCTCACCCTCCCAGTGGGAACCACTGAATTATAATTACTCTCCCCTCCTTTAGATTGGGGCATCCCATCAAACCTTGGAATGTCTATCTGAGGTCCCAAAGATACCCATGATCAAATAGTTCTGAAAGGCAAATGGAGCATGAAATTTCTAATACAGCTGTTTATCACTGACTACCAGTGACTTTCAGGAAACTGTATTTCAGGCTTCTGAAAGGAAAAGTTTTATTCTAACCAATGAATTGCTAGCCAGACGATACAGGTCTACCCGCTCAGTGTTCCCCCCAACATGAAGCCCTCCGCCCATCATTGATGGCGACCAGCCGTTCCCGGGAAGACCACGCCCCTAGTGGGCAGTTCGGGTAACTGCAAATCTCTGTCCCCTCAAGTTGCATCCGCAAGTCCCCCACCGCATCTCAAAGGGGGATGCATCCACGTTGCGCTGTTATTATTTGCCTTTAACATTTGCAGATTCATGACTTCCACCTCCACTAAATTCCTTACCTACCGGGCTCTGGCTCCCCACTCGCCGCCGATCCTTGGAGGCCCCCGGAGCTCGTCCCTCCCATCGTAACTGATGGGGAGAAGAGCAGGGGAGAGGTCTAGTAGTGGGATCCCCTGTGTGGGTGGGTGCCCTCCCTTAGAAGCGTTGTAAGTGTCGGATGAGAAAAGACATCTAGTGAGCTTAGACTGGACCCCATCTCAGCAGAAAGACCTGGACAGAGACAAAGGAGAGGAGGTTCAGCAGCCACGGGATGCTGAGCAGCAGAGGAAGCGAGGCAGGGAAGTAACCCAGATTCTGTGGTGGTGGGTTGGCCCCCACCCTGGAGGGAAGGACCGCCCTTGCTCCAGGATGGAGGGACCCCGGGAGAGGAATCTGATCACACAGACCTCGCTAAGTTTCCCCGAGTTTGTTTCTCTTAGCTCTTACCCTCCTTGGCCCATCACGTTTCTCCATGGCTGTTCTTCTTCATCAAACCTAGTATGAAAAAGCTCAGGTCTGGCTGTTTCTCAGGTCTTCCTGTTCTTATGAAGGTTCTCATGTCATGTAAAATAATTTATATTAGATAAATCTGTATGCTTTTCTTCCATTCATCTGCCTTTGTTGGTTTCATTTTCAGGCCCAGCCAGGGACCCTAAGAAGATCAATAGAAACTTCTTCCTCATCCTCAGAGTCAATAACAGCAACTTGCCTTGACTTGGGGCAACTATGATCACTGTCTACTGGAATTTTCTTAAAGAAATATGGGGCGCCTGGGTGGCTCAGTGGGTTAAGCCTCTGCCTTCGGCTCAGGTCATGATCTCGGGGTCCCGGGATCGAGCCCCGCATCAGGCTCCCTGCTCAGTGGGGAGCCCGCTTCTCCCTCTCCCTCTGCCTGCCTCTCTGCCTACTTGTGATCTCTCTCTCTGTCAAATAAATAAATAAAATCTTTAAAAAAATTAAAAAATAAAGAAATATATATTCACAAAAGTCTCATCAATTAATATTTTATCACCAACAATCTAAGTAATAAGTAAGAAAAGGCAGATTTACAGAAATCTGCCCACTGCAGCCTGTGTTCCGAACTCCAACCTGGCGGGGCTGTCCCGTGGCCAGTCTCCGTCTGTTGGAGGGTCTGGCGGGAGCCGGGGAGTGAGTGCAGGAGAACGGGCTTGTGAGGCCACGGGAAACATAAGGGGGC
>CM052895.1:131904208-131934138 GCA_028534135.1 Potos flavus | reverse complement strand
GTCCACGCTGGGGCATCACCGTCCACGCTGGGGCATCACCGTCCACGCTGGGGCATCACCGTCCACAGGCCTGGAGCATCACCGTCCACGCTGGGGCATAACCGTCCACGCTGGGGCATCACCGTCTACGCTGGGGCATCACCGTCCACGCTGCGCCCGGTGCCAGGAGCTGCTCAGGCTGCAAAACCCAGCAGCCGGCGCCCGCACTGGGGCGGGAGGAGCCCCAAGACGGACCAGCCACCAGGACGCTGCTCGGCCAACACTTAAAAAGTCAGAAAGGAGAAAAAGAAGAGAGACCAGTGGAGATCATCGCTGCTGGGTGGCTCCTGAAGTAAGCCAGCGGTGAGCGGCCATGCGGCCGAGGGTCTGAGCCCAGGCCGGGCAGCTGGGCGTGGCGGTGGCCCAGCAGCCGCTTGTCACGTGTGCCCGGGTGTTGTGGCACACGCGTGTGCCTCTGGGGTGGGGCCGCAGCCGCACGGGAGGGGTGATGGATACAGAACTGGGGCAGGCGGTGTGCATGGGCCCACCCTGCCCCCGGACACGATGCCCAGGGCCAGGGCTTTGCCTTCCAACCCCGGCCGAGGGGCTCCCCCGGCGAGGAGCGCAGGAGCCCTGCCGTCCCACGGCGGCCGCGCCACGGTCGGCTGTGCAGTAAGCAGACAGGAATCCCTGAGCCGGCCAGCCGCGCTCCGGGATGGAAACCCTCTCCTTCCACTTCTGCAAAGGTAATGAGGAAGTAATGAGGCTTGACCAGAATGTTCTCGGCCCCCTCCCCCTCCCCGCAGGTTCCCGGAGGATGTGCGGTGGGAAGCCGGGCTTCTCTGAGAGCGGGCTGGGGCTGCTGGCTGGAGGAGGTGAGCCCCTGGGCTGGGCTTGGGGCTCCGAGGCGGCCCGAGTGAGAAGTTCAGATACGCTCGCCCCACCCCCACCCGGCTGTCGGCCCGAATAAGACAATTTGACGATGTGCAGGCCCCTTGGAGCTGCTGACTGTTTTGTCACCTGACGGATGTGGGGCCCTGACCTTTCCGGGCTTCCTCGTCCCCACCGCTCCCACCTCCCCGGGACCCGTCACGCCCCCCCCTCCTTTGCAGGTTTGCCACATTCTACTGTGCAAAGAGTCAAAACCAAAAAAGGTAGGCAGAGGGCTGTTTGAGATCATTAGCTTAATTTGAGCTGAAAGGTCTTTGTTGCAAGTTGGAGAGGGGAGGGACCTAGGGGCCTTTGCAAAGTGTTTTGCTGGCAAGCTTGTTGAGATATGATTGCCTTTGTTGTGATAATCTGAAATTAATTTGCACTTGAACCCATCTTTCTTCTGGGCTCCCTTTAAACACTGCTGTAATTACTCGCCCTGCACGGAATTGAGCTCGGCCCCGCCATGACAAAGCTGGGGCTGGAATTCCCCAGGTGCGGGCAGCTTTCTTCACTTAACTCACAAGGTAATAAAACAAAATGCTCCCTCGCACGAGCTGAAGAGCCAGGTACTTGCCGGAGGGGAACAGCGACAACCAATGTACCCTCACACATCTCACGCTCCGCTTTCTCAGGGGGTCAGTCTCTCTCTTTTAAAGTCATGTTAAACTTCTCCTGCTATTAGTGGATTTGTACCTGGAACGTTATAAAAAAGTGAAAATGGGATGTTTTGTTCTATCTCAGCTGCTCCACATCTGAGCAGCTTTGTCGCCAACATCCATTTTCTCAGATTTTTTCGGACGCTATTAAAGGCTCCCTCCTCGTGGGCACAGTGGATCTGAGAGGAGCACCTTCCTTGTTCCCAGCGGGCGCCGGAATATCCTTATCAGCGTTCTCTTAGTTTTAACCCAGATTAGTGTTTCTCGGAGGAATCTCATTAACCGCGGCCAGCCCATCTCCTTCTGTGATTGCCTTTGGAATTGTAATGGACTAAGGCCAGCGGCGCCTTTCCCAGAGGCACGCATTCCTCAAACCAGCCTTGAGCTCAGAATAACTACCCAGTCTTCCGGAAGGGTCCTTCTGGAGGCTTCCGCCAACTGGGCCTGGAACCTGGGGGAGGTGGTTGGCCTGCCCCCTCCCCTCCACTGCCGCCCCCCAGTCCTCCTTCTGTCCCCCAACTCTTCCCCCTGCTCCCTCCTGCCCTCCTCTCTCTCCCCCCTCTTCCCCACCCCCACTCTTCCCCTGCCCCCACCCCTTCCCCTGCCCCCTCCTGTTTGCCTCCCTCCCCTCCCACAGCTGCTTCCGGGGGACCCCTCTGGAAAACAGCCTTTAAATGGCCATCTTATCCTAGTGCTCTGAAGAAAGTGCAGTTTCATTGTCCCAGGAAGCAAAGAACATTTGCCCCAAAGAGCAGGAGGACGAAGGCAGAGAAGGTGAGACAGGCCCCCATGAAGAAAGTTCCTTAGTCCAAATCATCCTTCAGGTGTTTCAGGAATGATTCCCACAGGATAGCTAGCTTATTTCAGGAATAAAACCTTCAACGGTCAAAATTCATGGTTGCTGGGAAAAAATGCCAGTTTATTTCTGCAGCACGTCGGGGAACGTGGCAACGGCGGATTTCTATGCCTGCTCTCGGGTGTTAGCAATTTTATTTTGGAAAATACAGGTGAATAACTGGAAACAATATAATTTTTAACAAACATACATACGCTCGTAGGGCGGCTCGTCCTCTGCCCATCACGGTTTCGTGTGCTCTCTGGGGCAGTGGCGGGGGGTGGAGAGCATTCCAGGGCTGACACTGTTGTGGGGCTAATGGGGCTGGTTGCTGTCTGGGTTCGCACAGCCATCTGGAACAGACGCACAAGGCGGGGGGGGGGGGGGCACCCTGTCCCTCTGTCACTGTTCCTGCCACGTGACGTTAGGAAAAGCTCCGAGGCGAGGCTTCAGTCTGTTTCCCTGCCGCCTTGGAAGGCCGTGCGGCGCGTGCGTGCTCCAGGTTTGCAGGGGGGAGGCGTGGGGCGCCCGCTCCCACACAGGGGCGGTCGTGTGCCGCTCCTGGCGAGCCCGTGATCATATCGGAGGGAAGGCTTCCCCCAACAGCCCCTAGAGGAGGTCACTTAGCATGCTGGGTGTCACACACAGGCCCCCGTGTGCCCCCCGTCCACTGAGGTGTGGGAGCGACCGCTAGCGTGCAGAAGAGCGGAGATGCTCGATACACTCGAGGGATGTGGCCGTGCCCCGTATCCCCGTCAGAGGAACCGTTGTCTCGCACCAGCCGCAGGGGCAGGGCTCACTTGTCACCGGGTAGAAGTGCGGGTGCCTGGTGTCGCCTCCCCGGAACTGTCTAGAACACGTGAGTGGCGCGGGTCACCTTACAGGACGTGTGTGTGCCTGGTGTCCTGTAGCACACGTGTGGATGTCCCCGTCATAACCTGGGGGATGTGTGCGTGCCGCCGTGGCCACACGGAAGAGGCGCAGGTGCTTCCGTGCCCACCTCCGACGCAGAAGGCGCGACTGCGTTCACCTGGGGCCCCCCGCGGCTCTCCGGCCCCCCGGCACCCAGTCCTGCCTCGGTGTCTGAACCTGCCCAAGAGCAGCCCAGGAAGGACACTGAAGACCCTCACTGTCTCAGAGCGGCATCCCTGGCGACATGGCCAACTTGTGTGTGCATGTGTGTGTGCATGCGTGTGCATGTGGGTATGTGTGCGTATGAATGTATTGCGTGCATGTGTGCACGTGTGTGTGAGCATGCGCATGTGTGTGTTGTATGCATATGCATGTGTGTGCCTGTGCTGTGTGCGTGTGTGCACATGCGTGCACGTGTGCATGCCTGCTTCCCGTGCCTCTCTCCTCCTGCCTTATCTCCGCACGCTCAGTCATGCTGTGCACGTCACAGCCCCACACTGACAGGCTGCCCCCGAGAAACAGCCTTCCTCAAACAAAGCGGGCAGCCCTGTTTCTCTTATGATAACATCTCCTGATCTCATTATTGATTATCTGCTTTCTTGGGTCTTGTTTCCTGAAAGTTTGATACAGGGCAACAGAGGTGACAAAG
Organism: Potos flavus; assembly: GCA_028534135.1. Taxonomy (NCBI): domain Eukaryota; kingdom Metazoa; phylum Chordata; class Mammalia; order Carnivora; family Procyonidae; genus Potos; species Potos flavus. The sequence goes on along the minus strand of CM052895.1, from coordinate 131,930,174 downwards.
ATTGGCACTGGGCTCTGGGAATTAAGTGGCCAGTCACTAGATCAGCGTCCACGGCGGGAGGCTGCAGTGCTTGGCAAAAGCATTAGAAGCTGTCTTGACTGAATCTCTCCCTCCTTTATCTCGAATCTGTCCTGAACCCTCCCAGGCAGTTTACCAGCCTTGTCGTTGATTTCTGTCACCCACACGCCCCCGCGAACAACTACTTTTTGAACGATGAATCAGCAGCTCATTTAAACAATTGTGGGCATCCCCTTAATGGGAAAATAGCTGTCTAAACACCAACAAGAATGCTGTAAACACCCTAACTGTCTACATCAATCTTTGGCCAGCACTGTCATGGTCCTGAAGGCTCAGCCCCAATTCTTAGTGTTGGCCTCTTAAAGCCAGGAGTGCCCCCCTCCCCACCGAGCTCACCGCACAAAACACCTGCGGGGGGCAGAGGCTCCCGGCAGCCTGCCCACAAAGGTGTCTCGTCCACGGCCTCGCCTGTCCCAGGAGGGCTGCGATGCCTGCATCCAGGGGCATGTCCCACTTAGCACAGGCTTGGTTTTTGTATTTAAGACCTACTTATCTTCAGGGTGGGGTTCTTGAGACCGAGGTCTCCAGGCCAGCAAACTCTGATGACAAGCCTAGTGTTCAAACTACGGTTTCTGTTCTCCCCCTGCCTCCATCCTGCCCACTCCCCATCTCTGAACCAACATGGGCTCTCCTTCCATGAAATCGGCTGGGGCCCAGGGGGCTTAACAACCCAGGCAGGATGCCATCGGCATCCCTGGGCTCCCTGTGCCGAAGAGAATCTTCAGCACTCGGCTCTGAAAGTTCCTAGATTAACCGGAATTGCTTTGGGCAGGAGGGGGGGCCGCTTCGGCATTACGGACACTCCTGCAGGTTATGTGCACAGCGGTGGAACATTGGATCTGGCAGGAAGCAGCACCTGGACCGTCTTCAGGACTCCCGCCCCCCGGACGTCGTGTCGCCGCAGTTACGCTGGAGGCCGGAACTCCCGTGATTCAGAGGAATCTGGGCGTCTGGGCGGGGCTCTGACGTTGGGTTGAGTTTCTCACAGATGCTGATGGTGAGAGATGTTCTTGGAGGTTTGTCTTGCTGGACAAAGCCCTGGCCATTTGCTTCCCTCTCTGCGCTACTGCAGGAATTCTAGGGGCACGACATTCTGTGGGGTGGCTGTCTTCAGAATTCGGTACAACAGACGTACAAGAATATTCGGGGCTTTGATCCACAGAGCAGGTGCAGAAGAATGGCTCCTGTCCCTGTTCACCTTTCTGCTGTTGATACAGGTGCTCCCGAATGTAAGCGCTTGTCCTCCCCGTGGCCACAGGCATGCGGGGAACGCCACGCCATTCTGGGAACGCCGAGGCGACGGCAGGAAGCTGATTTTGTAGTCCAGCCGGTGTTTTTTTGCTCTGTACAAACTGCCTACCTCACTCTGGCCTCCAGGCAGACGCTCATCTCTTCCCCAGTAGAAACAGAGAAGGTGACTGTCCTCAGAGACTGGCCTTGATTCCCTGTGCCAGTGATCATTTTGATTAATGTATAGAATTTGTTCGCCATGGAACCCCTGGCAGAAGTACACCGCTGCATCCCAAAGGGCCCATTTAGACCCCGGATTTTGGAGTCAGCTCAACTCCCCGCCCGCCCGGCTGTCTGCTCACCCCATCCCATCCGCCCCAGGGAGTGCCGTTGGACCCACTTCACAAAGTCTCCAGAACCCAAGTCGTGCCCGGAGCTCTACTGGCGCCCTTCCCTCTCTCCACCTGCAGCTCCCCGCGGCCACTCCCACCCCCGTGATGAGCCACACCACACAAGGGGACTCGGGATCCCCTGACAACAACGGCCACATCTCTCCCCTGCTCCCAGAAGTCCTCCGCAGCTCCTCAAGGGTACTGCACCCCAAATCCCCCTGTGGCTGACAAGTCCCTTGGGATGTGTCCTGATTTCCCCCACATCTCCTTCTGCCCCAGCCATGCCGGCCTCTTTGCTGATCTCTAAAAGTCTGCCCTCGGCTCATTCCTGCCCCCAGACCTTTGCACCCGTCGCAAGGCTCTTCTCCCAGACTGAGGCATCTGTCCCATCACTTGGCTGCAGAGGGACCCCTTCCCTGCCCTTCCCCAGCCACATGCTGGTCAGGTAACTTGACTGGATAGAATCCTCTTATTTTATATCTGTTGGGGGTGTTTTGGTAGAATACTTTTCTGTACCTCAACAGTCTACGCTCTGAATGAATGACCAGACATCAGAAATGCAGAGCGCAGTCGAGCCAGACATTATCTGAGCCTGGGCTGCCTTCCTGCTCCTGTGATGACCCTCGGTGCTTCTCTCTTTGACATTTTCCATAGCTGGAAGAGTTTCCAATTCATTGCACATAGAAGCTCCAAGGAGCACCAGAATGCCTCTTGCCCAACCATATTAGTTTAGAGAAAAGGATCACGGACCACAAGCGCCAAGTACTTTTTTCAAGATCAGCCGGCAGAGAAATGCAGCCCTCCCCCGGGACCAGCACACTGTTGGCCCCACATACTGGTCCAGGGGAATGTCTTCCTGCAAGCACCTATCCCCTGTGGGTCCCCAGTGACAGCGTGCATGGACTGCCCACCTCGCTGTGCTCTTGTAGAACTTTCCCAGTATTTTTCTAAGTACTCCGATGCATTCTATCAGACAAGGTACCTCCAACTTTAGAGAACAAAACCACAAAACCCCCACACCGGGCCTCCTTTCCCATGTGCTGAAACATGCATGTCTCTCAGTGTTGCCTTTTCTCTCCACAAGCCAAAATGTGTCAGATGCTCCACGGTAAGCCCTCCCTAACCATTAGTTAATGCAAATCATGAAGGACAGAGTCCAGCCAATCTCTACTTTAAGTGGGAACTTTAAATGATGGAATGCATATAAAATATAGAGCACAATGCCTAACACACAACAAGTATTCAATAGACAGAGGTACCTACTGTTATTTGTACTGTTAACATTATTGTTATAACTCTTGTTATTAACCCTTGACTCCCTGTGTCTTAGTGTTTGTGTTGCTTGTAAAAAGAATTCTGGGCTAGTCTAGAGGCTGAGGTTTCTCATGAGACCCAGGGATTGAAAACTATGGTGTGTGGGCCAAATGAGACCCCCAACCTGTTTTTGTAAATAAAGTTTTATTGGAACACAGACGTGCTCACCGGTTTATGTATTTCCGACAGATGTTCTCCAACTGCAGTGGCAGAGCCCAGTCTTGGCTCCAAGGACCACGGGTGGTCCCCAAAGTGGAGAAGATTGGCTATCTGGCCCTTCACAACAGAAGTTTGCCAACCTGCTCTAGGCCCACGGCACACATCCTGAAGCAATCCCAGACTCTCTGGACACAGCACAAAGGAGAGGACAGACTCAGAGCTGAGTGATCCTGTGAGAACCCCGGCCCAAGGATCCTTGCGTTCACCACGCGATGATTTGCCTAAAACAAGCGTACAAGACAGGTCCCCCTTTGGGGCAAACTTTCTTCACCTACAAGACATGGCGTCTGCCCCTGACTCCTCAGGCTGGCCACCTGCTCTTTAAGGCTGCAGCTTCTACTATTTTTAATAAAAGTACGAGAAGCCCAATGTTGAGACAAAGGCGGGGATTACGCTAAAACATGAAACATTGATACCATGTCCAATTTTTGTCCCAAACCAATGAGTCCCACTCAGTTACAATTCCATACATCTATGGTCAAAGTTTTGCCATTTACAGTAAATTTTATTTCTGGTGTTTGGGAAGCATCTTGTGCGGATCACGTAACTGAATATAAATACATTTTAAACTTAATCCTGATATTCAACATACGGACAGTGCTTGTCAAACCCAACCAAAATATTCCTTCTTCTATAGGTCCCAACTTCGATTTCTTTGAGCATTTTTGCTCCTTTTATCCTAAGACTCGGCCAACGGTGCTCATGCCACCCAACACAGTTAAAAGCTCCACATTGTATGATTGTGCACCCCTCGGAGAGTGAGCCCAGCCGATGGTTTGTGGGGAAGGACGGGCTAGGAAGGGGACACGAAGAGAGAAGCCCACCCACACGCAGTTATTCATGCTGTAGGAGCGTGCGCGTTGCACGGCCCGAATTGAAGTTCAGGAGTGTGTTAGAATGAAAAGATTTGGAAGATTTGGAAGACGATGTTGGGACTTGGGGGGTGTACTGAGATTCTGTCCCTGAAAGCCGGGAGGATGGGTGTGCACAGGCCCCACGACTGGCCAGGCCTGCCCACCAGCTCGCCCTGCCGGGGAGACTTGGGGGTGCAGGCATTAGAGCAAACTGATGTGATCGTCCACTGAGACACTCCATTTATCTGAGACACATACAATTATTTCCGGTTCCATAGGAGAGCAAAACATTTAAAAACTTCCTTCAAGTGCGTCTTTAAACTATACTTTAATTGCCCCTGCTATGAGGTAGCCACGCGAAGAATTCATCCATCCAGTTCTGTATCGGAGAAGTCCGTGGTCAACAAAATGGCGGAGACCCGTCCCCACAGTCCCACTGGGCAGCCAAGCAGTGACATGGGAAGCCGACTCAAGCCCAGAACAGTTTTTGTTTTCATTTGGCCCTGGTTTTTCCATTTCTGAGACAACTTCTTTGTCTCTTGGAAGACTTCAGTCCTCCCGCCATCTTCCCATGTTCGAACCGAGCATTAGCATCTTGTAAAATAAAATCGTGCCTCGGCCACCTCCAATGCGTCCAGAATCGGTGTCTCCCAGGGACGCAGGGAGCTCTTGGCATTCCTCACTAGTCCCTGCCAATTCATTAGTATTTAAATACATGCTAATTTCATCAAGGTGTGAAAAGATCTTTTTCTTGCATATACATGAAATGACCATATTACTATTCAGCTAAATTTTTTCTCTCTTTTTAACCCAAGAAAAGCTTGTTGTGATTTAACAAAAGGGAAGGAGGAAATTAAGAAAACAAAAATCCAGAAAAAGTTACAAGGGAAACTTGTTTACTTCATATTGCAAATATTATATGTAAAACACGGTGACCAGAGAAATATTGCACTTGCGTCCATCACTGGGGATCACAACTGGGCATTCGCAATCTTACAAGTTCAAAATAACGTCCCCAAATGTCGTTTACACACACGTTATCCCGTCTGCCACTTCCACCATCTAGGTTTTCTAGATGACGTGATAAAATGCTACGTGATATCCGAGACCATCTCCCAGCCCTGGTATCTTACCATTATCTGTTATGGATTAAAAATTTTTAATCCATAAAAATAAAAAAAATTTAAATTAAAACATTAAAAAAATTAAAAAGAAAAAAAGCCTACAAAATTGGTCAACATTTACTTGGGTCACAATAGCATTTACACGTGGTCGCCGAATGGCTAGGCAGCTGCAGATTTTCAGAGAGCGGTCATCCCGGAGTCGAGAGCTGGTTTCAAAACCCCGAGTGCTCTCCTGGGTAGCCCCCGACCCCCCAGGAAGTGCCCCGACCAGGCACAAGAAGGCGTCCTCTGCCATACCTGTCCCGGCCTCTCGAGCAGCCACAGTCTGGCCAAAGACCTTCTAAGTGGCTCAACAAGGAACATAATAAAGGCCTTGTCCTACACTCCCGTCACGATCCAGTTTAATAGTGTGATAAGGCGGCCTGGTGCGCGCTTGTCACGATGGTAGATTGTGGGCCGTATAGATTTGCTGTCATTCTGCAAGCAGCTCAGACACCGTGCAACTGGGACGCGGGCTTGCAGGGGTTAAGTGTCCCTGCCTCCAGGCTGCCTCCCGAAGGTGGAGGTGCCGCCCTGCCCCTCGCCGTGTTGATGACAAGACGGATGGCCCCTGTCACTCTCAGTACACTCAGCGTCACTCTGCCACCGATAAGAGGGCTGCTCTCCCCCAGGCGGAGAAGGCAGCTTTTTTTCTCCCTGATTTTAGGGGAAGAGTTCTTACAGGTGTCTTGCCACGGGGCCTTGAGAAGACGTCTTACTTGAACAGACTCAAAGGACCCCTCGAGATGAACTAATGCCACTCCCTCGGATTGGAAATACGCCATCTGCCCATTTTCAGGGAAATGCTCGCCTTTCTAAAAACGGCTTTCACATTTTGCAGCACGAGAGTGAGACACCAAGAGTGGGACCTTTTTTTTTGAGACTTTCACAGAATCTTAAACATGCTCCCACACACCCAGCCCGGACAGGCTCTTGCGCCGCTCCTGGGGTCTGTCTCCTGAGTGGCCTGTCTTCTCTTTGACTGAGCACTGGGAAAATAACCTTTAAAGTATCTCAGCAGGACCTAATCTAACTTTTATCTTGCAGAAGCTCACATGCAAACCATTTGTCTCAGGTACAGAACTCTGCCAAAGGAAGAGACGGGGCCATCTTTTCTCCAAAGGGGGAGCGTAACGAGGATTTCCTGCCCTCCTCGTGAGGAGTTGGGGGTAATGCGGGCTCCTGACCCCTTCTCTGGAGGCTTGCGTGGCAGGGGCCCCCGTGGGCGGGGTGAGCAGGGGGCACCCCCCAGGAGGGCCTTGGAGACCTCCTCCCGGAGCCAAAATCCCTCCCACCACGCGCTTTGTTCATGCTATCGGGCGACCTAGGGTGTATTTACTGCCTAGACCTCTCTGCGCTCCCACAAGAGACCCTTTTCTGCATGTGTTTATACTTTCTTTAAAATTGTGCACAATTTTGAGTCTGAGCTGGGAGCGAGGTCCCGGCTGTCGAGCTGTCTCCGAGGGAGGGGTCCACTCCGCTTGCCCCGTGGGCTTGATGACAACAAAAAATCGTCCTGCCGATGTGGCCGATGAGCTTTGGTTTGAAGTTTTAATCAGGCCTAAATGGAAAGTTATTGAGGAGGACGGTGTGGTCTGCATTTTAATCCTTGGAACCTCCCCTCCCCCCACCCCCCAGTCTCTGCCTTTATTGCACGCGGTGTGGCCTTGGATGGCACAGCGTTCCTAACATACATAATGAGCTCAATGTCAAACTGTTGGGGCTTTTGTCTTTAACAATAAGCATTTAGCTCAACTAAATGAATAGAAATTGCTTTAGTGAATTACAAAAGCCAAGGTCTTTTCAATGCAGGAACGCCCGACATCCATTATTTTCAACATTGTTCTATTTTTTGCAAATGTAACTTAAAAATTTGACTTAAAACGCAATAAATTCATTTAGCGTTTAAAGGAAAATAAATCAGCAGTAAATCAAAGTATCTGCGGATGGGTCATGAAAATTCTCTTCAGGTTAAAAAAAATGCACAATCCAAGTGCATTCCTGGATTCCTCTGATTCAGAGCCTGAAATACCCTCGGCGATATCTACTACTCTCTCGGCTGGTCTGCGGAGTTTTAAGGCGCCCCCTGCGCTGCCCGGCTTCCCTGCGGCGGGACGGTTTCTCCAGCCTCCACAAACAAGGGGCGATTTGCCGTCCCTGGAAACTGGGACCGGCATTCCCAAACGTACAGTGAGTGGTCATCCCCCTCCCCCGCCCCCAATCCCTCCGCCCTCGTCCTGCAGTTGCCGCGAGAGATCTGAATGCTTTTCCTAAATCTCTGTAATCCAATAAGCTTTTGTGTTTAGCAGCTTGTTTTGAAACTTGTATAGCACCCAGCCTGTGTCTCCTCTGGTCCCTTGCAGGCAGGTGAGCGCCCGAGGGCCCGATCATTATTCAAGGCAAGAGGCCTGCTCAGCCCCAACCAGAATGTAATTTGTAATTAACTGTCATTTACTTCTGTCTGCATTGACTTGTTGTTCAAAAGACAATGTAACTGGGCTGGTCACTCGTTTTCCTTTGTTGTGGATATAATGTCTCTCAGATCTGGTTGTTTTCATAATATTTAGAAACCCAGGGCTTACTCTCTTGAAACCAGAAGGAGAAGGGGAATTCACTGAAATAAATCCAACACAGATAATCTGTTATGCCAAGGCACATCAAACATTCTATTTGATGAAATGGGATAAACCGTCTTACAGAAGAAGCACATCCCGTTTAAGCCAGATAATTTAAATGACCGAGTGAGTGCTCTCCCGAAGCACATCTTTTAAAATGCAGTCTTCAAAAGGCGGTCTGTTCTGTGGCTGTGGACTCTAATTTATGCTCACTTTTTCAGTTTAATTATTTGCTTGTCACACTTTTCATTAGGAGAAAAACAAACAGAATGTGTGGATGGGCCTTGGAAGGGGTCTGCGTTTCCAAGATTGGCAAGTAATTCCAAGTTTGACGACTTGTAAATTAACAAAGCTTACAGGCCATTTGGACAGAAAAGACTATGAAAGTATTAAGAGGTTTTAAAAGGAAAACATCAGACGTCTTTGCAATCGGAGCCCTAACAAGTACGGGGCTCCTTCCTCCGTGTCTGGGGGGCGGGGGGCGGGGGGCGGGGGCTGGTTTACAAAGGTCTTGAGGGAGAGTCAATAGAGCATCTTAAATGTTTACCATTTTCCCGCAGAAACCTCAAGTCCTCCTGCAAACGGGAATGTCTGAATTCTGAAATGCTGCGTGATACTTTTATTTTCCGCCTAAAGGTGCCGTGCAGTGGCGTTTAGCATCAGGCGAGTAACGATGAAGAATGTCATTGTGTGTTTGTGAATGGAACCTACCCCCTGGGTCCTCTCCCCCGGAAAGCCAGGCTCTTGAGCAAAGCTACTTCTCTCATCACAAGGCTGAAGGGCAGAGGCCCGGGATTGCCCGCTTATCTTGGGAGGCACGGAGCCATTTCAGTTCAGCGCTATGGGTCCCCTTAACATTATTTTCAAATGCATCAAGCAAATGAGGTCTGTGCACAGAAAGCAGCCCGGACTGCGCTGATGGGCAGAGCGTTCCATCCATTTCAGCCCCGAACCCAGAAAGGTGTGCCGGTCGCCACTCTGCATATTGTTCCCCCGTCACTTAGAGCCCTTGAGAGCCCCAAGCCCTGCTCGGACACCCGGAGATACAAAATATCCCCACGCGTACAGAGACCTCAGTGGAGCGCGGACCTTGTGTCTGGGTGGGGAGAGAGCTCAGGAGAGGAGGGGGAGGAGGAGGTTTTGTTTAGACCAAAGCAATGCAGCCTCAGCCCCACAAGTCTCCTGGGGAGGGTCCCAGCCGGTCAGGCTGGCGTGGGCGGGGTGCTGCGCGCCACCCCACGGGTCCCCAGCCTCTGGGAAATGCAGCCGGGCCAGCAGCAAGGCCGCTCAAAGCTGGCCACTCTGCAGTATCAGAATGCATTTCACGCTCGGCTTCCTCAAAACTGCGGAGCTCAAATTTACACCTTATTTGATGCTTCTCCCTGCTGTTAATTGGTAAAGGGAGCACTGACCCTTTTGATCTGGGCTACAAGCCTCTAAATGCTCAGGTCCGCTAAACTGTTTCGCAGGATGGCCCAGCAGTGGCCCTGGACGACCATGCCTCTCTTCTCTAGTCTTTTTTTTTTTTTTTTCTTTCTTTCTTTCTTGGCTTTCTTGCCTTTGGTTTACATCCAAGTTGCACAGAAATAGGAGATGACAGTTGTAGATATGGCGGTTTAATTACTTGTCAGCTTATGGCGGGTATCTCGGCCAGCCGACGAAGCAGCTTAACTTTGTTCCAGTAGCTTAAAACCGGACCAACTGCTACAGCTTTCCTATTCAGCCCTACAACTCTGGATACATTTAAGATAACAAACAAAATAGATGGGCAGTCCCTCTGACCCGCTGGCCCCGACTCCCCCCAGATGTCCCGTGAGGGGACATCTGACCGCACTGGTATTGCGGGGAGCACGAGCAGGGTCTCGGTTCGCCTTACAGCTGCCCCGAGACTACGCTCACGCTCACGCCCCCCTCCCCGCACAGCCAAGTGAGAAAGCACAGCTTGTGTCCCCGAGAAGCTGGGAGGAGAGTCCAGAGAGCAGACAGCATAGAAAGGGCTCAGCCCTGCCCTCGTTCCTCCAAGTCCGACATCAGGAAGCACTTGCACTTAGACGCTCTTGTCCGCCAGGAGACTCAGCCGATTCCTTGCACTCAATTCCACTTCCCCTATTTAATGTCAGGTTAATTACTGAGCATCTGTGCTTTAAACCCACTCCACGGGCCTGCACGCCTGGCTCCGGCCTTCGGTGCCTAAGGCCCCTCCCCAGGGAAATGTGGGGTGGAGAAGGGGGTCTGGCTGCTCAGCGCCCCCTTTGGAGTTCAGGCAGCGCCCTGCTGGCCCCTCCCCACTTCCCCCAGGCCCCACCCACCAAGGTCCTCTAGGGGTTTTAGGGATTTTTTTTTAGCCCTGTCTTTGTTATCCACCAAGATACATAGTTTCCATTGACCTGAAGCCGATTACCGGTTACTACAGTGCCCCTCTTGCTCATTCAGGGCTGGGAAAGCCAGCGCAGCGGGCTGCAAAGTGCACTTAGCACACAGGGACCAAGGGACCCTCCACCCGGCCGTCACTCTTCGATATGTTCTCCGGTTGGCGAGGTGCACAGTGCAGGGCTGGGCCACTGTTCCCACCTAAACCCAGGGTCCCCGGTTTACCGAAGCAGTTAGGGGAAAGGCTCTCCGACGCGCCTCCCTTGCCGAGCTGCTTCCGTTGACTCAGAAGCTGCTCTTGGAGGACCTGGAGCTCCAAGCCCGGGGTAAATGCTGTCCTTTGCCCGCCTGGGCCCTGGGACTTGAGTTTCCACGCTCCTGTCCCCTGATGAAGCTACTCTACCCAGAATTCTGAAGTTAAGATGTGGGAACCATGCCTTAAGGGAGCTGGAAAAGTCAACTTTCACAAGAGCAGAGCAGGAAGCAGCCCTGGGCGTGGAGGGGCAAGCCTCGTACCCCGGAGGCGAGGCGGGTTCGTGCCTCTGGGAGCGATGTTCACATTCGACCAAGGATGACTAGGAAGCAAGTTAATTTGATTTGATAGCCACAAAGGTCACATGTTTTGTTCGGTTCCTTGCAGGGCTTCCTAAGACGAGCTGCCCCTCCCCGCACTCTGTGCAGCTCCGTCCTGGGGAGCGATGTCTTCTTTGCAGCGGCCCGGGGGCTGCAGGGAGCAGAGCCAAGCCCCGGGCTGCATCCCAGGTGCGCCCACGCTGAGCCCCAAGGGCCACGCCGTTGCTCACGTGGGTGCCTTTGCTAGCTCATCTTTGGCTTGGAAAGTTCCCTCTTCTATCTCATGTTTACAAACAAAATAACACAAGGCAAAAGGCAAACAAACAAAAAACATACACACACACAAAAAAACAAAAAAAAAAAAAACCCCAAAACAGAAAACACACAAAACCCTCTACCACCAAATTGAAGAAGGAGAAACCCCAGGAAAGGTTAAATGTTACCAGTCACTAGTAAAAGTACAACCTTGCTCTCAACTGGTATTTGACATTGCTGAAGGTTCCGTCTTGATTACTTTCAATAAAATTCAAAGTAAGGATGGCTGTCTTGGCTCACTAAGCAACAAGGCTTTATCACTAATTACAATCCTTTATTACCAGTAGTTTAATAGGCTTATGATAGGTCGTAAAACAATTCGGCATGGGAGTACATAAAAGGAATAGCTTATACAGCTGTGACATCTTAATATCTATTCATTGTAATCATTTTATGATCTTTAATGGTAGTATTTTTTATTAAAATATGTACATATGCCTTTACATGGGCCGTGTTGCCACCAAAACTGGGAGGCGGAGCGAAAGCCACATAAATATGCACTAAAATACTTAATGAGGCATTCTGCAAACTTCCATTGTCAGAAGCATGTCGACTACATCACATGTGTAGAGTCTCATTATGGGTAATTATAATAAAATTATAAGTGCTATAATAATTCTAACCTTGAAGGCACAATAAAGGATGGCTATATTTGCCTTCCTAGCCCACACATCTGAGGCATTTTCTTCATTAATTATATTTCGCATAAGAATAATTACGTTGGGTAAGACCGGAATTCCAAGGCATGTGGTAGATTCTCTGACCTCCAGCCTTCCCCTAGTGAGCTAATTATATTACCACCTCAACTTACACTGGGAGAGATGCAATATGTAATTTACATGGCTTGAAAGAGGGTATTTGTTGTTGATCTTAATTTTATTTTGTAACCCAATTAGTAAAGTAAATAAATTGAGAAAAAACAAGCTTATCAGTTGACTTTGAACCAAGACTGCGTCTCTACAGCAGGGATGGCCCATCCGAGCGATGTGTGCCCCCCCACCACCGCCCCCCACCCCCGCCCATGTCTCCATCCCACGCCTGCTGTCTGGCCGAACGCAGACGCTTGTAACAGTCGGTTTGCGGGCAGGGCAGTGGGAGAGTCAGTGCAGACCTGCATTCCTTTTGTTCCGTCTCTCCTTGGAGAGTCTATTCGTTGGTGTAGTTATGACCTAAATATTTGATTCCATTTTTCTGGCACAGGGACCATCATAGTCCTGGATCTCAGAATGGTAAATGATTTGAGAATTTGAAATGAGCACCAGGAGAAGGAGTTTGTTACTTGTATAAAATACAGATTGTACTTATCAAGCTTAATATTTATGGAGTTCATTGGGCCTCCTCCGTTTAGACCAAATGGGGGTCACTCTCTCCTGAGCACTTTCTTAGGACCAGCAGCCTCTGTCCCCGAACACACACACACACACACACACACACACACACAGCCCTTTACATGCAAAACATTCTCAGAGATTCTACTTCCAATCCTAGAGTGATGACTGGAGTCCTGGAATCTGAGACCCTCTCCCCCACCCCCAGTCCCCTCAGCTTGCTCAAGGAGTCCCACTACCCCTGTTAAGAATTCTGCTTTAGAAGACCCACCTTCTAAGCATTTTAGAATCACATTGGAATACAAAAGAAAAAGTAAAAGCGACAAAAACTGCAGTGAAATTTTACTAATTTCAATTAATTAGATAAAGTCTGTGTAAACTATACAGCATGTTGGGGACACATATTTTGTAAGTTTCAAGTGTAATAGTAACCTAACCAAGGCCAAAACAAAAACAAAAACAGAACAAAATAGAGAAAGAAAGAGAAAGAAAAAGCCCAGCTGAGGTTCTCAAGGGAATTACTTTAGTGAATAGACCGGAATGATTTGTAATTAGCATATAAATTGTATGCATGTAAATGATGCTTCTAAAAGGTATTTGAAAAGTTTATTTTCTTAAGTATTTCAAATCAGACCCCCTGCACCCTTGTTTACGGTGCCGATTTGCACTTTCATGAAAGAGATTTGCAGTGTAAAGAGGAACTAGGGTCTGGGTCCTCCCTCCCCCCACCATGCTTTATCACAAATTACAAATTAGTGGCATACAAATTAATGAGGTTTTTACAGTATTCAGTCAAATCATGCAATAAAAAGCTTTAATTCAAACACTGGAGCTTGATTATTATAATTCATTTAAATGCAATGCACTGTTTGCTAAATTTCATAGGACTGGAATCCACATGTAATTTAAAGTTAATTTTAACATAGAGGAGCAGAAGCGCCCGGCCCATGGGTTGGCTGGCAGTCGGCTCCGCCCTGCTCTAGAAAACAGCAATTAGATACGTTATAGAAACACAACGCTCCCGAGATGGGGGAACAGCCGGCTCTGAGGACAGGCCGCAGGGAGGTAGGGTCAGATTAGCAGGACCTGGGTGTGGACTAATCACTCAGGACTCTGACCCTCAAGGCATTTGCTTAGGTAAACACCGCTAAATGGGGGTTCAGCTGCCAGGCCATTTCTTCTGCGCCTGCAGAGATGAGCTGTGATGACCCTTTCCTGTTACTAACTGCTGGCATCCTGCCAATGGGTGACACCAGACTCCGGACCAACCTTCAAGTCCGTGGGCTAGCGTGCATTTGGGATTTGCTAGGAGTAGTCAGGGAATGGGTATCCTTTCTGCAAGGGATACAGCCCTTTGCCCAGGATGTAGGGGCCATCCCCTCTAGGCCGCAGGCCCCTGGCACAACCGGCCAGCCTTCCCCTGTTGATCCTGCAGGGCAGGACACCGCCTCTGCCTGTGGAGTTGGTGTTCCGTGAGGAACCAGTTTGGGAACTACCCGAGGCAGGCTGTCTTTATCCATCCATGAGCCGGCAGTCCTCTTTGTTATGTAGTTAGTTTGACTCGCCTTTAATTAAACTCGTTTTACAGGTAAAATAATTAAATCTAGATAATCAAATTAAAATAGTTTGGGAAATTCCATTTTTTGCATGACTTAGGGCCAATTTCTAACAGAATTACGCTGCCAGGAAGTAGGTAGAGTCAAATCATATCGAATCCCCTGGGAAACATTGTTTCAAATTCCCCAGCCCGGAGCCCTGCCGGAAAGGGCTCTGGTCGACCACGGGGGTTTATAACTTTTTATTCCTCTTTTTTTTCCCTCAAACAGAAAACGGGTATCTAGATGTTATTGTGATTTACCTTATTCACTGATTGTGAATGAAGTTGAGCCTCTTATTTAGATAATTGTTGACTTTTTAAAATACTTTATTCCTGGGACCTCTGAGTTCACACCTTGTGTTCTCTTTGTCCTGGTAACTTGTTTTCCTCACTGACTGCTGAAAGTCCTTCATGCTGCCAAGAAAACAGCCCCCCGCCCCCGGAACTGGGAAACCGGTAAAATGGGGAAGAGTGTCAGGCAGTGCGGGGAGGGTGACCGAGTGGGGGGCGTGGACCCCGGGCTGCAGCGGGGGCGGCGGGAGCCCCGTGTTCCACCGACGTCTTCCCCGACGACGGCATCCCGGTCGGGTGTCCTTCGAGCTTCCAACTCCAGGAGACAAGAGCACATAAGTTCCGCTACGTCCACCCGGCATTCACGTGGAGGTGCACGTGGAACGGATTCTTGTTCTTAGGCCGATGGCTGCCTCGAGATGGGCCACTGAAACCCTGTACCTGACAATCAGCATAAAACTCGGTGAGTTCACTACTTCCCGGTCGGAAGACTGTAAGAGGGACAACATGAGACAAATGTTTGTCTATCCTTCACATCAACAAAATGGGCCAAGGACCCCTATTTTCCTTTCAGTGTAGAAATCAGAAACCGCGTGGTGGCGGGGCTGGTTTGCTCTGGACAGCCGATGGGGAGCAGGGAAAGCCTCCGCTCTCTTCCCAGCGGGTCAGATGGGGCATGGGGGCCAAGGGACGGTCCTCCTGGATGGTGGTTCTCCGCCGTGGGTGGCACATGTGGGTGGCTGTGCCACCCACGGACGATTGGCAATGTCTGGGTACGTTTTCAGTCGTTACCACGGGGGAGGGCACTGCTCCTGGCGTCGAGCAGGGGGAGACCAGGGACGCTGCTGCCCATTTCTCAGAGCACCGGAGACAGATATCTGGTCGTGAGAAGGTGGACAAGTACAGTCCTAGATGAGAAACTGCGGTAGGAACAGAGGCCCTGGGCTCCAGCCCCAGGACGTCCCCTGTCTCCCAGTGGCTGCTTTCCCCCGGGACCTCACGCCCAGATAGCACGATGGGCCCTGCTGTCCATCGGCTCTTCACCGTCGGCATGGGCCGCCCGACCCCGGCATCTCCAGCTCGAGGGCTGAATGTGGGCTCCCGCCCTCTCCTCACACCAAAGGCCGGACGGCTCTCCCCAAGACTCAAGCAAGGCACATGGGGATTGCTCCCAATGTTAATGAATTACACTGACCAACCATTGTCTTAAGAGCTCGAGTGACTCAGATGGGCATTATCGTTTGTCTCCCTTTCATATTAAAGTGGTTTTAAATCTTTTAATTACATTTTAAATATTAATATTTTAACTATACGTGTAAATATGCATTAAGGCTCTCAAACAGAAAGCTTTCAGAAACACAAGGCGTGTGCCATCTCTGGGTATCTGGGCTGGCAAGGGGCAAGTTCTTTGCAGTGCCAGGAGGGACCCGATTAACGAGCTTAGAAAGCACTTTAGCTTCTCGGTGACCTGCACGGACACAGGCCGGTCTGTCGGCAGACGCTCCAGGAGAGGCTGGAAAAGCTGGATCTGGTGGCCAGGGCCGGAGCAGAGTCAGAGGGGCTCTAATCCAGGTTTATGGGGCAAGAGCCCCCCAGGGAGACCTCCCTCTACATCATACCGACCTCCTAGGAACGCGAGGGCTGATTTTCGGCCCCGGGGACACTGTGCCGACCCTCCCTGGGTTCCAGAACGGTGGCTTGAAGCCTCCGTGTCAGATTCATCTCTGCAACTCGGAAAGCAAACGCCCACGCCAGGCTCCGCCCCAGACCTTCTGGACTGGAGTCCGAGAGATGGCAGATCCTGGCAAGCACTTCCTGGTGACTCTGACATTCAGACAGGAGCGGAGCTGGGGACTTAGTGCCGTGCCTGGTGGGGAGGCGTGCGCAGAACGTCCCCAAATAAGAACTAAGCTGGGGAAGAGAGAATTTCTGCTCAAGTGGAGGGCCACTTGTGTTCCTGGGACCCCCGAGGGGCATCCAAAAGGCGTAGGGATTTTTTTTGTGTGCATTATTTTGTGTGTGTGCATTTCCCTTTCCTAAAATATTTCAAACAGGCTTTCTTATCTCACTTACAAGCATGTTGTGCCTCATCGAATTTGTTCTTCTGGGAGAATAAAGTAAAGACCTAACAAGGCAGCAGATGTTTTGGGGGACAGAGGAGGCAGAAATGAAGAATCTGTCCAGGACTGCTCTTGGTTATTCGAGTCACGCGGTTCACCATTCCCAGCAAGTGCGAAGTTAACTATTTTCATTTATGCTTTCATCTTTTCCACAAATGCTTCTCTAGATCACGGTCTTATAAATTCGGTCTTATAAGAATAAATAGGCCATTGATGCAACTTGAGGAAATACTTTGGTAATGAAAGTTACTTTCAAAGGAACAAAAACTTAGTTTAAAAATGAGACCTACTTAAAATAAGTTCCAAGTCAGTGGTTGAGCTCTTGAATTAGAACTCAATACATTCTGTCTTCTCCCTCTCTCTCATGTACAAACGTGTAAATATAATCAAGTAGCTATATAAATATAACATTGATGTGCACATTTATATACATGAATAGGCATAGTGACAGTTCATTAATTGTAAATTTTTTTTAAAGATTTTATTTATTCGGCGGAGAGAGACAGCGAGAGAGGGAGCCCAAGCAGGGGGAGTGGGAGAGGGAGAAGCAGGCTTCCTGCTGAGTAGGGAGCCCGATGCGGGGCTCAATCCCAGGACCCTGGGACCATGACCCGAGGCAGAGGCAGACGCTTAATGACGGAGCCACCCAGGTGCCCCCATTAGTTGTAAAAATTTACGTATGAATTGAGATTCTGATCATATATGCTTCTGGAAATAAGTCCTAGAATAAGTGTTATTTCTTGTCACACGCACAAAATGAAGACAGGAAACTGTTGATTGAGCTAGCTTTGGGGGATCATATAGTAATATAATAATGAAGATAAAGACAACAAAACAAAATAATTTCAGGACATTTTTAGTTTGGGGGACCCCAGGTAAAACCTTTCTGTATATGCGCTATAGATACATCAGTAGACATAATGTGTTTTTTTAACTTATATTCATTTTTAAATGTATGTTTATTTATATTAATAATCTATTTATCTATTTATTTAATTTTTAAAATTTATTTATTGGACAGAGAGAGAGAGCGCAGCAGGGGTTGATACAGTGGGAGAGAGAGAAGCAGGCTCCCTTCTGAGCAGAGATCCAGGCATGGGGCTTGATCCCAGGACGCTGAGATCATGACCTAAGGCTAAGGCAGACACTTAATTTTATTTATTTGAGAGAGAGAGCTGGGGGGGCATCAGAGGGAGAGGGACAAGAGCAGGAAGAGGGTGCGGCTGGATCCCAGGACGCTGAGATCATGACCTCTTAACATCCCCAGGGGAGGGGTCACCCAATCAGTTGAAGCTGTGGGAGTAAAGATTGCAATTTCCAAAAAAAGGAGCAATTCTGCATCAAGATAACAACATAGAGGCCAACAGACACAAAGTTGCTCAACATCACTGATCCTTAAAGAAATGCACATCAAAACCACAGTGAGATATTACATCACACCTGTCAGAATAGGTAAAATCAACAACCCAAGAAACAACACGTTTGGTGAGGATGCAGAGAAAGGGGAACCTTTGTGCACTGTTGGTGGGAATGCAAACTGGTCTAGTCTAGAAACTTATGAAGATTCCTCAAAAAGTGAAAAATAGAGCTACCTTAGGACCAGCAATTGCACTACTGGCATTTACCCAAAGAATACAAAAATACAGATAGGAAGGGGCAGCTGCACCCCTAGGATTATAGCAGCATCATCTACAATGGCCGAGACATAGAGGGGGCCCAAGAGTCCACCGACTGATGGGTGGATAAAGAAGAGGTGGTAATATATATATATTATGTAGTATATATATTGGAATATTACTCAGCCATGAAAAAGATTGAAATCTTGTCATTTGCAACAACATGTATGGAGCTAGAGAGTATCGTGCTAAGTCCGAGACAGACAAATACCATACAACTGCACGCACATGTGGGATTTAAGAAACAAACTAAACAAGCAAATGGAAAAAATAAGAGAAAGAGAGATAAATCAAGAAACAGACTAATATGCCATTATATGTTAACTATACTGGAATTAAAATAAAAACATAAAGAAAAAAGACAGGCACACGGAGACCCTGCCAGTTTCCAGACTGGAAATTCAAAGTCCAAACGGACAGGCAACCCTTATTTGAATGCCCAGACGGCTTCCTGCCTTCCGGACTGCAGACGCCAGCCCCCAGCATCGTGGGAGCCAGCTCCTAAAAAGGAATTCATTTCTAAAAATAAATCTCTCTCCTTCTCTTATACAGAAAAAATATAAAGTAAAATAACAACATATAAAATATATCTCCCGGCGGGCCGTCTCTCCCGCAGGGCGCTCACCTCAATTGAACACAAGTTCGAGAAACTTCTGGGAGGGGCGAGAAGGTCCTCCTCAAACAGTGCCCCGGACGAGGTGCCGGGAAGACTCCGCCTGGCGCAGTGCACGGGGTGGGCGGGCGGGGGGAACAGTCCACTGTTCTTCCTCCAGCCGCAGCTGGCCGAAGCCCGGGGTGCTCCCCTCGCGGGACTGGAACTCAGGCCCGGATCGACGGTCTGGAGGTAGAGGCACTGGACCTTTCCACCCCGCAGTCCTCCCAGCCCCAGCCCCCGGCGGCCGGCCCGAAGCGCCATCACAGCGGCTCTCACACTGTCTGCCCTGCGTGACGTCTGCACCCCGGGAGTTTTGTCGAATCTGTCCCTCTGTCCAGACACGCCGTGCATCCCGGTGGAGCTCGCAGCTCCGTCCCTGCTTTCCCTGGATGACCTTCACCTGGCCGGGGGGGGGGGGGGGGGGCTGCCAGCCTGCGAGGTGCAGACCCCGCGTGGTCCAGGGGGAAGGTGAGGGGTTATGGGGGGTCGGGGGCAGCAGTGATGGAGCCCCCGTGTGCCGGGGCAGATCGCGGTACTGCCGACTTCTCCTCATGGAGCCGCAGTGGACTTGGACTACTTGGTAAATTACGTTGTATTAAAATAAGGGACTTCTGTGCTTTTCAGTGTCGTCCGGGTTACATGCGGGTCCCTGTCCCCTATGGAGCCGGGGACACGGAAACATCCATTCTAAGTAAGGAGCCACGACCACTCGGTGACTCCAGCTGCCAGGTGCTTGGAGACCCCAGTGTCACGGTGGAAGGCCCGTGGCATCACTGGGAAGCCACCGCATGTCCTGTCTTGGTGGCCGGCTGAGGACCCACCCACGTGTGCTCCCCCACCAGGGACCCGGATGGGGTCTTTCCAGAGGGACTCGGGGGCGGTCCCCGCCGCCCGGCTTGCAGTCACTCATGGAGGATGTCCGCACGGTGATTCTGGGTGAGTTCACACCCCAGGAGAGGGGCCGAGGAGGCAGGCGGGGGTCTCTCCTGGCTCTCCCTGGGGCGCTAGGGCTGAGGGAGCCTCCAGGCTGCAGGAGAACCAGACCCAGACTCGCCCCCTCACCCCTCGAGGGCGCCCCCCTCCCCGGAGCAGAGGGGCAGCCCAGCCATGAGGCCCGAGGCTCAGTCAGGGCACTGCGTGCTCTCACCGGCAAGTCAGGCCTCGGGCCCCCACCCCTCTGGGCCAGCCCCTCTCCCCCTTGGTTCTGGGCCCTGTTTCATTCCTTTCTTTTCCCATCAGGTGGGACAGGATGGCTGGGGAGGCTGGGCTCCGCTCAGGTTGGGGCGGGCTCCGATAAGACCCCCACGGGCAGGCTCTCGTAAGACAGTTTATTGCGAGGGCAGGCCTCATTTGGAATGGAATATTCTGGGCATATTTCAGAATGGCTCTTTGCTCTTCTCTGGGGGGGCAGGGCTGTTTCTCTGCCCTTCACCGTGAGGCCCCAGAGGGACTCCCTCCTTCCGTGGCTGGGCCCCAAGCTTTACCTCCCGGGCGGTCCCCTCGTGCGCCCTGGGTCACCTAGCACAGCTCCGGCTCCCCTCGACGCAGGACTTGTGATGCTCTGCTCCTGCCCATCTCTCGGATCTGGGAGCAGCAGGTGACCCGGCGGCCTCTCCGCCCCAGTGGGTCTCAGAAGGCCTGTGGGTTTTCAGTGTGTTCGGCCCTTTCCTTGTGAGGACGGCAATGCCGACTTCCAAGTCCCGTCTTCTCTGGCCTGGGAACCAGAAGTCTCCTGCCTTTCGCTAGGAGTCCCTAAAACCTTGTCCTCATTCATTCGCTCACTCATTCCCCGTTTGCCCGCGCTGGCTGGGCTCCCGCTGTGTGCCGGCATCCGGGACGCCCGGGGCCCCGACCCCAAGAGAAGACGAGGACAGCCCGCAGCAGCGGTGCCGAGGGGCACGGGGGCTGGAGGGGGCTCTGACGCAGAGGGAAGGACGGTGACCTGCGATGTGACGTCCAGACGGGGCAACCGAAGACTGGCTCGTGGCTGGATGTGTACGGGGGACACACTTTCAAGGTAAAATAATTTGCTTCTGGGGCAGACTTTTCGGTAAAATAAATCAGTAGGGAAGTTGTTTTCAGGGACGGGACAGGAGGGGATGTTTTGCAGGCATCCCACGGGCTTTCGGACACAGGTCCACGGACCTGGAGACAGGTCCCAGGAATCCTTTTTGGATCTGAGTGACTTCTGTGCGCCCAACAAGAGTGGGGAATGTTCTCTTGGCAGGAGACTGGACTGCTAGGGCATCTATGGGCTCTACGTGTAGAAATCTAATTGCATCTACTTTTCCTGCCTCTCCCACCAGGGACTGAGAAGGTTTCGGTACTTTCAGAAAGAGGAGAGGTCAGAGTGGCCAAGCTTGCTGACCTCTGCGCCCAAGCATCCGAGTCTCTTCAAGCAGGAGCTCGCCTCCTCGCTGTGCGCCTCTTTACCTGGATATACTCTGTGTTTCTGTCAACTTCCCTAGGTTTCTGGCCATCGTGACTCTCTAACCACTTCGCAAAGTGGGTACTTTGTGGAACTCATAAGCACATGGAATGGAAAGTGGAATACACGCGAGACCATTATTTGGTGCGTCTTGTTCAGTCCCACGTTGTTGCTTCCATTCAGTAATTCCAGCCTGCAAACAATTCAGTTTCAGCGAAATGAGACTTTCCCCCAACGTGTAACTTCCACCGTGGGGTAGAAGACAGGAGCTGGGAGATTAGTGGGCACCCAGACTGTGACGATGAGTCCCCCAAGTGGATCTGTGCATGTCGTCGGTTCAGGGTGACTGCAGATCGCTGGGACGCGGTGCTGGGTGCTGGGCTGGGCACCCGCTTCTCCACTGCTCGCCAGGCTCCCAGGAGATGGGCTCGTCATATGTCCACAGAGCTCGATCATAACCAACCAGGGGCGGGGGGCAAGCTCCTGCCTTGGCCTCTCTACGCTCTAACGTTCCCCTTTAGTCATTCTGATAATTTATGGAAACATATTCCGTATAGTCTATAAACACATATTATGTCTATTATTGACAGCAGACATAGAATTTCGCTGCTAGGGCCTTCTGATTGACATGTCCTAGGGTCAGTTGATGATTTACGTAAAGATACCACCAAGTTATCCAAGGATATGCAAGTCAGATGGCTCTTTGCAGCAACATTAAACATCTGTCAGAAACAGGGTGGAAAATCACCAAGAGCATTATTATTGTGAGGGGTCAGCCTTTCTTTTCTCAAGTCCCCTTTCTTACACGTAAGCTTTCTTACTTGATCTTCTGTTGGAAAGATGCTATCGGCCCATCAGATTCTAATCTTTCATTCACTTCTCTTGAGATAGTTTAAAAGGATAACTTTTCAGACTTTTAAGAGCCTGTGGCTTTTATAAAAGTTTCATCAGGATATTAACAAACCTGCAGAGCCATTGCATTGACCCGATTTGGGGCCCCATAAGACCAGTCTGAGAAGCAGTCCCGGATGGTAGGAATAGCGAGCAGGTGACAGAGTGGGGATGTGGGCGCTTTGAGCTTTCACTCAGAATCTCCTGATTGTACCCTCAGCAAGGGTGCCTGGGGCTCAGAGACCTTGGAACCCACACCTCAAATACAACTGCGGCTATCACCGTACGGCTTTTCATTATGCTTTTTTTTTTTCCCCCAAATACTTTTATTTTATTTTTTCAGTGCTATAAGATTCGTTGTTTATGTACCACACCCCGTGCTCCATGCAATACGTGCCCTCCTCATGGCGCTTTTTATTTAAATGGCTTTAAACTCACCGGAGGTAGGGACTGGGGTTGATTGGAATGGAGATTTTGGAGGATAGAAATGTCTAAGTCTTAACCGTTTTCCCGGTTACCTGGGCATGTAAGATTTGTCAAACGCCATCTCATTGTAGACTTTAAATGGGTACATTCTGTTACATGAAAGTTACAGCTCGATGTTGATATTTAAAAATCTCATGCCCATCTAATTGATTTTTGAAATTTACTGAAAATAGTTTTAGGAAAGACTTCTAAAATGCTCTAAAATTTAGAACATTCAAACTCTAGTAAAGGAAAGCTGTTCTCAGAGTTTCTAAGCCCACTAGTGTGATTGCTTCACTAACGTAAAGAGCGCTTAGCGTGTTCTCCTCGAGCTGTGTGCCCCCGAAACAAGACAAGCTCCTACCCAAGTAGGAGAGGAGTTGCAGGAAACCTAGTCTGATGAGAATACCTCCAGCTTTGTCTGCAAACCCTTACCTTGCAGGGACCCCAGGGGGGGTCAGAAAATCCGGCTTTCCCATCAGATCCAGAGAGCGGTGCTCTGGAGGCGATGAGGCCCAAAGCACCAGATGCTGGCCGGGGACGGTGACAGCTGGAGCAGGGCCAGAGGCTCTGGGGTCAGAGCCCTTGAACTCATCCTGGCAAAGGAGCTCCCGGGACGTTCTCCCAGGCACTGCCTCCATCTAGCGCTCCTACTCCTTCCCCATCTGCCCTGCCCGGCCCCGAGAAGCATGGCTCTCGTCCCTTGGGTCTGGCCTTCTGTGTCAAAGCTGCTTTTCTGACCTTGACATCCAACCCTAGCCTGACCCTCTCTAGCTGGAGTCCTACTTGACCTTGACTGCTCCCTAAACCAACTACTTCCCCTAATCCATGCTTCATTTAACCCAACTACTATCTCTGCCCGATGTCAATTCATCACACACCGACAGCTCGAGGCCCTGAAAGGTTTTCTGGAAGTCTGCCGCAGCCCGCCAGCGGAAAGGCATGACGCATGGGGAAAGCAGGAGCATCTGTAAGTTGACCCGGAAGAAGGGAAGGCATCGCCCCTCCCTCCTAGTCTTTCAAGGAAGCAAAGCTCCGAAACCACGTGCTTTCCCTAGGGGGCCCGTGTATCAGACCTCCGCCTGGGCGAATCCTCCTGGAGGTCAGAGCAGCGTCTCTGTTGGAAGAGCCCAGAGCCTTCCCGCGCAGCCCCGCAATTCCCTTGCAGCTAACGCCGAAGAGCTTCCGGACTGAACACGTTAGATGTGTTCTTCAGTGTTTTCTGCCTTCCCCTCTGAGTGGTAGCTGCATGCACACAGGGCCCCAGGGCTGGGTTTCTCACCAGCTTCTGGCTTCTAGGCGAGGCCTCTCGGAGGGGTCATGCCTGATGTGCAGACCCCTCCTGCCCTACCCAGCCCATCTTCCCGTGCTTGGATGAAATGGGTTTCTTGGGTTTCTTCCTGCCTTTCTTCTCCATATCCAGACCAAGGGTCTTTCCAGAATGAAGTTCTGAGCATTCCTTTCTCTTTCTTGGAACTCTTACGCAGGCTTCCACTGCGCTGGGAGAAAATCCAAAAGGCTGAGTTGACCTTCGGTTGTCCCTGGGTGATCTGACTCTCTCAATACCCTCTGATTCATCTCAAACCACTAACCCCTTTGGTGATGGTTTAGCCTCACCACCTCCTCCCTCTCTGGTCTGTACCTAGTCCAAGGTCTTTGTGCCTCAGGGCCTTTGCACATGCTTCCCTTCTCCCTGCGATGGCCACCACACCCACGCTTCCCCTCAGGGCTGCTTTCTTATTCTCCAGGTCTTGGTTAGAATATCAAGTCTTCGTGGAAGCCTTCTTGGTTCCCAGCCCAGGTGAAGTCCCTTCTGCCCCACGGCCTTGATGGAGGTGCTGTGCACAGTTACTCTTCATTCACTGGGAGATCGCTTGCTTCAGTTCTGTCTTTCCTGGCGTAATTTCACTGTCCCTAAAGTCCCAGGACAAGATGAGGCCTCTTAGAATCTGTCGGATGAATGGACTGTGATGTTTCCTTTGTAAAAACACCTGAACTCTGGCTAGTCTGCTTGCACATTTTTAGAAGGTTTAAGGAGTTCTTTGCTACTCTTTAAAAGATTTCCTGCTTTCTTGGTAAGGACATACTTGCAGCTGTGTTATGACTGGCGGTTGAATGCAAAAGAGAAAAACAGCATGGTCAGGCTCACTGATGGTCCAAACGAAAATCTCTCCAAATTCATTTGGAGCAGACTTTTCAATCTCAAAATGGTGTCGGCTGGACCATTCTTCATCCTGGGGGCCGTTCTGTGCGTTGGATATTTACCACCATCCCTGCCCTCCCCCAGCAGGTGCTGGTCTCACTCCCTACCCCAGTGGTGACAAGCAGAAATGTCTCCAGACATGGCTGAGTGTCCCCAGGAGGGCAAAACTGCCCTGGGATGAGAAACGCGGATGTGAAACTCCATCACGGACAGCTTGGCGCAGGATACGGAGCACCTGCCTCTCTCCCACCTACAGAAATATTTACACACACCGCATACGCACACTCTTTATGTGTTATCCTTTTGGATTTTCTGCACTGAACTCCTACTAAACATGAAGATTTGTACCTTAATGTTTTTTTTCCTTACTGGGGTATTTGAATGTTTCTAAATTTGCACAGCTTGGAAGCTCATGGCCTTAATGAGCCGTAAATCCTTCCCCCGTGCTGTGCCGCGCGTATTGGGTCTGCGACGGCTCATTCTGTCCACGATGCCATGGGGTCCTGGGAGCCCCTGAATCCTTTCCGCTGCTGTTTCCACTCCAATCACCCAAGGTGACTTTTTGAAGGTCGGGGAATACAGTCCTTGTTTGGAAAGGAAGAAGTTTAAGGAGACGCTTTAAACTAATAAAGGGGAGGACGGGGACAAGAGACGCAGGGGGCTGCACCAGGTGGGCCCCGGGGGGGGGGGGCTGTCAGGGCCGTCTGATAGATGGAGGGCTCAGGGGCCTCGCTATTTGTTTAGCACTCTTGTTCGGCTACAACTGCACACAAAACCGGCATTGAAGTGTCTCCATGAAAACATAACATAACCCAACAACGACCAGCCCACAGGGCATTGCCCAGAGAAGGCCACATTGTCCTGCGAGGCCGGGGCCTGGGCTGTGCGTCCTGGGAGGGGCAGCCGAGCGAGACCTGGGGATGGCTTTTCAGTCCATTAGGAACGGTCCGGCCACTTCCCGTCAGCGCTGCCCTGACCTGTGGACCCGTCGGCAGAGCGGCGGGCGGGAGCACAGCAGGAGCACGGCGGGGAGCACGGCGGGGAGCACGGCGGGAGCATGGCGGGGAGCATGGCGGGGAGCACGGCGGGAGCACGGCGGGGAGCACGGCGGGGAGCACGGCCGGGAGCACGGCGGGGAGCACGGCGGGAGCACGGCGGGGAGCACGGCGGGGAGCACGGCCGGGAGCAC
>CM052895.1:131886853-131903708 GCA_028534135.1 Potos flavus | reverse complement strand
TGGGGGTGGGGTGGGGGTAGATGTGTGTGGGGGTGTGTGGGGGTGTGTGGGTCGTGGTGTGTGGGTGTGGGGGTGGGGTGGGGGTGTGTGGGGTGTTTGGCGGTGTGTGTGGGGGCGGGGGTGTGTGTGGGGGCTTGGCGGTAGGGTGTGGGGAGTCAGGGGGTGGGGGCATCGATGGCATTCATGCAATTAACCTAATCAGAAATTCTTCCCCAAACCAGGATGCCGCTTTGAGGAGGAAGGGCAGAGGGCCAGGTCATGGAACAGTCGCGCTCGCTGCTCCTTTGGCTTCGTCCCAACATGGTGATCGTGGGAAACACGGGCACCCATCGGGGCTCGGAGTCTGGAGCTTTGTGGCTCTGGCCGCACTGACAACACACCGATGTGCTCTCTTTGGGGAAATACGTCTGGAATTACAATACATTTTTAAAAGTAGTTATTTCAAAAGTTGTCGTGATATTTGACGTGGCTGACAAACTGCTGGTAAATGAAGGCTAGCCAACACAGTATGTCAGTGTCCAGATAAATATAACCTATAAACAGTAGGTCATCCGGGGGTGTAAATTTTCACTTGTTGATTTTCTGTAAAATGCACTTTGCTGTGCATACTTATGCTGAGAGTTATATTTATAAAATAAATTCATTGATTTGTAATGATTAATTAATTTTTAAGAAGAAGTTAAATAATATTTCTTTAGATATATATGCGTAGAACTAGGACTTAACTTACACGTAGATATTGTACAAACTAAGCTGGTTGAATCATACCTGTAAAAATCTTGTTCGTTGTGTATTGCATATATATATTTTTTAAATCTTTTGCAGTTGAATAAAAACTCCATTCCCAGGGCTATTAGCCAAATAGTCCGAAACTGAGGCTTCGGTGAAATGTATTTTAGCATGGGGGTGGGGGGCTCTGGCTCTCCAAGAGAAAATTAGGCAAAGGAAGTTAAAATAATGGTTCAATAATTTTTATGAGAAAATGAGATTTTCCAGAAGCTTCTGCCATGATTCGGAGTCTCTGCACACCCGGCTTCATCGCTGGGGTCCCAGGTTCTCAGCGGGTCTCTGCAGCTGAGCTGTGGGTTTCAAGGGGGAGGATGTTCTCATTTGTACCAACACAAAGGCCCACATTGTCAGAAATCCAACCAATTTGCATACTTGGATGTGATACACGGACTTTCAAAAGAAAACTAAACAAAACAGTATGTGTGATCGGGCATCGCGGATGTATTTCTGATTCCGAGGACACTCGTGTAAGCGGACAGAAACTCTGGAAGGCTGATGGTGATGGACTGGGTCTTGGAGAGCCCCAGGGTCTAGCCGGGCCGGCGGGTGTCCTGCCCAGAAAGGGAACGGTCAGCCCGCAGGTGTGCTTGGGGCGGAGTGACCGATGGTGGGGGCGGCAGTGGTGCGAACACTAAAAACACAGCCCCAGAAGTAGCAGCACCTTTGATCAGAAAAAAAACGCATTTACATTTTACGCCTCAGAAACAAAGACTTTCCTTTTTTCTTGGTGGTTTTATTATTCGTAAGAAACACAGTCGGTGTAGTAACCTAGAACAAGATGGGCTGGGTTATTTAAACCCCATGTCGCCTCCAAAAGCGGCGTTTGGGATTTGTTTTGTTTTTGTCGTTGTTTGCTTTGTTTTGTTTTTCCATTAGGGAAATCTTTTTTTTTTTTTTATGTTTTTTAATGAGTAAATTTGACATTTAGCAATCAGAGCCTCATATTTCCTTTTCTAAAATATCCCCAAATAATCATGATGGTACCCAAGAAGGCGGAGTTACGACGAAGGGCGACCGTAAACCCGGCCTGGTGCATTTCCACATGCGCCCGGTGCCCCGCGGGTCCGGAGACGCGAGTCCGGAGCCGCAGGCCCGCAGGCCCGGACAGAGAGCCCGGCCTCTCGCCCGGAGCAGCACCAGCGACGCCCTCCCCCCGATGCCTCACCTGAGCTCTGGTCTCCTGGACAGCGCCCGGCCCCGGAGCCCAGCTGGCTGTCCTCCCCCACCGCCTCCCGAGCTGGGTCCTCAGGCGGCCAGAGTCCTGCTCTCTGCCTCTGACCGGGGAGCAGGTGCGCCCGCAGGAAGAGGCCCCGCGGTGAGTGCTGTGCGGGCGGGGGTGGGACAGGGGAAGGTGCGGGTCTCTGCCTCCCGCAGGGCTCACCTGCAAGTGTCCCCTACAGTAGTAAGAAAAGCGACATTGGGAATAGGAACAGTCTCCCCTTCAGGCCATTAGGTTCCCCGGTGGGTGACAGCGCCTTTGAGGCCCTGACACTGGTGGAGGAAATAGGCATTTTGGTTGAGATGTGAGGAGTGGAGCCCGGCAGCCGCCAGAGGCGCAGTGTGTGCGCACGGCCTCTGCAGGGGAGCAGACAGCGGCCTCGGGTGCCCCTGCCCCTGCGCACAGATGACGAGGCCCAGAGGAGAGGTCAGCTTGCGTGCCTGCAGCTAGCTGAGTGCAGTGGGAATGCACTCTGGGCTCAGACTTGCAGAGGGAGAGCCCACCTCTCCACGTCGGTGCAGTCTGCAGAAGGACATTTCCTCTGCGAGTGGGCAAAAATTACCTTCGCTGCGGAAGAGAGTGGGAGGGCAGAGGCCACCTGAAAGAAGTTAACTTGCGGGCGAAAAAGGCCAAGGCAAGCCCCAAAGTGATTCTGTACTTGAACTCCTATTGGAGACGTAGAGACGGAGCCCGTCCGGCAGGATGCGGAGTCAGAAATGTGAGGGGCAGACTCCAGCTTCTTCACAATGTCCCAGGAAAAAACCCAAAGGCTTGAAAAGCAGGAAAATGATAAAGACAAAAAGGATTTCTACCATGTGGGTAATTATATTATTAGAAGTCACATTTAATAAATCAAAACAATGTGTCAGGATATCAATAATACCCAGAAAGCTTTCCTGGAAAAAGATGACCGTATATCTTAAAAATAATTGTGTCAGAAGAAAAAAGTAGTATGATTAGGCCTAATCATTTTCTGTCCTTTTTTTTTTTTATTTGCAAGTGTAGAAAAAGAAACAGCCTATGAACTTCAGAGAAAATAAAAAAATAAAAGCCAAAACCGCACTTGCATCAGGTGTCTCTTGAGATAATATGAGAAGACAGGGATGTTATGAGGTCAGGGCTTGTGGAAGGACTCGCCAAACGTAAATGAGGAAGGACAATTTTCTCAAAAATTCTGTGCTCACTGGAGTTTTATTCAAATATAAAAGTAATAGATATTCTCAAGAATTTAGAGACTTAGGAAATTCTCTGTAATTATTAGGGAAAAAAGCCCTAAAGGCATGCTCCAATTGACTATGAAAGGAGTCAAAATAACCAAGTTAAGAACAAGATAATGATACTCATTATTATAATATTATAATAAAGAAGAAACTAGCTGAACATAAGTGACTGTGACCAGTATGGCTTCACAATCAATGCGAATGTCAACAGTAGTTCGTGAAAGAAACACTGTGTATCAACAGGTTGAGTATAAAATACAATTAAACTAACAAAGTCTAGGATGTAGAAGATGAAGGCAATGGAATCAAATGAGATGTGTAAAGAAAAAACTCAAATGTGTTATATGATTTGAGCTATTAAAGCCCTACACGTACATTTTTAAATCTTGCCAATTGATTTAAAAGGTGTTTTGCTTTATGGCAAAATTCACCCAAATGATTTAAGAGAAGGTGCCTTGCTTCTATCCTTAGATATAAATCATTACATGTTCCAGACTCTTACAAGTTAAACTGCTGATATCTTTACTCGAATGGATAAGAATAATACATTTTATTATTTATTTAATTTATTTATTTGTGAAGATTTTATTTTTGAGTAATTTCTATACCTGACATGGGGTTTGAACTCCAACCCAGAGATCAAGAGTCGCATGCTCCACCGACTGAGCCAGCCAGGTGCCCCAAGAAGAACGTGTTTGAAAGCAAGCCAGCTGTGCCTTCCCAGTGCTGTGCCTGGTTGCACATGGCTAGCCCAGGAGATGGTGACTGGGGCAGTGGGTGTGTGAGCATGCGACCCAGCTCCGTAGGAGACGTATGTGTGACTTTGTATTCTTGGATTCATCCAACTGTGTATATTTCTATGCCAAATCTTTTATTTAAATTGAAATATATTTGAAATAGTATACATTCAAGGTGTACAGTATGTCAGTTTGATACATTCATGTATTGTGATGATTGCTGTTGTGGTGATAATTAGCACCTCTATGATCTCACATGATTATCATTTCTTTTTAGTGGTTGGAATAATTAAGATCTAGTAAAATAGTGCTTACCAAGGGCTGGGGGGCGGAGGGATAGGACAGACGTTGTGTAAGGGTACAAACTTGGCAATGAAGAGTAAATAAGTCCTAGAGATCTAAGGTACAGTATAGTGAATGCAGACAAACATATTGTATTATAATCACACCACCCCTTGAAGACTGTTGGAGAAACTACTTGTGCCAACATTCCACACTGTGAACATGATTTCCCTAACCTGAGTGACAGGACAGGGTTCTGAATTCCTTGGTAGTTGAGCATGACCTTCTCTTGTGGACATTCCATAGCATTTCACCACCTTACTTGCATGCCCCACTCCGAGCAGGGATGGTCATGACCAGAAGGCTTTAGAAGGGATGAGGTTGTCAGGAGGGGGGGTCTGTTAGATGGGGAGTGAGGGTCCAGCCGAGGCTCAGAGGGAGCATGCCTCCTGCAGCTGAAGAGTGAGCGCCTATTGTGGCGGGGGCAGAGAAGTGGAAAGAAAGTCCACAAGGGCAGGGATGAATGGGATATATCTTTCTCTTATCAGTTTTAAAATTAATTTTGCTTGGACCAGAGAATGTACTCTGTATCATTTTAATTCCTTTGAATTTACTGTAAAATTTTTTGGCAGTTCAGCATAGCATCCACTTGCATTTGTGAAGAATGTGTATTCCGCTGTCCATGGGTGGAATGTCCTAGGTGAACATCAATTGTGTCAAGTTGGTGTTGTTTCTGACTTTTATCTACTTGTTTTATTGGTTACTGAGAGATGACTGTTGAAACCCACAGGAAGACTTGTTTATTCCTCCCTTCAGTTCTATCTGTCAGGGCTTCAGGGATTTTGACACTGTTATTTGAGGCATACATGTTTACGGTTTTTTTTGTCTCCCCGATGAATTGTCCTTGTTTCTTATTATCATTGTGATATGTCTTTTTAAAAAAATTTCTGTTAATACTTATTTTGCTAAGCCTATTCTGTTTGCTATTAATATAGCCAATATAGCTATATGATTAATGCTAACACGATATCTATTTTCTGTGCTTGTACTTTTTTTAAAAAAGTATTTTATTTATTTATTTGAGAGAGAGAGAGTGAGCAAGAGAGAGGCAGAGAAGGAGCAGGGAGGAAGGGCAGAGGGAGAGGGAGAAGCAGACTTCCCACTGAACAGGGAGCCCAACGTGGGTCTCGATCCCAGGACCCTGAGGTCATGATCTGAGCCAAAGGCAGATGCTTAACCAATTAAGCCACCCAGGGGGCCCTCCATGTTTTACTTTTAAACTGCATACACCGTGGGCACAGTGGATCTTCTGTGGATGATATACATTTGAGCATCGCTTTTTTATGCAACCTGACAATCCCTGTCTTTTAAATAGAGATTAAACCATTTATATTTAATTCATTTTTCTATGACTGTACTTAAATCCAGCATCTTGTTGTTATTTTCTTTCTCCCCACCTGTCCTTTCTCTGTGTTACATTGTCCACATTTCTTGGCTTCCCTTCACAACCACCTTTCCTCTGCTTTACAAACAACGGAGTGATTCTTTCCCACTCTCAATCTTACGTGGTGCATTGCACTGCGATTGAAAATCCTCTAGGGAAATGAACAAAAGGACACTTTGAAATACTAGTGTCTTTCACTGTCTTATGTCAAAGGTAACTAGAAAGGGGGTGTGCTGGACTTCCCTGAAAGAGAGACAACAGGCCTGATGATCAATATTTAATGCTCCTGCCATTCTACTCCCAAACTATTGTTAAGAAGACAATGCTGCTGGGGCCTTCCCATGAAAACACAGCCAGTGGTGTCAATAAAAACCATTAAAGGTTGTAGAACCCTAATTCATTATGGGAAAAACATATGGCAAGGTTTTGAACCCTGTCTCTATCTATCTATCTATCTATCTATCTATCTATCTATCTATCCATCTAATCCAGGCTTCCAATCATTTAGTTTGGAATTATAATTTGTAAAATTAACACTCTGAGAATTTTTTTCTGTAACTCGTCCCCCACTATCTCTCCATGCTTAGCAGTGGGAGTTAAATTAGTCAGTGACCCACAACTTTATGTGTGTCCCAGCTGCACATTCTCCATAATATCAAGGAAGAGGACATAAAAGCCTCCCTATTATTTGCTAACAGGTCAACGGCAGGATCACATATTAGAGGTAAGTGAGCATTTTCTATTTTATTGAACATTGTCAGTTATTTTGCCAAAAGATTCTTGGATACTATAGGTTTATGATCTAAACCCTTATAAGCACAGAATATTTAAAACTTGTAACATTTATATATTTTGTAGGACTATATGATAAGGTGAGCAATTTCCAAAATATAAATACTTAGGACAAATTTTTTTGAGAGAAGTAGGAATAGACATATAAATTCAAGGATTAAGAGAAACAGCATCACATTTCAGGAATTTAGAGAGCTTAATTCTGCATTTTATTGTGGAAGACAGTGGGTATCACATGGTATTTAAATTTCAGTAGACAGATTTAAAAATGAGTATAACAATTATTTTTTTTAAACAAATCAAAATACAACAAATCACTTCCTTACAATTGTGTAAACATAACAAAATACATAAATATGATTTTACAATTGTTTTAATGGGAACAAAGCAACAGAGATTTGAAAACCAATATGCCTTAGAATGTCTTTTCAGAAACAGAATTGCTGGGTTAGTTATGATTATTGTTTCTTTTACTATGTGTTGCCCAATTTTCCTCCAAAGTGGGTGTGCTCAGATATGCTCCTACAAGCATTGATTTAAACTCTCATATTTCTAGCCAATTTGTGAATAAAATATGATTTTGTTATCTTACTTTACATTTCTCTACATTTCTGTAGTGGGGTTTGTAAGTATAAGATCTTCTCATCTATGAATTGTTTATATTTGTCTGTTATAAATTTGTAATGCTTTTAATTTTTCTAGATGCAATCTTTTTTGGTCAAAAAAGTTATTCTCTTAGTATATGGTTTATAAAATTGACACTTGAACAACATCGGTTTGAACTGTGCAGGTCCACTTATATATAAATTGTTTTCAATAAATATAAACACAGTATATGTATTTTCTCATTCTTATGGTTTCTTAATAACCTTTTCTGTAGCTTACTTTACTGTAAGCTTACTGTACTGTACAAACACAGTATATAGTACATACAACATAAAATATGTGTTTATCAACTATGTATGTCATCGGTAAGGTCAACAGTAGGCTCTTAGAAGTTAAGTTTTGGGGCATCAAAAATTATGTGTGGATTTTCAACTGCATAACGAGGTCAGCACCCCTAATCCTTGTGTCGTTCAAGGGTCAACTGTATTTTAATTTCGATCACATTCTTTTTTGTCATGAAAAACTTATAGATGACAATGAAGCCAGATTTATCATTTTCTTTATGATTTATATACACCTTTTTCTTGAAAAAAATCTTCTCCATCTCAAGGTTGCTATTAATCTTGGTAGATTTTATTTGTAGGAATTTTATTTAGGAATAAATTTATATTATATTATATTATATTATATTATATTATATTAATTATTACTATTTGCAAGAGTGATTAGCCTATACATTTTTCTCCCTCAATTCCTAGGTATGAGACCTTGGGCAAATAATTCAAGGCCTCTGTATTAAGTTGCCTCATATTAAAATGGAGATTACAGTAATTAACTTGCTGTGCTGTTGTCAGGATTAAATAACTTTATAAAAGTAAAGTACTTAGAATAATGCCTGGTACATTAATAAAAGTTTGGCATCATTCTGTTATTACACTTTTACTTTTCATTTTCTAGCTTTAGTTTCAAGGTCATGCTAGCATCATAAAATAGCACAGAATTCATTTTTGGATGATTGTAAAAATGTTTATTTGTAGTTATACTTCATTTTATAATAAATATATTATTTGGGGATATGAATCTTTTCTTGATCAACCTTTTAAGTATTTGTATATCTTTATTACTTTTTTAATGAAAAGATTGGTTTTGTTCATGCTGTTTTTTCTTAACATCTTTTACATTTAATTTATATTCTTATTTTACTATGCAAAATTTTCTTTTTGAATTTTGCTTTTACCCTATTTTTCTAACTTTATTGGTTAATTAATGTTCACTATCCTTTTGCAGTATATGAACGCAAGGTAATAACTTTCCCTCTAAATACTGTGTTGGTGTACTCTATAAGTATTCTCACTAATAACAGTTTTGAAATACCTTCTATTTTCCATTATAATTTCTTCTTTAAGACATAAATTATTAAAACATGCATTTTTAATTTCCAAATGATTTAGTTGGTTATTATTGTGTGTTCTTTTCTTTTTTTTTTCTTTTTTTTTTAAAGATTTTATTTATTTATTTGACAGAGAGGAGAGAGCTCACAAGTAGGCAGAGAGGCAGGCAGAGAGAGAGGGGGAAGCAGGCTCCCCGCTGAGCAGGGAGCCCGATGTGGGGCTCGATCCCAGGACCCTGAGATCATGACCTGAGCTGAAGGCAGAGACTTTAACCCACTAAGCCACCCAGGTGCCCCTGTGTGTTATTTTCTAATGGTATTTTGGTGTGGCTAGAAAATGGTCTGATATGAAAATATCAGACCTTTTAAATGCTTTTCTGAATTCACTACATATTAAATTTTCAAAAATTGGATATATTTAAGAGTGAATGAGAATTTTCTAATCTTTGGGTGCAGAGGTCTATGGATATTTATTTGATCAATCTTGATAGTTTCTGTTATTCAAATCTCTTTGAAAATTATAACTAACTTTATTTGCTTGCTCTATCCACTCATATTCTGTTAAATTTAATAATTATACTTATGGATTTGTCCACTTTTTTCTTGTATTTATGTTTGTGTGTATATATTCCGGATCTATGTTATTATGTGCATGTAAGATAAGCACTTTTTATAGTTTCTTGGTGAATTTCTGTCTTTATCGTTATGAGATGACTTTATTTTCCCATATGTTTTGTTTATCAAAAAGTCTGTTTCCTTTGTTATTGATATTGTTACAATGTCTTTGTTCATTGGCATTTTCTGTGTATATGTCTTTTACTTTTATTCTTTTCACATTTTTAAACTGGATGCTGAAGGACATTCTTTTGTTTCTCCCTGATAATATTTATTTTTAAATAAAACTTTTGATTAATTTTACATTAATTTTATTTGCTAACATATTTGGTATTATTTTTGTCAACTTACGTTAAATTTTTCATTTACCATGTGCTTTCTTTTTTGGGTCTACTTTTATTTGTTTCTTTTGCATTTAATTACATTTATCTACTCATTTTCCCCTTCTTGTTAATTTGTTTTTTAAATTTCTATTTATATAAAAAAATCAAAATCTCTACTCAGTGCATAAATCAGTGAATAGCTTTATGCAGTTTATCTCTAACATCATCATCTTTACTAACAAAATTTTAATGTTTAACTCTGATCATTTTCTCATCTACAATGGTATTTTATTTAGTATATTATTGCCATCTTGTTTTTCAATTCACAAGTGCCTAATTTTATAACGTATTGTTCCAAATTTATCTATATGTTCACCAATACTTATACTTAACATTTTTCCTCTGTGTTCAAGTTCATAAAACTGAAGCGTGACCTTTAATAGCCCCATAGCTGTGGTAACACAAAGTGAAGATTCTCAGTCTTGCCTTTCTTTCTGAAAATTTCTTTCTTGGGCTCCATTTTCAAATGATTGGTTGTTCACGCCAAGTAATTGTCAAGAGAAAATCATCAATAGTTTCATACAAAATAAAAATAAACCAAAAACAACTTAAGAAAGAGATCTGAATAGGCCTAGATGTAGACACAGGGTCATTTAAAACAGAAACTCAGTGACGCTCCAGGTCTGGGCGCATTGCTGAGGGAAGCTTCCAAAGCTTCAGGGAAGGCCTGTGGGATGATACATTAGGGAGGAATACATTTTGGGTTTAAATTATTTCCATGGTATTTTGAAACATTTAATTATGTGAAATTCTAGACTATTTTTGTGCAAGTTCTATTAAAACAATCTTCTTATCCATCTTAAATTATCACTGTCTCTGCTTCTAGCCTTTGGAGTATACCTTTGTTTATTTATTTGTTATTATTATTATTTTTAAGATTTTATTTATTTATTTGACAGAGAGACAGAGATCACAAGGAGGCAGAGAGGCAGGCAGAGAGAGAGAGGAGGAAGCAGGCTCCCTGCTGAGCAGAGAGCCAGACGTGGGGCTTGATCCCAGGACCCTGAGAACATGACCTGAGTTGAAAGCAGAGGCTTAACCCACTGAGCCACCCAGGCGCCCCTGGAGTATACCTTTAATCTCTCCCTGTATTTCATATGCTTTGTCTCTTCATTTTTCTGGGCTACCCTCTGAGTCATTTCCTTCTCTGGCTTCCAGTTTAATTCTGTCACTTATCCACATGATCGCCTATTTAATTCTTTGGTTACCTTTGAAAAATTCTACCTTTATTACAATAGCCTTGTTATGTTATGACTCTTAAGATCCAAGAGTACCAGAGCACTCTCTTTAATATTTACTTCAGTCTATGTCTACTGGGGGTGAATGCTCTATGTTTCTGTGTATCTGTAGGTAAAGGACACGGTGGTAGGGTGTAGAATTGGGGTGTGTTCTGATCTTCCAGCACATTCTCAGGGGGATTCCATCGGCCTCTCTTGCCCAACACTTCTCTCAGACAGTCTGCTGTCAGCCTTATCGCTGATCCCTTGCCAGGATTTTCCTCTTGGGGTTCAGTTTTTAGCAATGTTTCCATCATACTCCCAGGTGTATTTCTTTTTGTACTTATCCTGATCGTGGTCCCTAGAGATGGGAAATATGTGGGTTCCTATTCTTCATAAGTTTGCGATTATCTCTGCAAATTTTTTTCTCCCTCATTTCTTCTCTCTTTGAAGTCTCCAGTTACAAGTATGCTAGCCTCTGCCACAGTGTCTCAGCTGTACTCATTGTTTTCTCTGTTTCCTGTCCCTCTTTCTCTGGGGTTTAGGGCAGGAATTTCCACAGACCCATCTTCCAGGGGTTTAGCTCTCTTTTCTCTCTCTTTCACTAATTCTGCTCTGAAACCCATCAGCTTACTTTTTAGTTTCTAGTGTTGTATTTTTAGTTGTAAAATTTTCTAATTTCTTTTCTTTGTGATTCTGCTCTCCTAGTGAAATTTTCCATTGAGTGAACTTATTCTTTATATTTTTAAATTTTCTTGAATATATTATTCATTTTTTACAGTCCCTGTCCCACAACCTCAAGGTCTTCATTGCTTATGAGTCTACTGTAATTTTTTCCCCTTGGTTTTACTTCATCATTTACTATATCTTGCAAGTTTGGTAATTTTTGAGTAAATACCACACATTGTGAATAAACCATTTGATAGGCTCTGAATTTTGTTACTTTTCTTTAAGAGAATATTTACTCTTTCTTTTGGCAAGCAGAGAGACTGAGGACTGATGACACTCATTCAGGGAAAGCTTTACTTAAGTTTGAGTTTTTGAGTTGCTGTTTATTATTTTTACTATCAATGCTTATGTTTTTCATTCTGAGAAGTTCTATGTGTTTCTTTTTCAGAGTCTTTCTTCCTCCCTTCCTTCCTCCTTTCTTCTCTCCCTTCCTCCCTCCCTCCCTCTATCCTCCCTCCCTCCCTCCCTTCCTTTCTTCCTTCCTTCCTTCCATCCTTCCTTCCTTCCTTCCTTCCTCTTTCTCTCTCTCTTTTTTCCTTCCTTCCTTCCTTCCTTCCTTCCTTCCTTCCTCCTACCCTCCCTCCCTCTCTCTCTTTCTCCCTACTTCTCTCTTTTTCTCTCTTTCTTCTTTCTTTTTTCTTTCTTTTTTCTTTCTTTCTTTCTTTCTTTCTTTCTTTCTTTCTTTCTTTCTTTCTTTCTTTCTTTCTTTCTTTCTTTCTTCTTCTTTCTTTCTCTCTCTCTCTCCTTTTTAAGCACTCTCCACACCCAACGTGAAGTTTGAATTCATAATCCCAAGATCAAGAGTCACGCACTCTAATGACCAAGCTAACCAGGTGCCCCCAGAGTTTTTCTTTCTTAGTGCCCCTTTTTTTCAAGATTGTTTCATTCCTTTTTATATCTATAATACTTTTAAATATATTATTTTATTTTTATATTTATCTCTTCCTAATTATTTACTTAATTGACACTTTTAATGACTTTGGTGTATCTTCTGACTTTTGCTGATTTTTAGTTTTGTAGTTTTTACTGAGTTTACCTTCATCTTCATCAGTGACAGCTTTTTCCTCCATTAATTACAGACATCTTGGAGTGTGCAAATAATATTCTAGGATAATGATGTGTTCACCTGTGGCTCCAAGAGCTTTAGCAATATGGAAACATATTTTTACTTTATCAGTGTGGTAACCTTGCACTACAAGATTAAGTAGTATAAATTCTAACCCCATACCTGCTCATTTGTGGTGACAGCTTGAAATTTTTTCTCTTGGGAGGGAGGTAGTTCTAAGTCACGCCAAAGGCAGATGATGACTTTTCTTGCTGCTTTCCTGGGAGTGGATTGGAGTGTTTTGTCCCCTCTTCCCCACCCTAGTCATGTAAGGAATGGCCCTTTCAGGGTCCTGGCTCTATGCTAGATTCTCCATTACACATTCTGTCTTGAATGGCCTTCTTTCCTGTGCCGATGGGTGTGTCAAATCCAAGCTGCTGTGCTCTAGAACTGAACTATATCAGGGTCCAACACCCTCCTCAGCCAATTCCAGAGAAGTCCCCACACTTGCCACTCTGACTTTGCAGTCTAATATACTGTATACATTACACATATACATTACATGTAGGTTTGCAGGTTTGACTTTCCCTTTGAGTTCTGCCATGCCTTCTATCAGCTACTTATATTTCTTTGTGCTTCATGTTTGGAATGAGAATAAGTCAACTTTATATTAGACTGTCTGTTGCCAGAAGTCTCCAGTCTATTGTTTGTGGCATTGAATTTATGCCTTAATCCTTTGGTGCTTATCCACAAATGTTCAAAATTCAGTCTCTCCAAAATCAAGTTTCCATTTTTAGGATAACATTTTCTGCAATGTGATGCAAAAGCATTGAAATGCAAAAGAGGGCATCGTCTTACTCCCTGGGTCTGCTTTACTGTCCCTTCCCTAACCCATGGGCATAGAAATCCTAACACCTGGGGCTGAGCTCCAATGAACTGGAGAGGAGTGTGTGTGCGTAAAACATCAATTAATACTTTAGTTATTATTCTGTTTAATGTGTTATGTCTGTTTATCATTACATTGTCATCAAATCAACAATAATTCACATATATCTCATCACTGATTGGAAGGCATACTTCGAAAGGAGCAAACTGACAACACACATAATCATTCAGTCTAATTCGTTATATACTAAAGCTCTTAGAATATACAAGTATATCTAAATAAAATAACTATTAGCCTTGAGTGGAAATTAGTACTTTTTAGGACCATCCAACTGATGTCAATGTATCGAATCCCTTCATGAAGATAGTAACCATCTATTAAAGTTAAAAAAAAAAGTCTTTAAGAGTGTGAACCTCAGTACAGCTGGCTAGTTTACTGGCTCCTGATTTTCATCAGTAAGTTAAAATAAGTCATTCACAAGTTTTAATAGATGTGTGATATCGGTCCACAATTTTCTAGTGAGCAGGGGCGTGGCTTGGTATTACAGGACTGGGTCAGCCCACTTGTGACAGCCGAGGAAGTCAGATCAACCGTGGACCCAGGCAACGTCGTGAAGCTTTCTGGGACGGTGGTCTTCAGGCCCCAACTGTGCAAAGGCTTCCGTTAAATCAGCATTAACTGCGGGACTGACATATGGACCCTGGACATTGGGAATGATGGTGGATTCATAAACAACCACATGGATCACTTCTGATAAAATGGTGATTACACGTGTAAAACATTTGCCTTAAGAGACGTATTTTAAAGAAAGGAGGTCATGCTTCAGACTCTTCTCTGACCGGCCTTCCCCACTCGACAAGCCTGCCCAGAGTATTTTAAAAACCACTCAGTCTGTCTCAAAAGGTGATTGGAAAAACCCAAAGCAGTTAAAGATGTGAGAGCCCTATTAAGGGAAGATGTTTTGATTGAAGGATGAATGACCTTCCATGCAAATGTTTCTGTGCATTAATCTGAAAATAAGTTAAATGAAAACTCTAATGGGTGTATACTTGATTCTCTTTGTCGAGCTGTATTTTCAGCAAGTTTTCTACATTTTAATTCAGTAGAAATTAAAAAACAAATGTGTTTTATGTTTTTAAAATATAATTTTATTTAGGAAAACCAGAAATTTGTAAGATACAAGACCTACAACTTTCCGGTACTTGAAATTGCTCAACTATTGCGTCTTGGCCATTCGGGCAGACCTTCAGCAGGGAGTGGAGCTTTGTCTGGGCTCAAATCATTCCGTGTTGGGAAGAAGAATGCGTGAGCACCATTATGTGACCAATAGGGAATCCAACATATCGACAAGTAAAGGGGTGTCTTCCCTGGGTCAGAGCGTGAACCTTGACGAGGCTGCAGAGGCTAACACATGGTGGGGGAGCTGCATGGAGGCTCATGGATGGAGCTTCTGGGGTGCATCTAGGGGCTTTGGGGCCAGGGTGCCTGGAGCCCCGAGTGCATGGTGCAGACTAGGATGACGCTTAGTCGCTGGCAGGTGTGGAGCGGAGGGACGGGGCCTATGGCTGCCGGACTGGGCGGCTGGGCTCCTGGGAGTGGTCACTGCCACGTGGTGAAGCACGAGACCCGTCATAACCTGATCCCATCATACTGCGACCCCGCTCCCTACAAGCCCAAGTCCCCCAGCAATCTTGAAGCTAAGCCTCACCTCCTTCAAGATGAGGAGATGAGGAAACAGCTCTTAGGGGAGGAAAGCAGCACGTTCAAGATGAAAGCTCAGTCTGAATCTAAGAGGCTGCAGGTCCCGGGCTGTCCCCCCACTGAGCCCTTCCCACAGGACTGGGGGTGGGCGCCTGTGGCCCAACGGGATGTGCCTGGGGGTTCAGGGGTCTGCCCCTCCTTCCTGCCACGAGCGGAGATGGGAGCACTATTGTCTCGTGAAGTCCACGTGCGGCCCGTGGCCTGCGGGGCAGTGAGCCTCGGTTCCCTGAGCTGCGGCCGGCCTCCCAGGCGCCCCCTCGTAGCCTGCACGTGGGCCTGCACCCTCAGGCAGTAGGGCCCTCAGCCCGCTGTAGGTGTTACCCAGCGAAGACGCGTGATTCCACAACCCCCCTGCTGCCTGGAGAATGAAGCTGCTGGCCATCCCGGGCAGTCGCAGGACCGCGGGGCCCTCGTGGCTGGGCGGTGGGCCCTTGAGGCTGGGTGGGCACCGCGCAGGGGCTCCCCAGTGCCCTGCACTTCCTGGCTTAAGGCTGTCCTCGTTCTTCTGTCCCCGGGCTTGCCATGCCACAGGCACCCCAGATGCAGGTAGTACTGGGGGTGTCTAGGCCACCTCGGAAGAGAGGGGATTCTATCTTGTGTGTTCTGCATTACTCACAGCAAGGAATCATGCAAGCCATTTTGGAAGAAAATTCCTATGAAAAAGTGTTAATGTGGTCTAAAGTGGTAATTTCAGATGTCTATAAAATCCTTTCTGGTGGAACCTCACTGCCCCGCTGATCAGGGGAAGCAGCCAGTCCTGGGACTCACTGCCCGAACTCCGCCCCCCCCCAGTCACCCTCCTCCCCGCCCGAAGCAGGTCTCCCCCGAGGCTGCCCCAGGGCCTGTCCGGGCATGCCGAGTGGGCTCAGGGCCCCAGGTGACCCCGCGGTACATGGGTGGAAGGGCTTCTGGTAATGAGAGTACTTGCAAGGCCTTCTTAGGGAAGGAAGCTGCACGAACGTTAGAGACGTTGGTTCACAGGGCGGGTAGGTCGGCCCAACAGGGTACGGCTCCACAGGGACCTGAGTTATCCGCTATCGACACACAGTCAAGTTGGACCAACAGAGCCCTTCTTCACAAAGAGTCACTTGAGGTCTTTAGCTGCTGACTATTTTGCCAAAAACAGTGGTTCTGTGACTGAAGCCGGCGTCCATTCCGCAGTGTTTGCTGCAGGGACGCCTCCGGCCTTCAGTCCAGGCCACCGAGACCACCGCCCTGCCCGCGGGAGCAGACGTGCGGGCACGCGCTCTGCAAGCCGAGTCCTGCCCGAAGCCTGAGTTACGGAAACGAGAGCGGTTTGGAGGGCGACAGGAGGACGAGAGCCAGGCGCCCGGCCCTGCGGGGGAGCCGGGGCCGTCTCGGGAAATGCATGCCGTGTTCTCCGCACCTTCTGCCTACAGTTAGAACAACTGAAAACGGTCTCGGGGTTTGCTTTTGTGTTTCCCTCGAAGTGCTTACATTGCACCGGGGATAGATAGCAAGCCTCTTTTTTTTTTTTTTTTTAGGCATTGCCTATGTCTTTTATTTTATTTATTTATTATTTATTTATTTTTAACATCTTAATTTTATTTTATTTTTTCAGTGTTCCAAGATTCATTGTTCATGTACCACACCCAGTGCTCCATGCAATACGTGCCCTCCTCAATACCCACCACCAGGCTCACCCAACCCCCACCACCGCCCCCTCCAAAACCCTCAGTTTGTTGCTCAGAGTCCACAGTCTCTCATGCTTTGTCTCCC